>OX183140.1:22066542-22381907 GCA_945261195.1 Cryptosula pallasiana | reverse complement strand
CAAGTTCTGTTACGTATATGTGTGCTATTGATGGTACAACCAGCTGTGTCTGCAGTACATACAGACAGGGGAGACCACTCCCCCCAGTTTCCATTCGCTGAAACAAAAAATGTAAATTTCTACGATGACATATCTAAAGTTATCTTAGCTTTTTTTATCCAGCCCCTTCCAATAAAAGGAAAGTTATATTTGGAATACTTCATATGACAATAGATTCCTGTGATTAAAGCGTTTTGACAGAGCAATTACTTAAACTCTATTTGCTTTTTCAACCAATTAACCGAAACTTTTTTATCTGTAAACATTTTTATTCTAGTGCTTTTATAATGCACCGAAAGGTTTGTGATGTACTCTGTAATACAACTAGCAAATGCTTATATATTGTGGAAAAATTGTTTTATTATCTCTAAGAGAATCAGTGGCAGTAACGTATGCCATCAGTTACCATTTGAAACATGTTGGTTGATGGTTTAGTAATCATTTTTTTCCAAGTCTTTTCATAATGTATGTTTGCTCATAAGTACTATGCAATAGTTATTGCTATCATCTGGAGCCAATATTATTGTAATATTAGTCTAACTATGCACTGCTAAATGCGCTATTGATTTGTCCCTTGGTATGCAATGAGAAATACAACTGATCTGCAATTTGAAGAATAACTCATTTGTCAAACAATTGCACTACAAAATGTTGTTTATGCTGCTAAAATAATAGCCTCACACATATATAAAGTAAATGCTTATATATAAACACTTACTTTTAGTAAATTGACACATGAAATAGCTGTTTGTGCAGCCATTGCCATAAGACCTCAGCCCACACTCAGTTTGTGAGGAGGAGGAGCATACAACACCCCCAGCATGTTCACCATCTGTTGGGTCATTGCTGTAACCAAAACCAAATGTTTACACGCTTGTAAAGAGAGCTGCAGTCCAGAGTGCAGTGAATTATTTGTACGCGTAAGATTAAACGATTAAAACTAGTGTAATTGGCTAATTTTTTATTGAACTATTGGTTAGTGCTATTAATAGCACAACATTTAACCAAATTAATCTTCATTACTAGTTTTTCTAATCCTCAGTTAACAGCATAATTTTTCTTTGGTGTAGAATTATCTGCAACATAAAATTTAATTTTTTAAATAAATTCAGTTAAGATGATCACCTCTAGCTATATTTTTTATGATTGCTAACTTTTTTGTTTATGATTGCATTTTGATACGATGTTATGCGTAGCAGAAATTGTACACTCTCATTCAAGCCAAACATTTCCATAAGCATCAATGGCAGCCTAAGACATTTTTACATGAGTAGTTTCAGATCGATTTGGGAGTTGTGCACACCATAGAACCATTGTTTAGTGTGAATCCTCAACAGATCTCCATATTCATTAGATGACTAAAAGTCAATGAGCGTTACATTTATTAAAAAATTGGCGCAAACCATGGGAAATAAGCACATTTTACAGTGCAAACAAGGGTGGACAATTTACAAAAATTTCAGATTAACCTGGAACTGCTCATGATAGCCAAGCGATTGTCCGCTACAGTCACATTGTTGTGTGTGGACCCACTTTATGAGAGCCTTGTTCTTAAAAACTGGGAAGCTGGAATAAATAAATTATATTCATAAAAACTATAGAATCTATTTTGTTTTTAATCCACGAGGACATTTGAAAAGTCAATCTTAATTCAAGAATGGTTTCTTTTTTTTATTTTCAAAGTTCCATATTAAAAAAAAATTACACTAGTATTGGTTTACTAAAAGGCTATATATCATCTAAAAAACACTGTTTTTTGTTCAAATATTGAACAGTTCTTGTAAAATATTGTGGGTTGTTTTTGTATGAAATAAAGCACTTGGTGGTGAGACTGCTAAAAATCAAAGCATGCTGAGAGAGAGAATGCAACTCCTTTTAGAAAGCCAACACAGTAGTAGTAATATATGAGCAGATCTCCCTACCAAGTGTTTTTTTGTGGATTTGATCTTGGAGTTGAGACAATGGGTTACGGCGTTGGATGAATTCGCCGAGTTTATATTGTATTTTACTTGAGGGGTACTTGAGTGGCATTTGAGTGGCATTTGAGTGGCATTTGAGTTTTGATTAGTTTTTTACTTAATTTGAACTTATATGGCATATAGATTTTGAATGTATGGCATTCAAGTTTTGATAACTTTTTTACATAACTCGAACTCATATGGTATCTTGAGAGAGAGGGGAGAGGAGAGAGGAGAGATGGGAGATGAGAGAGGAGAGAGATTTTTTAGTTTTCTATACATTCATGTATATATGGTTAGTTATGTACATATTTATGGCTATATTTATATCTACATAGAGAGAGGGGGTATATCTACATTGAACAAATATATTAGTAAAGACTAAGAAATACAAAGCACCAGGTCTTGTAATGATAATCAATGCAAAGTCCTTTCCTTTACGTCGCATCTTAAAAAATCCTCAAATGAGGTGTGGTAACACGTCTGACATCATACCAAAGAACACTTTTATTTTTCGGTTTTCCCTTTCTACCCAAATATACAACGTTAAACGGAGGGGGGTAATCATCACAGCTGAAGGTTTTAGCTATTTCAACTGGACAAAAAAGTATTTTGGGTTCGAGTTCATTTATATCTGAAGGATCATGGTAGCAAACTTGAGAATATCTACACTTCTCCTTACTTGATGGATGTATCACACCAGTCACTCGTATAATGCTTGGAATAGGAAGATCTTCAAATGTTTTGCAAACCGGAACATTTGGTGAGTCAATCACTTGAGAACCTTTAGACTTTTCTATGAATCAATATATGATTATATACATTTATTGTATAATAAGTAGGGAAAATAGGAAGATCTTCAAATGTTTTGCAAAACCGGAACTTTTGGTGAGTTAATCACCTGAGAACCTTTAGACTTTTCTATGAATTATTATATGATTATATAGACTTATTGTATAATAAGTAGGGAAAATCTTTCCATATAATATAGTTAGAGTCGGTAAATAGTAAGTAATACAAAACAGTACAACTTGTAATGTCAATGAATACACAGGCTTTTTTTTATTCATTCATTATCCGCTTGAGACTACCAGTTGTCAGCATTTGATATTGAGTTTACATACCATCAACACCAAGTGGTTCATCAAAATCTTGCAATTCGTTTTCTAGGAATTCCTTAAGAACTTCATCCTCATTATTCGTTTTTGTTAGCACCTCATTGGAGCTTGTTTGTGTGCAATATTGCTCCCAATCACTAGCGTTGGTTGAAGAAATGAAGACAACATTGTGGTATGGAATAGGATTTCCATTCTTACTCTGTTTTTTTCCTTTGTAAATCATCACACCAGGTGCACATCTTTTAGCTTCCTCGTTATATCTGATTGGTAGTAAAAGCGTTCTCGTCTCTCTTTTTCCATTCTTTTCAGTGACATAGCGAATGCAATTTACAATGGATTCTTCTCCATTGAATCGGAAAGGAATGAATCTTTCTACAACTTCGATGTAAGCAAAAATGGAACAATCTTTGAAATTACTGAGATAATCGATGTCGTAAGCGAGTTTGAGTTCTTCTTCACTCATTTTTCTCAGTTTTTCAGCTTCAGCAGTAGCTTCCATTGTGGTTAATCGTTTTGTACTGATACGTTTGACATTGTAGTAAGTAGTCTCCGGTTTTTTTGAGTTTTCCATCTCACCCAAGTACAAAATGTTGAAAGGTAATGGGTAGTTATCAACATTGAAGCTTTCAACTACTCTACTTGGACAAACGACTTTCTGAAAATTCGCTCCAGTTGAATTATCAAGATAAGTGAGAATGTAGTAGTTTCCGTATGCACCAGTACTCTGCTCAATAGAAACGATTTGCAAAACTGATGGAACAGGAAGTGATGCTAGTGTAAGAAACCCTCCAATCTTTTTCAAATCACATGCCTTCCATTTTTGGAGAGATTTGGCCATCTGGAGAGCTCTGTCAGCATCAGTGAGCAATTCTTTTTGTTCCATATTGTTTGATGTTGTGGGTAAAACCAGTTTTGGAAGAGCTCGTTTCTTTATCGCTGCTTCTTTTGTGACAGAGTTAGAGTTTTTTCTTTTGGGTGTTTTGAACGTTTTTTGTTTGTTTTCGATTGGCTTTAAATTCGTGTAAGAAGCAGAAAAATCCTCCATAGTGTTCTAAAAAAGAAAGAAATAACATATAATTCAGCTTTTCATGTGGAACTAAAAGATTATTTATTTCATACTTTACATTATAGCTAAACTAATTTTGATCTTTGTTAGGTAGGGAATAATAAGTTTTAAATTTTACCTTTTATAAAGAGAAAGTTTCTAGTAGTTGCAATGGAAAGTGTAGTAGATGTTGCTCCTCTGATCACTGTTGTAGAACTGGATGCTTTCTGTGTGAAAACAGTGGCTCTTAAATAGCTAAAGTTGCACTGGTTGAACTCTATGAATACCAACCTTCTTTATAATATAACTATGATTCAGAATTTTGTCCACGCGAAAACCAATGCTTTCGCGGGAATAAATAATTTATTTTCACGCGAATAGAAACTGTTGCTTTCGCGGGAATACAAATTTTATTTTCACGCGGATACAAACCAATGCTTTCGCGGGAATAAAAACTTTATTTTCACGCGAATGGAAACAGTTGTTTTCGCGGGAATAAATATTTTATTTTCACACGAATGGAAATAGTTGTTTTCGCGGGAATAAATAATTTATTTTCACGCGAATAGAAACTGTTGCTTTCGCGGGAATACAAATTTTATTTTCACGCGGATACAAACCAATGCTTTCGCGGGAATAAAAACTTTATTTTCACGCGAATGGAAACAGTTGTTTTCGCGGGAATAAATATTTTATTTTCACACGAATGGAAATAGTTGTTTTCGCGGGAATAAATAATTTATTTTCACGCGAATAGAAACTGTTGCTTTCGCGGGAATACAAATTTTATTTTCACGCAGATACAAACCAATGCTTTCGCGGGAATAAATACTTTATTTTCACGCGAATGGAAACGGTTGTTTTCGCGGGAATAAATAATTTATTTTCACGCGAATAGAAACTGTTGCTTTCGCGGGAATACAAATTTTATTTTCACGCGGATACAAACCAATGCTTTCGCGGGAATAAATAATTTATTTTCACACGAATACAAACTGTTGCTTTCGCGGGAATAAAAATTTTATTTTCACGCGGATACAAACCAATGCTTTTGCATGAAAGTATTTATTCCCGCGAAAACAACAGTTTCCATCCGTGTGAAAATAAAGTATTTATTCCCGCGAAAGCATTGGTTTGTATCCGCGTGAAAATAAAATTTGTATTCCCGCGAAAGCAACAGTTTCTATTCGCGTGAAAATAAATTATTTATTCCCGCGAAAACAACGGTTTCCATTCGCGTGAAAATAAAGTATTTATTCCCGCGAAAGCATTGGTTTGTATCCGTGTGAAAATAAAATTTGTATTCCCGCGAAAGCAACAGTTTGTATTCGCGTGAAAATAAATTATTTATTCCCGCGAAAACAACGGTTTCCATTCGCGTGAAAATAAAGTATTTATTCCCGCGAAAGCATTGGTTTGTATCCGCGTGAAAATAAAATTTGTATTCCCGCGAAAGCAACAGTTTCTATTCGCGTGAAAATAAATTATTTATTCCCGCGAAAACAACTATTTCCATTCGCGTGAAAATAAAGTCTTTATTCCCGCGAAAACATTGGTTTGTATCCGCGTGAAAATAAAATTTGTATTCCCGCGAAAGCAACAGTTTCTATTCGCGTGAAAATAAATTATTTATTCCCGCGAAAGCAACAGTTTCCATTCGCGTGAAAATAAAGTGTTTATTCCCGCGAAAACAATTGTTTCCATTCGCGTGAAAATGAAGTTTTTATTCCCGCGAAAGCATTGGTTTGTATCCGCGTGAAAATAAAATTTGTATTCCCGCGAAAGCAACAGTTTCTATTCGCGTGAAAATAAATGATTTATTCCCGCGAAAGCATTGGTTTTCGCGTGGACAAAATTCTGATTCATAGTTATATTATAAAGAAGGTTGGTATTCATAGAGTTCAACCAGTGCAGCTTTACCTATTTAAGAGCCACTGTTTTCACACAGAAAGCATCCAGTTCTACAACAGTGATTGGAGGAGCAACATCTACTACTACATCCACCGACTATTAAAAGTTTTTCTGTGTGAATTTGAAAATTTTCATTGAAGCTAAGTCTTAATTATCCGCCTTAATTATCTCACTTAAGTTTTTGACTACTT
This sequence comes from Cryptosula pallasiana, assembly GCA_945261195.1. Classification (NCBI taxonomy): domain Eukaryota; kingdom Metazoa; phylum Bryozoa; class Gymnolaemata; order Cheilostomatida; family Cryptosulidae; genus Cryptosula; species Cryptosula pallasiana. Next base: position 22,375,645 of record OX183140.1, on the reverse strand, counting down.
AAAAAGTAATGCTTTCACATAATAAATCACTCGTTCTAACAACAGTAACTGAAGCCTCAACATCTACTATATAATATACCAACCAACTACTAGGAGTTTTATTCACAAGGTAAAATTTATTAGCTGAGTCATTTAACTTACCTTTTTATGAGCTATTGTCACTTCTATTAAAAAGTAATGATTTTATTGTTATTATAGTGCTATGGAAACAGAAGAGGATGATACTGATGTAGACATACATAAGGAATGGGAATGGCTCATGAAAAATCAAAATGATATCGGTTTTTCAAACGCTGATAATGAATACATGAATGATGAATGCAATGCTGAATATGAAAATGAAATGGAGATGGAACTTGAAAATGCTTTTCAAGACAAACCTTCGACTTTTCAAGTTTCAGCAACTACTGAAAATACAATAGCCTTTGATAAGCAGTAAGTTTTGAAAATCATAAATTAATAACATTAGTAGAGTAATTTTTTGTTTTTTTCTTATACTCATCTCATGAATCAGCAAAAATAATGCGTTATCTCTTTATTGTAGACAGGACTCAGAATATCAGAGAATTAATGTAAAAGAGGGAGTTGGAAATTCATACCATAGTACACAGTAAGTTTTTAAAAACTTAACTAATAATAATGTTTGAGTCTTTTTTCCTAATTCCATTTTAAAAATTAATTGATAATGGTGTTTAAGTCATTTTTTTCTTCTGTTACATTTTATATAAAATGTATGTGAATGTTTTATAGAACAACTATTATGTGTTAACATTTTTATTGTAGACAAAGTTTAAATTATCAGGAGGATAATGTAGAAGAAAAAAACCCTGAAATTTCCCCCAATTGGAAATGGTTAGAAGAAAATCTCATTTGTTTTCGTTTACCCGATGAAACAATCAATCAAATAGGATTTGGTGCTGAGCCTTCACCACCAAAGACTAGCATAATAGCTCAAGATATAGAGCCGGTTGTGGAGGAGATAGTTGAAGAAAATGAGAATGATCCAATGATAGAAAATGAAGAAGAAGAAGAAGAAGAGGAAGAAGCACAAGAGGAAGAACAAGAAGAAGAAATGGAAGATTTAAATTTTGAAAGACCTACCCGAGCATCAACCCTAGGTATTGTTGATGATAGCACAGCTCCAACTTTTCAAGATGAAGAATGGGATGATTTGATAGCTAGATATTGGGGAGCTATGAAAACGAAACATAGAGCTGGAAAAGTCATAGAACTTTTAAATGTAAGACTTTGGGATGGGATTCCAAGAGACCAAGCTGATACCTATCAAAATGACTATCATGATTCAAGAGTGTTAGAATTGCTAAAAAAAGTTTGGAGACAATTGAGCTCGAGAGCAAAAGTCAACTGTAGCGTAGGTTGTATACTAGAAAACAAAAATGATGGTGAACTCCGATACTTTCACTCATCATCAAACAATGCTACTGTATATCCAAAAGCTAAACTGATTGAAACTGAAGGGGATCTTGATGACTTCTTTGTTGATGTTATGGAGACTGATCATCGTACAAATAGCTTGAGACGGAGACCAAATACGACTTGGAGATTGATGTTGATCACAAACATTTCGTTTTATTTCTACAAACTACTCGGAATGGGAAAAGTTGGATCACCACCAGAGCATTTACCCTCTCACCTCCTTAACAACAGACACATACGAACCATGTTAAAAAACACAAAAGGAAAACGAATTACCGACAATCTTTGTTTTTTTAGATGTCTAGCATTACACAAAGAACTACAAAAAAACTGTGGAATTGCAAAAGATCCGATAATTAAGGAGGTGAAGGAGTACCAACAACAATATCATAGTTTCATCTATGGTGATAGTGGTAAAAGGTGTGATGGGAAAGGAGTGACAGAAGCTGATTTATTGCTTTTGGAGCGAGCATTTCAACTGAAGATAACAGTGTTTTCTTTAAATGATGATATGACTTCAACAGTTATTTGGAATTCAAACTCCAGTTATAAGGAGAAACTATATTTGGATCTTTATATCAATCACTTCAGTCTTATTACAAACTTGGAAGGATATGTCAAAGCCTACAGATGTCCAACCTGTTCTACTTGTTATGATAGATTGGGAAATCTGAAAAGACACAGATGTTCAATCTCAGAGGCAACAACTATGCAGTTTTCTGGAGGACAATACAGCCCTACTGCTACAATATTCGACAAATTGAAGGTTCAATTCGGGATAGATATCGGGTCAGATGATTCCTTGAGATACTATCCATTTTTTGCAACATTTGACATAGAGTGTTTGTTACCTAATTGCGAAAAAGATCGAGATACAGACACAACCATTTACACGAATGAGCATAAACTTTTAAGTATTTCAATTTGTTCAAATGTACCAGGCTTCAACAACGCGCGTTGTATTGTCAATAATGGGGATGATGATGAATGCGTTGGAAAATTCATTGAATACTTGGATGATATTAGTGAAGAATCATATAGCCGATTGGAAAAACAATTTTCGCGAATCATAAAACAGATAGAAGGTGAATTACAACGACTGGAAGAAGCTGAAGAAAAGTTTCGTAGTGATTTTGAAAAAAATCGTTTCAGACGTAGAACAGGAGCTGAAAAAGTACTGGATGATTTGTACAGCTATATGAAAAAACTCCCTATTCTAGGTTTCAATTCACAGACTTACGATGTCAATGTGATGAAAGGAAAACTGCTTCAAAAATTGAAAGATGTCTCCGACACAGATTTTGATTTTGTTATAAAAAAAGGAACCAAGATGCCTGTTATCGGAATAGGATCTTTTTTGTTTTTAGATTGTACAAACTTCATCGCTCCTGGATATAGCTATGAAATGTATCTCAAAGCATACAAATGTGAAGCCGGAAAAGGATTTTTTCCTTATGAATGGATGAAAGACTTGGAACAACTTAATCAAGAACATCTACCTCCAAGAGAAGCTTTTTACAGTTCTTTAAAACAAAAGAATATCAGTGAAGAAGAGTACATAATTTGTCAAGAAGCATGGAAAAATAACGACATGAAGACAATGAGGGATTTTTTAAAATGGTACAACAACTTGGATGTAAAACCATTTGTTCAAGCGTTGGAAAGACAAAGATCAATCTACAGAGAGCATGGGATTGATATGTTAAAAGATGGTATATCTTTACCAGGATTAGCGATTCGATGGATGTTTAACAAAGCACCTCAACCACCCCCTCCATACCTCTCTACATACTTGAATTTTGATGAACTTGGTAACTCGTTTCGTCAGACTCTCCCAATTTGTCTGCTTGACAACTGCAATGCAGAACTTTATCCTCTAATAAAGAAAAATATAGTTGGTGGACCAAGTCTAGTGATGCATAGATATCACGAAAAAGGTATAACTAAAATTAGAGAACATTGGTTGGGAAAAGAAGCAAAGATTTGTGATAGAATCTATGGAGTTGATGCAAATGCGCTCTATTTATGGTGTATGATGCAATCAATGCCTACTGGCTATCCTCGAAGAAGAAAAATCGAAAACTCCTTTGTCGCTGAACCAGTAAAATTTAGCAAGATAGCTCATAGCTGGTTACAGTTCCAAATGTTCTCAAAATAAATCAATATCAGACATCAGCTCAATGGAGGAGAAGTTACTCTCGGACAGCGAGGATTACCAGTTGATGGTTTCTGTGTTGAAAATCGTCATGTCTTTCAATTCCACGGATGTTTTTGGCATGGACACAACTGCTCTTATAACAACGCTAAAGAACAAGAGCTTCAAGCTACTGGAAGAAAATCAAAAGCAGATCTGTTTAAAACTACGATGGAAAATGAAGAATATCTTCGAGCATTAGGTTACACTGTAATCTCGATTTGGGAGTGTGACTGGATGAAGCGTGTAAAAACTCATACAAATTTACAAAAATTTGTCAACACGTTTTACAATTCTTTCTACCCTAAAATACTTGAAAAAAAGCTGAATCAAGAAGAAGTGTTGGAGAGAGTTCAATCAGAAGAATTCTTCGGATTTGTTGAATGTGACATCGAAGTTCCTGAGGAAGAGGAAGAAAAGTTCTCCGAAATGCCTCCGATTTTTAAAAATACGATGTTAACCAGAGAACACTTGAGCGATGAAATGAAAGTCTTTGCTGAAGCCGAAGGGTTTTTAAAGACTCCTCAACGCTCATTAGTTGGAAGTATGTACGGAGATAAGATATTGCTAATGAGCCCTTTGTTGAAATGGTACTTGAAACAAGGATTGAAAGTCACCAAAGTTTATCAGCTAATAGAATATATTCCTAGAAAAGCTTTTGAAGCTTTTGGAACATCGGTTTCAGACGCTAGGAGAATGGGAGATGCAGACCCTAGTCAAGAATTACTCGCTACTACTAGCAAGTTGGTAGGAAATGCAGCTTATGGAAAAACAATCACTGATAAAGAAAAACATACCACCATCAAGTTCATCGAAGGCGCCAGAAAAGCTTCATTTCGTATCAGAGGAAACAAATTTATCGCCATGGAAGAGATAGCAGATGATTTTTATGAAATCATAACCTGTAAACAGCTAGTAAGTTTTAAAACAATTATTTTCCAATTCAAAATTTATATTCCACAAGTTTACTTTGCTAATCAGTATCACCATCATTTCAGCTAACGATGAATGTTCCAGTACACTTGGGTTTCTCCGTGCTACAGTATGCTAAACTGAGAATGCTACAGTTTTACTACGACTTTATGGATAAGTAAGTGAAACCTAATTCCCTACCATTATTATGTGTAAGTAAGTAAAACTTCCAAATAATTGAAATCGAAACAAACTTTTTATTTATAGATATATTGACAGAAGTGATTTCCAATATGTTGAAATGGATACAGATAGCGCATACATGGCATTGAGTGGAACATTAGAAACACTGGTAAAACCAAGTATGAAAAAAGAGTTTTACAATGAATATGGTGATTGGTTTCCACGCCCATACTGTGACAAACATAGGGATGAGTTTTTAAGAGCCAAAACAATGGGTTTAGAATGGAGCATGCAAGACTGTTGTGAAAAAGTACTAAAACACGGAAAAAGAACACCTGGGCTGTTTAAAGAAGAATTTACCGGAGATGGAATTGTTGCACTTAACTCTAAATCCTATTACTGTTGGGGAGAAAAAGGAAACAAGTTTAGCTCAAAAGGTTTGAACAAACGAATTAATCAATTGAACAAAGACAGTTATCTAAATGTATTGAACACAAAAAAGTCGTTTATGGGTAAAAATCGAGGATTTGTAGTAAAGGATCAAAAAATGTTGACATACAACCAAATAAAACGAGGTCTCACATATTTTTATGCTAAAAGACGAGTGTGTTCTGATGGAGTATCTACCGAGCCTACTTTGGCTTAAATAAAAACCTTCATAATAGACTTCTTTTACCACGGTTACTATAGCTATATATATATATATATGTATATAAAATACAAAAAAATCTTTCATCATCCTTATAAATATCGATAAAGAATAGATGAATATTTAACTTTATCATCTGATATATTTTATAGCATTCAATGTATATATGAGTTCGAATTATGTATCTAGCTATATTATATGAGGAGATTTTACCCCTACTTATTATGTAATAAATGTATATAGCCATACATTGATTCGCTTTTAATCAATGAATTTATTCAAGGTAGATACATCTCCTCTCTCCTCTCTCTCAAGATGCTATATGAGCTCGAGTTATGAAAAGAAATTATCAAAACTTAAATGCCATACATTCAAAATGTATATATCATATAAGTTCAAATTAAGTAAAATAATAATCAAAACTCGAATGCCACTTAAATGCCACTCAAATGCCACTCAAGTACCCCTCAAGTAAAATACAATATAAACTCGGCGAATCCATCCAACGCCGTAACCCATTGCATCACCCCAGATTTTAACCCCACAAAAAAACACTTGGTAGGGAGATCTGCTCATATATTACTACTCACAGTAAACACTTGATTTTGTAAACTGTGGTTTTGCATTGTTTTACTAAACTTACTTCACCCAAACCCCTGTGGGAGCAAAGGCTAGACTTCCATATTCCAATTTATATGCACCAGTGTTACTGTCTCGTTTCATTCCAACAATTATGGTTGCCCAATCATCGAAGCTCTCCCTAAAATATTTTGTATATCTCATCACAAAGTGAAGGCAAGTAATACCTAATAGTCGGGTGTTTGTCCTGCAACTGAAGTATAAGACTCCAACTCTCAGCATGGTTATCCTTGAGCCAGGTGTTTGTTAAAGCTGCACCTGGTGAGATATTGTCACTAAATAAACTGGTCCCTAGCTTCACTACTCTTTACATATGTAAAATAGAGTCCACCTGCTGAAAAGTTTTATCCTTAGCCTGCTTAAAAATTAGCTGACACCAAGGTGTGTATGTGGATGGAATACTGCTTCAAACAAGCTCAGGAGGCCTGCACAGTAGGGAGGTCCTAGAGGTTTTGTAACATTTCCTCTCACCCACTTGTCATTAATCACCTTGTGCTATACTTATAAGATACTCACAGCTTTAAAGCAGAAATAGCATCTCTTAGTAGCCCTTCAGTAGAGATTTGTAACAGCAGAGAATCTGGTCCGTAAATCTCCTGACAGTGTGACTGCATATCTACACAATCTGCTGGAAGCATTATGTCTATACAGACACTTTCATTGTAGTTGTACCCTAGGTATCTTCCAGTGGGACACTCTACAATGTACACAACAGTTTCATTGTAGTTATACCCTAGGTATGTACCTGTGGGACACTCTACAATGTACATAACAGTTTTATTGTAGTTGTACCCTAGGTATGTACCTGTGGGACATTCTACAATGTACACAACAGTTTTAATGTAGTTGTACCCTAGGTATGTACCTGTGGGACAATCTACTATGTACACAACAGTTTTATTGTAGTTGTACCCTAGGTATGTATGTACCTGTGGGACATTCTACAATGTACACAACAGTTTTATTGTAGTTGTACCCTAGGTATGTACCTGTGGGACATTCTACTATGTACACAACAGTTTTATTATAGTTGTATCCTAGGTATGTACCTGTGGGACATTCTACAATGTACACAACAGTTTTATTGTAGTTGTACCCTAGGTATGTACCTGTGGAACATTCTGCAATGTACACAACAGTTTTATTGTAGTTGTACCCTAGGTATGTACCTGTGGAACATTCTACAATGTACACAACAGTTTCATTGTAGTTGTACCCTAGGTATGTACCTGTGGAACATTCTACAATGTACACAACAGTTTTATTGTAGTTGTACCCTAGGTATGTACCTGTGGGATATTGTAGCGGATTATGACATGATACCACATAATCGCACTAATCTCGAGTACTCTTCCTCTCTTCAGAGGGGACACCGCCAGTATGGCCGGTGCAACTAGTAGGGAGAGCCCGAGGCTAAGACTAACTAATCTGGTTGCTGTGGTATAAATACATTTATTGTATCGACACTTCTCTAGGGAGGTAGTCCTCTAGAGTGAAGTGGCAAGAGTAGATATAACATACAAGTGCAAAGAATACAGGCAATCTCCAGCCTTATATATAGGCTGGAGCACAGAAAACTAGCATTGTCATAAGCCAATCATGTGCTAAGAATATACATGATAACCAATTAGAGGCACAGGAAGTAATTAGAGCGAATGACAATGTAAGGTTAAAAATAGTAGCAAATAGAATAGTTATAGCAAATGATTAAACAGAACAGGCGCCCAAAAATAAAGGGGGAGAGTTAATGGGTGAACGTCTGCTGATGTACGCTCCCATCTCCTCATAAGTCCTAGGGCTGAATTATAGGCTGGTGCCCTTCCTTCCTGTCTTTTGGAGGTAGATATAGTATAGACTTGATCTTCTGGTACTCCATGGCTATCCTTAGGTTCTTATGCTATGTTGTTTGTTTAACACTGGCCTGGTAAGGTTACTATCGGCCCAGTAAAGGTCACCACCGGCCCAGTAAAGGTCAACACCGGCCCAGTAAGGGTCACCACCAGCCCAGTAAGGGTCACCACCGGCCCAGTAAAGGTCACCACCGGCCCAGTCACACCTGTGGTACAGGGAAAGCAGCACTGCTTGTTCTACTGCTGGCAACAGGGACGATGAGTCGCCTGTTGCTTGCATCAACGCAAGGCTAAAGGGGCGTCTCTGACCCACAGAGACACCCCTTTAGCAGGTAAGGGTCTGTGAAGGTTGGTGTTCACAGGTTTAGTGCATAAAAATTTACCAAAGTATTCTACAATGTAAACAACAGTTTGATTGTAGTTGTACCCTAGGTATGTACCTATGAGACATCCCAAAATGAAAATATAATTTTTAAAACATTTTCATCTTTGCAAAACATTGAACGATGACAATAACAAACTCAAATGGATGACTTTTTCAATGATTGAAAATTATTAAATTGTTGTTTAAAAAAATTTCTTTGTAGTTCGACATTTTGAATTAGTTGGTTTTATAGTATTGTCATTCAAACTACAAAACAGTTGAACATTTCCAGCAACGACTTTGAAAAATTTCGATCTCTGGGCCAAAAAATGCGGTGACAAACATTCAATCAATCATACACTTTTGGCTATCCTTACTGTAAATAGCCTCTTGTGTCTCTGTGTAAGAGCTGCAGTTTACTCCTCCTAGGGCAGCTGAAGGTGAGTCACATGACCTTGACCTCTTAACAGCAGAGTCAGCAGTGGAACATCCACCATTACAGTCAGCCCATTGTCCCCACTCTCCATACCCTCCATCTACTGTAATAGATTATGTATATTATATAATGCCCTCCATCTACTGTAATAGATTATGTATATTATATAATACCCTCCATCTACTGTAATAGATTATGTATATTATATAATACCCTCCATCTACTGTAATAGATTATGTATATTATATAATACTCTCCATCTACTGTAATATATTATGTATATTATATAATACCCTCCATCTACTGTAATAGATTATGTATATTATATAATACCCTCCATCTACTGTAATAGATTATGTATATTATATAATACACTCCATCTACTGTAATAGATTATGTATATTATATAATACCCTTTATATACTGTAATAGATTATGTATATTATATAATACCCTCCATCTACTGTAATAGATTATGTATATTATATAATACCCTCCATCTACTGTAATAGATTATGTATATTATATAATACCCTCCATCTACTGTAATAGATTATGTATATTATATAATACCCTCCATCTACTGTAATATATTATGTATGTTATATAATACCCTCCATCTACTGTAATATATTATGTATGTTATATAATACCCTCCATCTACTGTAATAGATTATGTATATTATATAATACCCTCCATCTACTGTAATAGATTATGTATATTATATAATACTCTCCATCGACTGCAATAGACTATGTATATTATATAATACCCTCCATCTACTGTAATATATTATGTATATTATATAATACCCTCCATCTACTGTAATAGATTATGTATATTATATAATACCCTCCATCGACTGTAATAGATTATGTATATTATATAATACCCTCCATCTACTGTAATAGATTATGTATATTATATAATACCCTCCATCTACTGTAATAGATTATGTATATTATATAATACCCTCCATCTACTGTAATAGATTATGTATATTATATAATACCCTCCATCTACTGTAATAGATTATGTATATTATATAATACTCTCCATCGACTGCAATAGACTATGTATATTATATAATACCCTCCATCTACTGTAATATATTATGTATATTATATAATACCCTCCATCTACTGTAATAGATTATGTATATTATATAATACCCTCCATCGACTGTAATAGATTATGTATATTATATAATACCCTCCATCTACTGTAATAGATTATGTATATTATATAATACCCTCCATTGACTGTAATAGATTATGTATATTATATAATACCCTCCATCTACTGTAATAGATTATGTATATTATATAATACCCTCCATCTACTGTAATAGATTATGTATATTATATAATACCTTCCATCTACTGTAATAGATTATGTATATTATATAATACCCTCCATCTACTGTAATATATTATGTATATTATATAATACCCTCCATATACTGTAATAGATTATGTATATTATATAATACCCTCCATCTACTGTAATAGATTATGTATATTATATAATACCCTCCATCTACTGTAATAGATTATGTATATTATATAATACCCTCCATCTACTGTAATAGATTATGTATATTATATAATACCCTCCATCTACTGTAATAGATTATGTATATTATATAATACCCTCCATCTACTGTAATAGATTATGTATATTATGTAATACCCTCCATCTACTGTAATAGATTATGTATATTATATAATACCCTCCATTGACTGTAATAGATTATGTATATTATATAATACCCTCCATCTACTGTAATAGATTATGTATATTATATAATACCCTCCATCTACTGTAATAGATTATGTATATTATATAATACCCTCCATCTACTGTAATAGATTATGTATATTATATAATACCCTCCATCTACTGTAATAGATTATGTATATTATATAATACCCTCCATCTACTGTAATAGATTATGTATATTATATAATACCCTCCATCTACTGTAATAGATTATGTATATTATGTAATACCCTCCATCTACTGTAATAGATTATGTATATTATATAATACCCTCCATCGACTGTAATAGATTATGTATATTATATAATACCCTCCATATACTGTAATAGATTATGTATATTATATAATACCCTCCATCTACTGTAATAGATTATGTATATTATATAATACCCTCCATTGACTGTAATAGATTATGTATATTATATAATACCCTCCATCTACTGTAATAGATTATGTATATTATATAATACCCTCCATCTACTGTAATAGATTTTGTATATTATATAATACCCTCCATCTACTGTAATAGATTATGTATATTATATAATACTCTCCATCTACTGTAATAGATTATGTATATTATATAATACCCTCCATCTAATGTAATAGATTATGTATATTATATAATACCTTCCATCGACTGTAATAGATTATGTATATTATATAATACCCTCCATTGACTGTAATAGATTATGTATATTATATAATACCCTCCATCTAATGTAATAGATTATGTATATTATATAATACCTTCCATCGACTGTAATAGATTATGTATATTATATAATACCCTCCATTGACTGTAATAGATTATGTATATTATATAATACCCTCCATCTACTGTAATAGATTATGTATATTATATAATACCCTCCATCTACTGTAATAGAATATGTATATTATATAATACCTTCCATCGACTGTAATAGATTATGTATATTATATAATACCCTCCATCGACTGTAATAGATTATGTATATTATATAATACCCTCCATCTACTGTAATAGATTATGTATATTATATAATACCCTCCATCGACTGTAATAGATTATGTATATTATATAATACCCTCCATTGACTGTAATAGATTATGTATATTATATAATACCCTCCATCGATTGTAATAGATTATGTGTATTACATAATACCCTCCATCTACTGTAATAGATTATGTGTATTATATAATACCTTCCATCAACTGTAATAGATTAATTAATTTTTATTTTTGAGAATTTATAAGCAGCATCTCCTTTGGATTGGTTTTAGGTCAAACTCAGCGACCAATCATAATTTATCAAACATTTCTCCACATCCTCACACTGAAACTCATCTAATCAATTTTGGTGTCACCAATCCTAATTTCGACTTCAAGTTAGTTTCAAAGTAACTCTGGTTTAGAAAACACTAAACAGGAAACGGTCTTTCAAACAAATGATACTTCCAAATGAAAGACATTTTATATAGGTTGAGAAGATGGAACAAAAATTACATATGTTCCAGTAGGTAACGCCTCATGCATTTGAAAAATTTCCATGCCTCATTTTAACAAAAATCGATACAGCTCTTTTGAAGTTTTATTGTTGTCTGGGCCTCCCACTCCTGTACAAAAACATTCAGAGAAAAACTTGCACTCTGTCTACTAGCACACGCTGGTGTGGACCTATTGCTTTAGTGGACCCTAACCTTGTGTGAATGCACAGATAGCTTTAGCTGCAGAACGGAAGTAGACATTGGTTGATACTCCATTAATGAGAGATGACCCAAGCAGTTTAAATGGGTAGGCATCTAGAGAGCATTGTGATGAGCTGTCACAAGTTATACCTCCGTACGGGTGGGTGTCTGCACTCTTCACACTTCAAACATACAGTGAGGTACACAGTCTACATATACAGGTGATGTAGGAGGTACATTATATACATACGGTAACACACAAGTGACATAAGAAGTCTGTATGCTGTATAACAAACACAGTAGTGTACAGTACCTGTCCCATCTATAATCTAATAGATTCAGTATATATTATATAACTAACACAAAAGTGTACAGTACCTGTCCCATCTATAATCTAATAGATTCAGTATATATTATATAACTTATACAAATGTGTACAGTACCTGTCCCATCTATAATCTAATAGATTCAGTATATATTATATAACTAACACAAAAGTGTATAGTACCTGTCCCATCTATAATCTAATAGATTCAGTATATATTATATAACTAACACAGAAGTGTACAGTACCTGTACCATCTATAATCTAATAGATTCAGTATATATTATATAACTAATACAAAAGTGTACAGTACCTGTCCCATCTATAATCTAATAGATTCAGTATATATTATATAACTAACACAAAAGTGTACAGTACCTGTCCTATCTATAATCTAATAGATTCAGTATATATTATATAACTAACACAAAAGTGTACAATACCTGTCCCATCTATAATCTGTATCTGATACATTCTCTCCAGTCTTCCAGGTGAGTATTTCTTGATTGTGTGAGGATCCATCCATTCCCACCCAGTAGCTTGTGCTCCTGCAATATTGCATTAGCATAAGGTAGTAATTTGGTATCTCTGGCTGAACACACTTAAGAAAGATAACTTTCTACAACTCAACTAATTTATTGTGCGTTTGATCATAAATGCCTACATAAACATGGACTTGAGCGAACTTCACATACAACTACATCAAAGCCAAACACAAATATTTATTTACTTGAACATGGAGATAAAGCACTTACGCAGATAGAAAAGTGAGGAGATAATCCCATAGTTCAGTCTCATTCTCAGGAAGAGAAATAAGACTGGCACTTGCACCAAAAGTGTTAGTACAAGATATAACTCTCTGGGTAACTTGATCTGGTCTAGATAGAGTAGATTCTATACCAATACATCTCTCTTCTCCATGATATATGTCTAACTCAGCGCTCACACTTGTACAATCTAAATACATAATGCGGATTTGGGTAGTCAAGTCTTTAGAGTTTGCTTTGACTTTGTGAGCACATGTGTGATTCTCTAGCGAAAAGTCAGAGTCTCTACATAATCTGTTGGGGAATAGATTTAGACAAAGTTTAATGTGTGTCAAACAAATTACATATACCTAAAGAAGCCTCCTGAGTAGAATTTCCAGGACAAGGTAAACCAACTCCAAGAGGTTTAGGGTTGGTACAAGTACGTGTTCTTTGGTAAAGAGATCCTCCAGAACAGACAACAGAACCTCCACATGTAGCCCAGCTAGTCCACAGACTCCAAACTCCATCAACTGAAGTAACAATAATATAATGTAGTTGAGGTTGATAAAGTGTACATATATGTATTATATATAATGTACAAATCCAAGGAGTATATAGTTAATCAGCTAACAAGAGATATAATATATACTTACTTTCCTTCACTTGACAGATATATGGTTTATTAGTACAATCATCATCTTCTGTTCTAAACCCACAAAGTCCACTAAATGAAGTTCTACAACCTATCTTTCCTACTTCTTCTCCTGTGTCTGGATCGTCTCTGAAAAAAAGCTAGACGTGTGTAAACTAGTACATTGAACCAGTTTTGTTTTTGACATCTTATGATCTATATTTGAACACTTTTACCAACAAACATAAAGCAGGCATACCCCATCCATCTCCCTGCAGTGTACAGCTCAGTTCCATCCGGCCAATAAAACTGTCCATCACCAGAGTTGAGTACCAGAGCAGGAAGCACATATTCTGTATTGTCACTGTAAGCAAATATAAGGAGCTAATACAGACGCTGCTGAGGAAAATAGTTTTATTTCTTGTGGATTTACAGAATAGAAATTTAAGATTTCTGCAAAATATTGAAAGTTGGTTTTGACAGGTCTAGTACTGATATTTGACAGGTCTAGTACTGATATTTGACAGGTCTAGTACTGATATTTTACAGGTCTAGTACTGATATTTTACAGGTCTAGTACTGATATTTGACAGGTCTATTACTGATATTTGACAGGTCTAGTACTGATATTTGACAGGTATATTACTGATGTTTGACAGGTCTATTACTGATATTTGACAGGTCTAGTACTGATATTTGACAGGTCTATTACTGATGTTTGACAGGTCTATTACTGATGTTTGACAGGTCTATTACTAATATTTGACAGGTCTAGTACTGATATTTGACAGACCAACACAACCAAAGAGTTCCATTTTGGCTTATTCCGGTAACTGATCTGCATGCAAAACTTGAATCAAGGTGTATTCATGACTATTTCAATGGTGAAAGCTTCACTGCTGAAGGGCATAAACATATTATCATCTGCCCCTATCTATAGTACCTAGCGATCACAGCTGCTACATCCTTGAACAAGTCAGAATTGGTTACTGTGAGCAGTTCTGCCATTGGTCCATGCTGACTCTTACAGTTAGTCAGCATGTCTACACAGTCAGCAGAAGACATCAATTCAATACACCAACTGTTACCATTGTTGTATGCCAAGTGAGTTCCTGTAGGACAATCTGTAACAAATATATTAGCAATGGTACACCAGAACTAACCATACAATCTACTGTACAATGTAATGAACAGTTTTGTATAAACTTTACCTAGAGAGGTTTCCTGTTTCTGCACAGGTGTAGTACAGTCAACACCTCCAAGACTAACAACTGGTGAATCACAAGTTCTGTTTCTTTTCATAAGAGAACCCAAAGTATCACATCCACCATTACATGGCTGCCATTCTGTCCATTCACCATAACCTCCATCAACTGTATCATATACAACTTGGTTAGCTTGTACAACTTGGTACATGAAACTGTTACATTAAATGTATACTATTCCTCAGTAACCCAAGAACCAACCTTTAGTGAATGTACAGATAGGTTTGGCATATGTAGGCATTTCATCCCAAGATCCATTTCGGTTGTAGGCAGTATAAGAGTCCAATACACAGTTTGTACTTCCATCACATGTCAGACCTCCATATGGTAGAGTTGGATCATTTCTGTAATTGTACACAAACAGTTCATAGGTTAGTTGTTAGTTTATATACCTACAACTGTACATTACTTGTATTATAGCAATGCATCATGGGACTACTTACGTTCCCCATCTTGTATCTGTATTTGTTAGATCCTCCCCTGTGTTCCATATAAAGTGAGTTCCATGAGTTAAGCTGTCCATTCCGACCCAGTAATTTGTGGAGCTAAAATTGACATACCCATTTTAGTATTGATTTCCTCTCAGACCTTGATTGATACAAAAGAATAGGATAGTTTCCGGACATAAAAAGGCAAGTGAGAA
Organism: Cryptosula pallasiana; assembly: GCA_945261195.1. Lineage (NCBI taxonomy): Eukaryota > Metazoa > Bryozoa > Gymnolaemata > Cheilostomatida > Cryptosulidae > Cryptosula > Cryptosula pallasiana. The sequence goes on along the minus strand of OX183140.1, from coordinate 22,359,912 downwards.
TTAACTTTAGTATATAAAACATACGCAGTGAGGTGTGTGAGGAGATAATCCCACAGCTCCGTTTCATTCTCAGGAAGAGAAATAAGTTTAACACTTGCACCAAATAATTCTGTACAAGCTGTTATCTCTAAAGTATCTGGATTTACTCTAGTCAATGCATTGTTTACTGCAATACATCTCTCCTCTCCACGGAATACGTCCAGCTCTGCACCAACACTGGTACAATCTAAGTCAGAGATTCACATGTAAAATACAAAAAAACAGAATGCTTGTCATATTTTCTTTGCCACACAATGTTATGTGAAGTCAACTCACTGAGTGAAGCAGCTTGGGAGTCATCTCCCTCACATGGCGCACCTCCAGAGAAAGGTTTAGGGTTGGTACATGTTCGAGTTCTGTTAAACAGAAAACCACCAGCACATTCTACATTTCCTCCACAGGAAGCCCAGCTACTCCATACAGACCAGCCTCCATCAACTGAAACCGTAAGTTACATAATACACGGTAGGTGTACAACTGCTCAATGTGCTCTGCAATTTGTACCATTTTCATTCACTGCTTTTTGGCTCCATAAGCTAATAAATCATGAAATGTTTGGGTGAACCAATAATCAATTTTTTTGACGAAAGGCGTTTTCGGCTAAGTGAGCGAGCGCAAAGGTGCAATCATGACAAATGGGTGAAATTCTCTTGTTTTGGCAAGTACAAACTAGAATTTCTTCACGCTGTGGCTTTGCAAGAACTTCAAAGCAAAGGTGATAGTCAGAAACAATGCTGGTTTGAAAGTCATGAGTTGTCTTACCTATATTTTGGCTTTGCGATAAAAAACTGAGCAGTTTTATGTCGATCAATATTTTAGTTTTGGAAACAGCAACAGAAACAACAAAACATCATCATGCTAGCAACGATCATTGATGCAAGTCTGTGGTAATTGTAATAATTTATTATATTGAATATTCTTATGTCACAGAACCAATATACTAGCGGTGCAAAAATTAATTATTTATTTGCTTCCATTATTTTAGTAGAAAAAATTATTCATGATTTTATTATTACTATTTTGTTTTTTAGCCTGTACGACGTATGACTGTGGTAATAGAAGACAATTCGATAAATTTATTTTTCGGCATGGCGACATGTTTTGGCAGTTTCACGCACGTCCAGTTTTGAGAATGGTTGAAAATTAGCAGAGTGCTTCGCACGAACGTAGCCGAAAGCACCTAAAATGGTTAACACGTTCTTCATTGTCATATTCTAGCCTTTAAAGAACAGGAAAGGGAAATAATTCTCATAACTTTTACACACTTGTTAATAGTTACGCGATGGTGTTTTACGGCAAACATGAAAGCTTTCAAGTTTACCGTCTTGAGTAATATAAATATATACATGCATACAAGAGGTGGAGTGTTGTTTGTATTTCTTAGCGATTAAAGTACATGATAACAATTACTTGCAATAAAAATATTGATGTCTCTAAGTTTATTAGCTATGTGTACTAATTATTGGACGATTGAAATAGTGATACCATCAATTGCTTCGCAACAAAAAAGTTGGCTAAATGAGTGGAATTGCAATTTGATTAGCAAATATAATAAATAACGCATAAAGAATTACTCACTGTCGAAGACCTGGCAGATATATCTATTGTTATTGCAAGTGTCCCTTGTATTTTTAAATCCACACACGTCAGATTCACATTGAATTTTTGCCTGTTTCCAGTTATTCCGTGGGTAATTTCTGAAAAAAAACAAATGGTTACCATTAGATGTACACTTGTGTACTCTGGAGTGTCTCATTTAAGAGCACTGAGCCATTTATCTGAAAAAAATACATAGCAAAAACTCTTTGACTCTATACCCTTGCTTAGCCTGAATAAATTAGCCACTCATGAAAGGTCTTTTGTATCAGCAGCAGCGGCAGCAGCAGCGTCTTGGAACAACATCATTCATTGCTGCTTTAAGTGTGGCCAAATTGAGTGATTTCATTACTGATTGATTATAGCTTTTGCTTGTACAATGAAATATAGGTTAATACCTAGCCTTAGTAACACTTGGTTAGAGACGTGGTCCCGTGAAACCTAACTGGATGAGCTACAGATGACAAACAAATAAAAAAAATTCTCTTAAACAAAAAAAGCATCGCTATAGCTACCAGTACTGCCTCAAATAATATCTACAATACCCACAGACATGGTAGTTGTTATCATCTACGAGTAAAACAGTGCTTTGAATATAATAACATACTCTAGCCATCTTCCTGTTGTATACAAAAGTGTGCCATCCTCCCAATAATAGAGATTATCCGTGCTGTTTTCTTCCAAAGCAGCAAGGTGATAGCTTTTTCGTAAGCTAAAAATTGTAGAAAAGTGAAGTATAGTGCAGCAAGGTCATCTCTTACACAGAACTCGTTGTGCAATGACGTAGCTACTTTATTACTACTACTACTTCCAGTTATTTCATCTAAGCAATCAAATGTTCAACACCATGATCTTTAGTGAGCCTGACTTTGCTCCTGTAGTGGATTTTGGGGGGCCGACCAACTTCCACCAACAACGCCTCACTCCAGAGGTAAACTTCCAACAGAGGAGTATGCCAACTCCACAACTGTTACCGGAGCCCACGGCTCAAACGTACAACTCAATGACTTGTTGAGTTAACCATACTTTATTACACAGCGTAACCAGCAATGTATAATAAGGGTAAATGTATCATGCTACTTGGCTTAAGCACAGGTAGAATCCCAATACAATACAAGGAGTGAAGTGAGATGTTCTGCCTTTTATAGGCAGAGCATCATTAAAACATATGCCCAAACAAGGGGCAACAAATCAGTGATGACAGGAAGTGTTTACTCTAATCAGATCATAAGGTATAAATATGCAATACAGTCATTGGCTAATATGAGGTTAAATATGAAGGGCGCCCAGAAGTAGGGGGCGGAGCTTCTCAGTCAATCCTGCTTACTCATGGTGGTGCAATGAGTAGCCCTGGTTCTTGGTCCTTATGGCTTGTGGTCCTTGGCTTTTGTCTTGTTCGAGGACAGCTATGTTGCAGAGTCGGGCTCCTGCACCTTTGGTAGTAATTTCGGTCCTCAGGCTATTGTAGAACTTTGCTCACCGACCCGGTATAGGTACGGTAATGGCACTGCAGGGCCGGTAGTACATGCTGCAGGGCCGGCAGGGTGTGCTGCAGGGCCGGTGGTACCTCTGCAGGGCAGGCAGTGAATGCTGCAGGGCAGGCAGTGAATGCTGCAGGGCCGGTAGGGTTTCTACCGGCTTACTTGTTCGTGTTCTGGCTGTGCCAGGCTCAGTTTAGGCTTGCCTGACACCCAGCAGTTGTCAGGGGGACCTTGCGCAAAGATAGTGGTCACAAAAATCCACCACATTCCCCTCTCCATTAAAGACTGTATCTCTTTGGTCTTTAATTATATAATTTAGCAAAGAGAATAATAGTGGCGAGCAACACCCGTGCTCGGTTAAGTTTGTGGGGAGAGCATCCTACTGCCTCCTAGCATCTCTAGGGGCGGCTTCCCATGCATGTTTCGATCCCCCAGGGTCATAGGGGAAGTCGAGAACATCTCTCGTTGCACAGACTGCTACCATAGCATCTGATGCATAAGCAGAGAAAGAGTATTCAGGGTTTCTCTCTTCTCCCTTGGTGTACGTAATGGCCGGCTCATTCTCCAGCCTCAGCTTCTCTCCTGGAACCTCTTCTTCCAGCATCGGCGGTGGCAAGATCTGCATCCAGTACACCTCAAGGTTTGGCTTGACATCGACAGTTGACTGCGATTCAGCATCCTTTTCATTTATAGGGGCTAGCTCCGTATCAGCGGCAGCAGCAGCAGGAGTTGGCTGGGGAGGTGCAGTTTCTGTCTGTAGCAACTCCTCCGCTGGCATGGCCAACAACTCCTCTTCTCCAAGTCCTGGAGGGTGGTAGGCTGCTAGGTCAGTTCCTAACAGCATGCTCTTGTTCTTCACTTCTATCTCCAAACAGTTGGAAGTAGCCATAGTGCCAATCTGTTGCACGAGGCTTTCTTTAGTTGAGACAGTACACGTAGTGCCCTGGTCACTGTCTTGAGAGGGAATGACTGTCCCCTTTTTGTCAACTGCTTTCTCAGACTTCCGACTCATCCTGTCTGTGCTTGCAGGAGGCAGCAGAGCAGGGGTACTAGGAGCAAACTTTGGTGGTCCCTGGTAGCTCTCACGGGGGGATTTCAGCTGGAGCCTTGCCACATCTGGTAGAACAGCTTCTGGCAATCCTTTTGAAACCACATACGACCACAGTGGTGCAACTTCTTTGGCGGATATAGCTGCTTTGGCGCCTTCCCCGGATTTCCCGGCTATTGCATCATGAGTGGTTTTAGCCACTGTCTTCGATGCTGGCAACCAACAGCTCCTTCCACTCCCTTTCATTGCCTGTGGGTGGTCATTAGGTAACTCCTCCTGTGCTTTCTTTTGGTGACCTTCCTGCTTGCCCAGGGGCGTAGCCAACAGGGGCTTAGAGGTAAATTTCGCTCTCTTTCCTCTGGCGACCTCAGTTTTCATCTCTTTACGCTCAAATTTTCTGTGCAGGCTATCCTTCCCCCTCTCCATCGTTTGGGAGGTCCTGCAGACTACTTGCTCACTTTTTGTAGGTGCTGTTGGGGAGAATCCATCCCAACCACCAAGTGGCATAACATCCTTTTGTGCCGCGTCTAGCCACATGACGCTATCTTTTAGCAGCTTTCCATGCTTGTCCGTGCATGGTACATCGTGTCCGTCTATTGTAATGACGGAGTCTTGAAACCTGAGCAAACACTCATGAGTGGTGAGGAACGGCATCCCTATGATGGCGTCCTCGTTTATGTCACTTATCACGAAGCTGACATTGCTCTGTAGCCCACAGATCTGTACGGACACCTTCACCGTGCCGTAGAACGCAATCTTCGACCCATCAGCCATCACTCCGTGTGACTCGCTGTTCTGCAGTGTGCTCCTCACACTCAGGGGTAGTCTTTGATAGACATGCCGAGATAACAGGTTTGTAGTACACCCGGTGTCTACAAGTATCGACACAACTCGTCCATCCATTTTTCCAGTGAGGAAATAGCTTGCCTTGTACGGGCGTACATGAGGGGAGCCGGTGGGGTCCGCCGCGTGCATCTTAGCAGGGGGCTGGCCCGTGTAGGGATGTTGCGTCCTCTGGCTCCGTTTGGGGGTGTTACGGCTCGCCCAATCGCAGGTAGATGCCGGTAGCTCTACTGCGGGCGACGGCCGTTTCCCGCCTGGGCAGGCATCCGTTGTGGTCTGGTACTCCACGATTTCTTTGGACACTGCCTTTGCATGTGTCCCAACTCTCCACAGTCCCAGCACTGGAGTGGTGGTTGATCAGGCAGTGGTGGAGGAGGCTGAGGTGTAGGGGTAGCTCCTGATTTCAATGACTTGATTTCTTTCGTGAGTTCCGCCAACGCCTCCATGACCGCTGTCAGAGAGTCCTTGTTTGGCGGTGCAGGGCGGACATTCTTCACTGCAGTATGCGGTGTGTCCGACTCATCGTCAGTGTACTTCTCCTCATCTGTAGATTCGTCGTCTACCATGCGCACGTGAGTAGACCTCTCTTCAGGGCCTGTCCTGATCTGCAGGTATTCATTCCCTGCTCTCACTGCGTCTGAAATTTCTACTGGCTGTATTGCCAGGAGGTGTCTCTGCAAGTAGGGGTTGCCTAATGTAGAGCTGAAGATATCTACTATCATTCGTTGCAACGATCTGTGGGGGAGGTCCGCATACGCGACCTGCACCAGTCGTTCTACTTCCGTGGCATGTTCCTGCAGCGTAGTCTTATACGTCCTGCGGAGGCCAGTAAGTTTGTATCTTGCTTCACGGGGGGTTAAGCCAAACCTCGTCCGTAAAGCAGCAAATATGCCTTGCAACTGTGGTGCCTTACCACATTCAAGTGCACTCCCTCTCAGGGACTCTCGCAGATGCAGCAACGCTGTCTGCTCTGGCCATTCGTTGGCCTCAGCCACTCCCATGAAACGTTCTATAAAATAGTCCACGTCTCCGTCTCCATCGAACTTCGGTGCTTTAAATAAGGACCGGCGATTGGCAGCAGCTGGCTGCATGACGGCTTGTAACGCTTCCGTCAAACGTTCCATCACATTTGCTTCGGGGTTTGCAGGTGGTACCCTACCAGCGCTGCGTGCCCGTTGGTTTGCCATTGTCTAGACTTAGAGGAGTAACTCAACTCAAGTGTACAATGGATGGTGTGCTGGTCCGTTTTTAGCGGCACCAGGTCTCTACAGCGTCTAGGGCTGTTTATATCAAGTTGTCACAGTAAACAAGGTACTGGAAAGTAGCACAGGGCCGGTACAATATTGCACAGGGCCGGTGGTAATGTGTACAGGGCCGGCGTTTAGAGCGCAGGGCCGGTCACAAAGTTAGCAGGGCCGGTATCCGAAGACACAGGGCCGGTATCAGTGTTAGCAGGGCCGGTATCAGAAGACACAGGGCCGGTATCAGTGTTAGCAGGGCCGGTATCAAAGATACTGGGCTGTCTGGTTGCTGCAACGGAGTAAACTCAACGTTTATGCAGAGCTAAGTGATGCACACTTTCTGGGAGCACTTCTTCAGGCGGAGCAAGCTCAACGTCTGTTCAAGAGTGTCCAAATGGGGGGTCTGTACAGTGAATACAGATCCGGATTTTCGGGCTGCAATATGCAGTTCCAAGGTAGCGCAGTCCAACAGCGTGAGAACAATCCCACCGCTGCCACCAGTGTAGTGGATTTTGGGGGGCCGACCAACTTCCACCAACAACGCCTCACTCCAGAGGTAAACTTCCAACAGAGGAGTATGCCAACTCCACAACTGTTACCGGAGCCCACGGCTCAAACGTACAACTCAATGACTTGTTGAGTTAACCATACTTTATTACACAGCGTAACCAGCAATGTATAATAAGGGTAAATGTATCATGCTACTTGGCTTAAGCACAGGTAGAATCCCAATACAATACAAGGAGTGAAGTGAGATGTTCTGCCTTTTATAGGCAGAGCATCATTAAAACATATGCCCAAACAAGGGGCAACAAATCAGTGATGACAGGAAGTGTTTACTCTAATCAGATCATAAGGTATAAATATGCAATACAGTCATTGGCTAATATGAGGTTAAATATGAAGGGCGCCCAGAAGTAGGGGGCGGAGCTTCTCAGTCAATCCTGCTTACTCATGGTGGTGCAATGAGTAGCCCTGGTTCTTGGTCCTTATGGCTTGTGGTCCTTGGCTTTTGTCTTGTTCGAGGACAGCTATGTTGCAGAGTCGGGCTCCTGCACCTTTGGTAGTAATTTCGGTCCTCAGGCTATTGTAGAACTTTGCTCACCGACCCGGTATAGGTACGGTAATGGCACTGCAGGGCCGGTAGTACATGCTGCAGGGCCGGCAGGGTGTGCTGCAGGGCCGGTGGTACCTCTGCAGGGCAGGCAGTGAATGCTGCAGGGCAGGCAGTGAATGCTGCAGGGCCGGTAGGGTTTCTACCGGCTTACTTGTTCGTGTTCTGGCTGTGCCAGGCTCAGTTTAGGCTTGCCTGACACCCAGCAGTTGTCAGGGGGACCTTGCGCAAAGATAGTGGTCACAAAAATCCACCACACTCCGTTATGGTCAGAAGTCCTTCAAAGCAGACAATGAAATAAACTTTCTACATTTAATTTATATTCAAAATCTTACTGCTGTGGCATGAATTGGCTAGGGTGTTTAATTTTACCTAGAGTTAAAAACCACACTCTCAGATGCAAGGAATGCTCAAGGTGAAGGGTTGTTAATTTGTAACTTCATCCGCAACATGGATTTTCTAGTTCCTTCCACCCCAAAAGCATTATTTAGTTAATAGCAAATTATTAAAATAATGAAGTAAATTATCTGAGTTTTATTCTTTATTGATTCAAAAATTTACTTTCATTTCACACTACTTTAATTCTATTATCATTCAAAAATGATAATACTGTGGTAGATTTTGATGCACACTAGTAGTGAACAGGTCGTTTACGCTAGAAACCTTGGGAGACAATGCGCTGGACTTTCACCCACAGCGTTCGGTTAACAGCTGCTGGGTGGAAAGTCTTACTGTGCCGGTGGCATAGTGAGCAGGGCCGGTAGTGACCCCTGCAGGGTCGGTAGTGACCCCTACCAACCCGGTACAGCTGTACTGGGCCGGCACAAGATGGCCGCCATAGAGGAGGATCCTCAAAAGTGTATAGGAACTTAGTCAAGGTCGAGAACAGGAAGTACTTACCCTTAAACTACCAACTCCATGGACCCAACTCTACGTACAGCCTGGGAGCCTTGCAGGACTACTCATTGGACAATCAGGAGAAAAGGACTCCGCCCTTAGCCACTTGGCACCTCCCTTAATTATTCACATCGCATTGTTGATTGGCTTGTTATTTATATAATCGTTTGTATTGGTTAATCTGCTTCCTGTGCATTGATTGTTATATGTTTTGTGCTTATCAGCTCTCCTATAACACGAGAGCACACACTGTTCTTCTTTGCATTAATTACAATGTTGCCATGGCATATGCTCTTATATTGCTAAACCCTAGAGGAATAATTACCCTCAGGACAGCTTAGAGAATAAAGCCATTATTACAGACACTACACGGTACTGTTTGTTTGAGCCATGGGCTCTTGCCTTACCGGGTAATTCGGTTGCCCTGCACAGTTGTCACTGTCGGTCAGTACAGTGTCCCCTCTGGAGAGAGGTAGAATACTCGAGATTAGTGGATGTCCGTGGTAACAGACCGGAATCCATTACAATACTGCAGAAGAAGCCGTCAATAGCAGTACTATAGGCATTCAGTCCATCAGTACCTGTTCCATTTCCATCTTGTGTGTGACAATTAACTAACATTGATTTTATTTTTTGGATGCATTAAATAAAACAGGCGGTAAAAGACTACGTAGAAACTTCAATCAAGCGATTCCTTTACACGCAGCAATGTTGCGAGTAACTCTTCTAGCACTTTTGTACATGTTTTTGGCCATGATCAAACATCTATTATCATTACATTATGGTATAGTAATGCTATCCTACAGGAGTAAGGAGTAATATAGGCTTTAAATAACCTCAGCCACCTATTTTTGAATCAAGAGACAGCTAAATAGAAACACATATATCTGCCACATTCAACCAACTGCCTACTTCTCTGAGAATCTCACAAACCCTGTCTGTTTTCAAATCAAATTTATTTAAATATCTTTTAAATACCAATGTAGAATTATTTTAAATAAACTGTGTTTGAGTAGACTTATTTTCTGTGTTCATTGTATGTTTCTGTTTCATTTTTGATTTTTGGTTTTTCTTTTTCTTCTAGCTATGGCACTTTATGAAAAACATTTTTATAAAATGATATTGATGCCAATAAAGTATTATATAAATATATAAATGGCCAAAGTCAGTCCACAAAAATATGTTACTGATGGAGTCAGCTATGCAAAGTGACAGCTAAGAAAATGTGATTAGTTGAAGTTTATCTGGCACACTAAGGTCTGAGCTAGGTAAGACTGAGCTGGTTGTCTTGCTACGGAGAAATTTTCTGACTGTTACGCATAGATACTAACAATTCCTATCAATAGCAACTAGAAATCGATGGAAAAGCTTGTAGCAAAGATTTTGAGTAATACTAGGGGAACAACCATGAGTAGTTAGGTTTGCTAAGTTCCACCATATTCACATATATATTTCAGTAAAATTTGACAAAATATTTCTCCTAAACACACTCCGAGACCACCACATGCCTCTGACAATTGCTCCAGCTGTTCACTGTTACTTACTTTGGTAGCAGTTACTACCACTCTATGGTATTTGCTACCCAGACTAGGGATGGGATAACAAATTTGTCAGAGTGAAGTCCCAAATCCATCGATCAGTATCATTACCAGTTAGATATTAGAAATCAGACTAAGTGTAGCCTCAGGGGGCCAAGACCGCTATACCAACCACCAGATAAAAATAATGGTGTGCCTCATCTGAAGAACAGCAGTAAACAAACACCAAGGAACCTACTGTCATGAACTGATAACTTCTTTGGAAGCATATGTCAGTTTTGTTGTACATTTATAATAGAGCTGTGATTGAGCAGAATCTACTGGTTTTTATTTGTAACCACGATGGCGATGTGTCGACAATTTCCCGGTTTAAGGCCTTTGAAAAGCTCAACCTTGCAATCATTTATGCTCTTCACCTTTTGCTCTGGCTGAGCACGAAAGTGAGATGAGTTAGACAATATAATGGAAATAAATTATTCTACATTTAGCATAGAGCCAAGGGCTCTAGAAGGTTGAAGGCTTTAGAAAGCTTCTGCTAAATATTGGATACACTGACCCTACTAAGGGTATTTGGACAAAGAATTGGATACTTGCAGAAGGCTACAAGTATTGTGTACTACGACGGGCAGACCAGAGATCTGTTTGGCGTTTAGTAGATACTGTGGCACCAAGCAAAAATCTGCTACAAGCAACAGCAAATGTGTGCATGACAAAGCTTGTGGTTAAACCAAATAGCAATGCTTTCTGCAGCTCTTTTTTTGCATGAACAAAATTTTTCTGAGTTACGTTAGTCAGTTGAGCAACCTTAAAATGTTTTCGAATGACTCAGTTGTCAGAAAAGCTAATGAAACTTACGTTTTCACAACACCCGCGACTTGTTTAAAAGTGTCCGCGTCACGAATAATCATGAGAGAAGATGAGGTACCATAATTCTCTGCACATAAGCGGCTCATATTGGCACAGGGTGCTTTACTGTTCGTGGAATAACAGTAACTGTTTGGTCCATCGTACAACAAGTACAACCCATCTGGACATTCTGTAACAAGCATTGTAACCATTGCAGGGTGACTGCTGCTATCTATAATATACAGTTCCATTTGCTTTCATAACCTCACTTATCAATAATATGTTAATGGCATTAACCATCTGCATTACACCAACCTCCATCAACCTCTTGTACGTCCACCGGTGGGCTACAGTTGGCTCCACCAAGACTTGGAGCTGGGGAGTCACATGATCTAGTTCTTCTCTGGAAAGAATTTGTAGAGTCACATCCACCATTGCATGGCTGCCATTCCGTCCATTCACCATAACCTCCATCAACTGTAATCCACCAAAAGTGAGAAATAAACAGTTCAGCACAATTTTTCATACATTTATTTTACATTTCAAGAAAGATCAACAGGTGACGGCTGATTCTTTGAGGGTAAAATGTTTAGCTTAATATGCAGGTTCTTTCCCAAGCTAGCAAACTCACCTGTTGTAAATGTACAAATAGGAAAGGCAGAATTCGGCAAGCTATTTGATGTACGGTTTGAAGCAGGAAGGGATGAAAGTCTACAATCTGTATTGCTGTCACATACGAGAGTACCATATGGCATGGTTAGGTCACTGCTGCAATACAATAATTGATATTCAGATGACAAACCAAAGCTACTAAAGGCCTTTTATTGCTGGCAAACATTATTTGAACTTTATATTTTTTCTTCAACCGGTATCAAAGTTCCATTCGTGATCTACATGTATTGCCAATTGATAACTGCATCTTAAGAAATCGATACCGGTTAAAATTAAACTGCTTCAGCTAAATTTGTAATTTTCTATCCTAGTTGTGCTTCCTCAGTATTCCAGAAAATGTTGACAAAGTATAAACATAATGCATACATATCATTTATTTTTTGTTTTCGTGACAGGTTTGCTCAGCTGAGATTGTGAAGGGCAAGTGACAAGTAGTAAGTGACAAGTGGTAAGTGACAAGTAGTAAGTGACAATTGGTAAGTGACGAGTGGTAAGTGACAAGTAGTAAGTGACAAGTAGTAAGTGACAAGTAGTAAGTGACAAGTAGTAAGTGACAAGTAGTAAGTGACAAGTGGTAAGTAGTAAGTGACAAGTAGTTAAGTGACAAGTAGTAAGTGACAAGTAGTAAGTGACAAGTAGTAAGTGACAAGTAGTAAGTGACAAGTGGTAAGTGACAAGTGGTAAGTAGTAAGTGACAAGTAGTAAGTAGTAAGTGACAAGTAGTAAGTGACAAGTGGTAAGTGACAAGTAGTAAGTGACAAGTAGTAAGTGACAAGTGGTAAGTGACAAGTGGTAAGTAGTAAGTGACAAGTAGTAAGTAGTAAGTGACAAGTAGTAAGTGACAAGTGGTAAGTGACAAGTAGTAAGTGACAAGTAGTAAGTGACAAGTAGTAAGTGACAAGTAGTAAGTGACAAGTGGTAAGTAGTAAGTGACAAGTAGTTAAGTGACAAGTAGTAAGTGACAAGTAGTAAGTGACAAGTAGTAAGTGACAAGTAGTAAGTGACAAGTGGTAAGTGACAAGTAGTAAGTGACAAGTGGTAAGTGACAAGTAGTAAGTGACAAGTGGTAAGTGACAAGTAGTAAGTGACAAGTAGTAAGTGACAAGTGGTAAGTGACAAGTAGTAAGTAGTAAGTGACAAGTAGTAAGTGACAAGTAGTAAGTGACAAGTAGTAAGTGACAAGTGGTAAGTGACAAGTGGTAAGTAGTAAGTGACAAGTAGTAAGTAGTAAGTGACAAGTAGTAAGTGACAAGTGGTAAGTGACAAGTAGTAAGTGACAAGTAGTAAGTGACAAGTAGTAAGTGACAAGTGGTAAGTGACAAGTGGTAAGTAGTAAGTGACAAGTAGTAAGTAGTAAGTGACAAGTAGTAAGTAGTAAGTGACAAGTAGTAAGTGACAAGTAGTAAGTGACAAGTAGTAAGTGACAAGTGGTAAGTGACAAGTGGTAAGTAGTAAGTGACAAGTAGTAAGTAGTAAGTGACAAGTAGTAAGTGACAAGTGGTAAGTGACAAGTAGTAAGTGACAAGTAGTAAGTGACAAGTAGTAAGTGACAAGTAGTAAGTGACAAGTGGTAAGTAGTAAGTGACAAGTAGTAAGTAGTAAGTGACAAGTAGTAAGTGACAAGTGGTAAGTGACAAATAGTAAGTGACAAGTGGTAAGTAGTAAGTGACAAGTAGTAAGTGACAAGTGGTAAGTGACAAGTAGTAAGTGACAAGTAGTAAGTGACAAGTAGTAAGTGACAAGTAGTAAGTGACAAGTAGTAAGTGACAAGTAGTAAGTGACAAGTAGTAAGTGACAAGTAGCAAGTGACAAGTAGTAAGTGACAAGTAGCAAGTGACAAGTAGTAAGTGACAAGTAGTAAGTGACAAGTAGTAAGTGACAAGTAGCAAGTGACAAGTAGTAAGTGACAAGTAGTAAGTGACAAGTAATAAGTAGTAAGTGACAAGTGGTAAGTAGTAAGTGACAAGTAGTAAGTGACAAGTAGTAAGTGACAAGTAGCAAGTGACAAGTAGTAAGTGACAAGTAGTAAGTGACAAGTAATAAGTAGTAAGTGACAAGTGGTAAGTAGTAAGTGACAAGTAGTAAGTGACAAGTAGTAAGTGACAAGTAGTAAGTGACAAGTGGTAAGTGACAAGTAGCAAGTGACAAGTAGTAAGTGACAAGTAGCAAGTGACAAATAGTAAGTGACAAGTAGTAAGTGACAAGTAATAAGTGACAAGTAATAAGTAGTAAGTGACAAGTAGCAAGTGACAAGTAGTAAGTGACAAGTAGTAAGTGACAAGTGGTAAGTGACAAGTAGCAAGTGACAAGTAGTAAGTGACAAGTAGCAAGTGACAAATAGTAAGTGACAAGTAGTAAGTGACAAGTAATAAGTGACAAGTAATAAGTAGTAAGTGACAAGTAGCAAGTGACAAGTAGTAAGTGACAAGTAGTAAGTGACCAGTGGTAAGTAGTAAGTGACAAGTAGTAAGTGACAAGTGGTAAGTGACAAGTGGTAAGTGACAAGTAGTAAGTGACAAGTGGTAAGTGACAAGTAGTAAGTGACAAGTAGTAAGTGACAAGTAGTAAGTAGTAAGTGACAAGTAGCAAGTGACAAGTAGCAAGTGACAAGTAGTAAGTGACAAGTAGTAAGTGACAAGTGGTAAGTAGTAAGTGACAAGTAGTAAGTGACAAGTGGTAAGTGACAAGTGGTAAGTAGTAAGTGACAAGTAGTAAGTGACAAGTGGTAAGTGACAAGTGGTAAGTAGTAAGTGACAAGTAGTAAGTGACAAGTGGTAAGTGACAAGTAGTAAGTGACAAGTGGTAAGTGACAAGTGCAATGCATTCATTCCAAAAGGTGTTTTGTACTCACGCTCCTCCCCATCTTGAATCTGTGTTGGACACATCTTCTCCAATATTCCACACAAATTGTGTCCCATCAGCCAAGTTGTCCATTCCGACCCAATAAATAGTAGAACTACAATTGTTCATGTTTTAATCTAACAACGGTATAACATAAAAGTCAATTTGCCCTAAGTTTTAAAATACAAACAAAAGACGTCGAGGTTACATTTGGCAAAAACCCAAGACAGTAACACAAAAAATTGCACTCACATTCAATATTTCGGGAGCTTAAACTTATCATTTGAATGCTGACCAAGAGCTGTTGTGAGCTAAAATTTTTTATTTTATTTAATAAAAGGTTTACTCGTGTCCATAGAGACTTCCAGAATTCGTCAATATCCATAACAGTCTGGTGAAGGGTACAAGACGGTTGAAATGCTCGTGTACTCCACAAATCATCGAAGATTTTACCTATTCAACAGCGTGGGGAGATGATTCCACAGATCGGTTTCATTCTCAGGAAGTGAGATGAGCCTGGCACTGGCACCAAATAAATCAGCACAAGCAGACAACTCCAAAGTGTCCTGGTTGACTATGACGCTTGGGTTGTTGTAAGTTAGACAGAGTTCTATTCCTCTCATAATCACTCTGTCTGCACCAACGCTCGTGCAATCTACAATAATGCAAAGCAGTGACAGACAGGGGGAAAGGAATGATGCAAAGCAAAAACATATCATTGGTATTCATACATTAAGCTAATTGAATGTTGATTACTGATCACTTATAACTTTTGGTGTTGAAATTATGCAGGAGAGTGAATTGCAAAAACTTATTGGCTGTGAATAAAAAAATATTTTTATTATTTCACTCCAATTAGTTGCACTCACCGATAAATGCCTCCTGATTGTCGTCTCCCACGCAATCCAAACCATTTTTAAATGGAGCAGGATTAGTACAAGTACGTTCTCTTTTATAGAGAGCACCACCTGAACAGCTGACGCTGCCACCACACTCTGTCCATGCTGTCCAGTCAGTCCACACTCCATCAACTATAACAAATTATTTTTCAATCTGACTGTTAGTTTACAGTCAAATGCATGCAATCAGTGATTGTTTTTTCATAAATGATCATCAAAATGATTCTATACTCATCAGAAAATAATAACATTAGAGGTACAGCATTAGAGGTATAACATTAGAGGTACAACATTAGAGGTATAACATTAGAGATATAACATTAGAGGTACAACATTAGAGGTACAACAATAGAGGTATAACATTAGAGGTACAACATTAGAGGTATAACATTAGAGGTATAACATTAGAGATATAACATTAGAGGTACAACATTAGAGGTACAACAATAGAGGTATAACATTAGAGGTACAACATTAGAGGTATAACATTAGAGATATAACATTAGAGGTACAACATTAGAGGTACAACAATAGAGGTATAACATTAGAGGTACAACATTAGAGGTACAACAATAGAGGTATAACATTAGAGGTACAACATTAGAGGTACAACATTAGAGCTGCTTGCTTATAACAATAATGTATCATCTAACATGCTGTTTACCAAAAAAGAAACGATTAAACAATACCTAAACTGCAGTCTTACAGAATGCCCTAATTATTATAGCGTGGTATTAGGGTAGTTTTTGGTGCATGGTACTTGTTATAACCTGTACATGCCTTGGAATCACCAAACATGAATACGCTAGAAAGAACCAAGTGCCACCCCAGTAGGATACTGGGCTGGTGGTACAACCTTCAGTGCTTGTAGCCCAGCCTGCTGTGCCCGTACTGACCCCTTGCTGGACTGGTATTGACCCCTTGCTGGGCTGGTATTGACCCCTTGCTGGGATGGTATCGACTCTGCATATGCATACCGAGCTGGCCCAAGACGGCCATCATAGTCGAGGAACCCGAAAAAGGTCTGAGAAGATTCACCAGCCTTGACGCCGAAGTACCCTTTCTCAAATGGACGATATCATCAATCCCAGGCTAGCTGAAGCCTGCAGGAGCCTATTATTGGATAATGGAGAAAAGAATCCTCCTCTTGGCCGTTTGGCACCATTTACATTTAATCCTTTAATGCATTATTATTGGTCAACTATATTATATGCAAATAGCTTAAGGCCAGCCTGCCTATACAAAGCCTCGCTTTCACTAGTCTCATTGCATTCATACATATACTGCTGACCACTCTACAGGGTTGCCTCCTTAGCACTTGGTGATTCTGAATAAAACCATATTGCAAGCTGACACTCTGTGTAGTTTGTCTGAGCCGTGGGCTCTGTTTGCCAACTGATCCAGCAGTAAATGATCAATAGTTCACACTGTCATACCGGCAGTGTCTTTCCTAGAGGGAGTAGAATGCTCAAGGTTAGTGGTATTTCATGGAAACCAGACCGAAATCCACTACAGTCTTGAGCAGTAGCTTTGTCTAATGCATGAGTGTGCACTTTTGGTATAATACGAAACAGTTGCTAAGTTCATGTTGATATTTATATCTAATAAACAGACATTTCTGCTAGGTTTTTTGATACTGAATAAATACGCTAGTCATATTGTACCCCTAAAACACCGGAAAATTGTTTTTGCTCATCCATATTATGAACTCATTTATAGCTATTTTGGGTCAGTTCTATGAGTAGTCGTACTAGAACATCCTCTTATAATGTTCGAAAGGATGGCCAAGCTCTTTCAATATTTATCTCTTAGCTGTGAATACTACACCTTTGCTCTCCTTCAACGATGCATTTCTGGCACTCCAAACAGTATTATAACAACAAATCAGACTCTCCAAAACGATAATACTGATCACACTATGTGTGAACTTACCATCATTGAGCTTGCACAGGTAAGATAAAGGTAGAGAAGAATCTGATATGGTGAGAAGACCTACATCATCTTTGAGTCTGGCAGTAGAGCTGATGTAGAACTCATCAGCAGTGACTTGTCTGAATAAATTACAAAACTAGACTTGTTAAAGTTGTTGTTAGGTTAAAAAAGAATAGGCAACAACGCAATGAGTGTTTAAACCATATACAGTAAATATTGCTAACAATTAATATTATCACAGCACCTAGCAGAGTTCAGGTTAAACATGGCTGTGTATAAGGTAAGCTTTCCACAAGAAATAATACTGTTGTGCAAGTTACAATGGGCTCGACTCAAACAATCACCAAAATGCAAACTTCTTACAAAATCAAGATAACATTAGATAAATTCTTGAGAGCAATAAAACGTTTTCGATTGAAAATTCAAGATGTTAATTTGTCATATCAATAATCTTGTATGTCATACCAAAAATAATTTTGCTGCTGGATCTTGAAATGGCTGGCTAGCATAAAGACTTACTACACATCTGGTAACATGCAAACTGAAATGTACAACCCACCCATTGGTAATGAGCCAATCCATATGAGAGAGAAGTTCCATACGATCTTCTAGAGAACTATCTCTAGTAACTCCAAGTAACTCAGCTCTAGGTCCGTGTGCAGTCTTACAGGCAGCATCAATATCAGCCAATGGAAGTGGAGTCTGTACCACATGGTAGCAGTCATTCATTGGATGGAAATAGTGTGCATCGGTAGGGCAAACTGTAAATAGCCAACTAGTTAGTTATATCTGTACAAACTGTAAGTAGTCAACTAGTTAGTTATATCTGTACAAACTGTAAGTAGTCAACTAGCTAGTTATATCTGTACAAACTGTAAGTAGTCAACTAGTTAGTTATATCTGTACAAACTGTAAGTAGTCAACTAGTCAGTTATATCTATACAAACTGTGAGTAGTCAACTAGTTAGTTATATCTGTACAAACTGTAAGTAGTCAACTAGTTAGTTAGATCTATACAAACTGTAAGTAGTCAACTAGTTAGTTATATCTGTACAAACTGTAAGTAGTCAACTAGTCAGTTATATCTATACAAACTGTGAGTAGTCAACTAGTTAGTTATATCTGTACAAACTGTAAGTAGTCAACTAGTTAGTTAGATCTATACAAACTGTAAGTAGTCAACTAGTTAGTTATATCTGTACAAACTGTAAGTAGTCAACTAGTTAGTTATATCTGTACAAACTGTGAGTAGTCAACTAGTTAGTTATATCTATACAAACTGTAAGTAGTCAGCTAGTTAGTTATATCTATACAAACTGTAAGTAGTCAACTAGTTAGTTATATCTGTACAAACTGTAAGTGGTCACAACCTGTACACAATCTGCTTCAGTTGATAAGCATCAAATCATGATTAGTTCAATAGTTCATCGGCTATTATTCTATTGTAATCATTGTATTTTGACTACAATGTTGCAACCATTGTCTTTCACCAAAGGATAAAACCTACCAATAGGATATATTCGAGACCCAGTAATCATTTAATGATACCAACAAAATTACCAAGATCAGTTTCTTGAACCAGAACTTGTGCTTCACAATCTGTGTCTGTCCCTCCAAGTGATTCCTCTGGTTGAATACATTCTCTGGTTCGTTTCTTTTTAGCTGTACCAGAAGTACAGCTACTAGCACAGTCAACCCATTGTGTCCAGTCTGTGCTCCATGCATCAACTATACAGAATGATGTTCATGTAAAGAATATTGTGGCATGATCTCAAACATAAAAAGACATGTTATCAGTTATTGCCACCTCATGTACCAAAACCTGCTTGAAGCAAGCTTTCCACAAATATTGTACTACCATAATTCACTTTTTCTCTGCCATTGTTTCCCCATGGTTGCTTTAAATACGCTAATGGTCCAAACTGTCTCTTGCTGGTTGTACACTAATTATTTCAAGTGTTGCCGATAATTTTTTTTCTGGAAGTTTCTCTGAACACAAAATCAAAGGTGGAATTTAAAAGCTACTGAATAATTAGTGGAGGTTTACATAACTGACCTTGACATTTATTGAAACCAAAACTAACCACTTTAAAATTAAACAAAATGACTCAGTTTCAAAACAATCACCATAATTTTTATTGTCCAATTAGTACATGAGCTCTACTAGCGGCAAGCTAGTTTGTTCATCGGATTCAATATGGTTACTCAAACATATACATGTATGTAACCTGTGTATATGTTGCGACTTTCAAAACTAACAGGAAACTGATTTTCAAGGTCATCCATAGCACTCAGAAATTACACTTGTAAGATGAAAAAAATCAGCTACTCTGTAAAAGTAGTAATGTTTTTTTTCAAACACATGTATGCAAGTTATATTACCATTACGAATTAAAACCAAGTTCAGAGTTTCATTGAAAGGAAAAAGTTTGCCCAGAAGCTCCCCAACGGCTAGGAGCTGCGTAACAATGTTTAAAGCCTTTTGTTATCACCTTAAATTTAATGACAATATAAAACATTGGTCTAGTAGCAGTAAGACCTTACCTTTATCAAACACACAAACAGGATATGCAAAGGCAGAGCCTGTAGTTCTTATCTCACAGGAAGCACCAGATGTACAGATCAGATATGCATAACCTTCGGTAGGGTCTACTGGATCGAATGAGCTGTAACAATAAAACTATTCGTAGAATTTTGGCTAAGTTATTATATTGTGATAAACTAGAGGCTGGTTCAATGATCATCTCAGAAAGTAACTCATGTTTCTGTCAGTAGCTGCTCCTGGCAAGGAAACCACAATGTGAATGCTTAGCACTCCAATCAGCAGTCACCAAATTTGAGTCAGCTGCGGGCGAGATCTCCTCAAATATTGTAACTGCAATCCAACAGCAACTCAAGTCTCCCCAAGCTCGTCTCTACACCACCAGATAGCACCAGCTCACTTCTCTACTATTTATCTCCTCAACGCACCTCCACTCGACTGGCAGGTTGCCAACACAAACTCCACTCAACTGGCAGGTTGCCAACACAAACTCCACTCGACTGGCAGGTTGCCAACACAAACTCCACTCAACTGGCAGGTTGCCAACACAAACTCCATTCAACTGGCAGGTTACCAACACAAACTCCACTGACTACAATAAAATTTAAAGCTACTAGCCAGACAGACCATGCAGCATTTCATAATAATAAGTGAGTTGTATTAATCTATCTGTTCACTAAGATTCACAAGTACAAAATACAAACAGGCTCTGCCAACCGACACCAATTTTGCTATATTGTGGGAGATTTTACCTACCTCAAGACACCTACCCTCACCTTATCGTTACCTTATATTCCCCCTACATCCCTTCACCTATCTCCTAACACCAATTATTAATGGACCCGGGATTATCCCTTTATAACCCATGCCGGCTATACCGGGTCTATACTGGGACAGTATTATACATGTCTAACATAGGGAACCTACCCCGGGCCAATTTGGATCAGGAACCCGGGCCAGTCAACAAATATGGCTGCTAGAGATAGCTTGGGCTCTCAGAAGTTGAAAACCCCTCATCATGAAGAGACTGGAGCAGTACAGAAGCCAGAAGCAGAGACTAGGAGATTTGGACGTCTTATAAGGAGTGAAAGGTTTCCACACCATAGAAAGAGTGGGAAGGGAACTTAGAGCCACCTTGTCATGTGTTCACTAACCTCATTGGTTAGCTTTGTTAGTGTGAATTGTGTTGTGCTTTTCTATTTGTATATATTTTGTATTGTTATGCGCATTTGGCTCACCCCTAAAAAGGGGGTGAGTGTTCCTGCCTTCTCCTATAAAAGGAGCTGCTGTACATGTGGGAAGGCAGAAGTTAGTAGATTTTTTGTGCTACCCTTTATTATGTTGCTACACAGGTTGATATAATAAAGTATTTTATTCTTGTAAACTCGGTGCGACTTGTCTGGGTCGCGGACCCCAAACCAGTTGTTAGTGTTTACTTGGAGTGGATGCCGTAGTGTCAGTAGTAGAAGGAGGAAATCTACTACAATATATAAGTTTAAAAATGCAAAACGAGTTGAGAAGCAGTTGAAGACAGTCTATCAGATAACACATAACTAGGTCACAAGACATGCAAAAAATGAACCCTGCATTTAAACGGAAAACCCAAGTCCAAAGGGCCAGCTTGCCAAATCTTTTAATTATAACCAAATTAGCTTACAATGGGTCATCTTTTCCCTGTAGTGGGCTTTCTCGGACAATTTTTGATATACTTTAAGAAGCTTTCCAGATATTCAAATTATTTTTTACAAAAGTGTAAAAGAAGTAAAACTGCAGTGCTAAATGAAATTTATATCAAAAATTTAAACACAATTTGTCATGCAAAAAGAAAGTTTATCCACTAGGCAGGTGCTGATTGGTCACAAGGCTGGCATCCCTGTATCTAAATGCAAGGAAAAGCAACTTCAAGTTTTCACAATTTTTCTCTATTCTAAAGCTCAAGTATGAATGCCAGCAGTTTAGTTATGATAACCAGAGGTGTAGGGAGGGAGATGTAGACCCTTCTAGAATAGGTGGAGGTGTTACAAGTAGGGTACTTTCCAAGAAAGGGGGAAGGGGGGGAGACAGCTCCAAATCTCCACATATGTTATTTTATTCTGGAAGTAGCGGATTGTTTCTGGTGGTGTGTGATCCAGGGGTGAAGGTGACTTCTTTGGTAAAACTAGAGATAGATGGTGAAGGGGGAGTGGTGTATGTGTGGAGCAGGGAAAAACGGAGTTAAGTTGTGAAGTAGGGGTGGCTGCAGTGGTTAGGAATCCTCATAGGAGATAAGGATTGGATGGACACGAATTGTCACCTGAATATATTGTAATATTGTAGTAGTTTCTGTTCTCTCTACTACCGACACAACGGTATCCACTCTCTACCTCTTTCCAACACTTCGGGATTTATCCCGAATAGACTGTAACAACTCCACGGAGTCCACTACCCAGACACACTGTACCAGAAGTTACGAATGAATATTTTATTCCATGAATCTACTTAGCAATATAAAAGGGGTACTTAGCATGATACACAAGACTTCTGCCCTTCTAACAAACACTTCTCCTTTTATAGAAAGGGCAGGACTCTCACCCCCTTATTAGGGGTGAGCCACTAAAATACATGATAACAATACACATACAATAGTAATGTAAACCAATCGGGGTCGCGAGCACACGGTAAGTTGGGTGGGCGCACTAGCAACTGTCACTCCTTATAAGGTAACTTCCTGTAGCATCTGTCACTCCTTATTAGGTAGGCTTATCTCCTATACTTAGTTCCACTGATGCAGGTGGTGGCGTGTATAACTTCTCCTTAGTATCCTTCAAGACTACTCAACCAGGACACATAGCCTGATGCTTATGATGATTTTACTACAGAACAAGGGAGCGGGGTCCGCAGTCCAAGGGTGGAGGGAAGAGGGGGGAACAGGGGCTAGTATTCTACTCAAATTTCCCACAATATGACATAATAAATGTTGAACAATAGAGGTGGAAAGAAAATCAAGTAAATATACGTGCTAATTGTGGCAGCCAAGTTCAAAAGGTCAAACACATAAGAGTAAAACAAAAGTGCCAGATTTTTTTCATTCATGTGTCACTGAATTGATAAAAAATAATGATTATACCGTAAATGAACCCATTAGTTTTTAGACACACAACATGTCAATTGCTAAGCATGACTTGAGAAAATGCGTGTTAGTACATTCCAGAACAATAGACGCACCTAGAGCTATCCAGTCTAGAGTCAGATCCACTGAGTGCATCACCAGACACCCAGGAGTAAGATAAATCCTTGTTTTGTTTGGAATAAAGTCCGAGCCAGTATTTAGAGTTTCTACGAAAGACAAAAGATGAAATAGTTAAAAGATTCTAATGAAAAGCTTCTTACCAAAGCTGGAAAGCACTCAGGCAGTAGTAGGTGGAATATAGTGCAGGGATTCACTCACATGTTTTGTTTAGCAACAGCTGTTACCTCTGTCCACAAGGAATCGTCTGATGGTATAGATATAGGTGTAGATGAATTACCAAAGTTATCTGTACAATATGTAACAGATTCATGTGTCCATGAAATACCGACTGTACTTGTGCCGTAGTATATACAATTGGCTACTTGTCCATAGTAAGAGAGGACTGCTCCTTGACTTGGACAGTCTACAAAGATATAACATTCTAATAAATTATTTTTCACCACAAATATAAGAGTTTACAAATGATTGAAAAACGGGCACTAATGGCCGACTGAATCTAAAACTTTTTTTAAACTTTTCAAGGATTTCACCAAGTATTACTATGTTTCCATATCATAAAAAATTATCTCCAAATCTTTGTCGTTTGCTGCCACAAATAATCGGCGACAACAGCTTATATTTCCCGTTGGTTAAACCACACCCACAGAGGCAGCTGCAATCAGTGTATTGAGAGCTCAGTAACCACTAAACATACCCAGCTGTAGTTCCTCAGAATCTTCCCCATCACCATCATCATCACCAACACAGTTAGCGCCAGCAAATGGTACAGGATCAGTACAGGTACGTTTTCTTATGTAGATGGATGATGTACCACAAGTATGTCCATTTGTACATAGATCCCAACTTCCCCAGGCACTCCAACCTCCATCAACTGTAATTTTAGATGTCTATGTATAAAAAATTACCTGAATAAATATTTTTATGTTTAAAAAAAACAACCATATTCACGAAGAGGTTTTTCAAATGTTTGGTAAGGTCACAATAAAAAAATATTAAAAGAACTTTGATAAGTCGTTATGTTACAAATTGGGGCATTTCTGATTCTTTTTACTATTCGTCATTGTTAGTGGTAAATAATTATTGGACTAGAATCAGTCAAGCGTGCATAACGTGTCGTGTTGCACAAAGAACATCGCATAATTCAAACATGTTGAAGTTTCCAAAAACCCACATATGGAGTAATTAATTTAAAACCTTCATTCTTCATTATATATATCTACTAAACTCTTGTGCTCATGCCTTCAACCTGTAAATATTCTGGGTTAAAAACAATGATTTTGCCTTAACAACATCAAGGTCCTCCTGATGCAACAGTCACTTTATAATTAGTTTGGTAATTTTTCCTTCAGAGTGACAATATGAGTATCATTAGTGTTCAATATATAATTTTTTCCGAAAGGACCACAGAGATGGATGGCTAAAAAGGATTTTTTGGCGCCATTGTCAGAGATAGTAGAACAACTAGAGTTCAAGTAGCTGGGGAACTAGTTGGAGAGCTGGTAGAAACTGTCTCCACTTTAGAATCCCTGTAGAAGGCTAGTGAAAAAGCCAGCAGATTTGTGGGACTGAAAACTGTGTGACGAGCTAAGGCTATCCATTTCATTTTTACATAGCTAACGGTAAACTCTCTGCCTTTGTGGACATTTATGAACCTTACGGTGCCAATTTTTGTTTCAGGAATGGGTAGGGCTATATCTTCTGAACTTCAGGTAATGCATTTCTAGTTTATTTCAAAGGAATCACCAATGTTCTCTCTCTTGCTACCCTGGTGATGTTGGCAATGATGCCCTAACATAGCACTGTGCTATGTGAACTTTCAATTGTCTGTCATACCTCATAGTAATGCCTTAATTTGCTCACCAGTTTAAGTGAGTTTTGTTTACCCCTTCAGAATCCACCAGTTGATGAGGTTATGCTTTTTTACCAGGTTTTAGTTGGCTGTGAGTTCATATTCTACATTTGGCTATACCAGTACTGGGTTATCTGTGACTGTTTCTGGTGCCAAGTGTACAAATTAGTGTTATGTACGGACAGCCTGGGTTTTATTTACACCAGAGATTTAAGCATAAAATGTCTGGTAGGAGGGGGAGTGTTGTTAATGATGGTGGAGCTCTGGCAATAAAGTACCTTTGGCTGCAGTGATGACTTTTTCATTTGTGGTAGAAGTCACTTTTCTACATCTTCTGTGATATGCAAACTGGTTAAAAACCTAAATCGAAGTCCTATTGTTTGTAGCAGGGTGTCTGCTTGCACCACTTGGATGTGAAAGGCCTTTGGACTGGGGTAACAGATAGTCAATGGGGCTGTTACTCCTTAAAGTCAATCGTTTTATTTTTAATGATTTACTATTTTAACTGTGTTATCACACGCACCAATATCTGAAGTCTTCTTTGCTACACAAAACCTTTCTTCTCTGATATGCCAGAGAGCTTGAAGAGTGTAAGTAGGCAGATTTCTGGCATGACTTCTGACACCAAACACACCTGTGTTGTTACTTTTCATTTTGAAAGTTACGGCTATTTACCCCGATACTCCATTTATTGTATAGTACAGTGTTTCCTTTATCCCTTACAACTGCCTGCTAATAATGAGCCTGTTTTTTATCACTGATGGCTATGGATAAGATATAATTGTATAATTCGTTTCTCTACCATCAAAAGTTCCCAGAGGTAGTATCTACATTTCTCTTTTTCTTGGGGGTGGGGGGGGGGGATGAAGGGCGTGAGGGGTCTGGGGAGATATATATGAACAGTTTTTGCTTCAATTTGCTGGAAGTGCCCATTTTGAGGTTTTTCATCACCAGCATTGGGGAGACAAGGGGGTGCTCTCTGCTAATTACCAATTGAGGAAAATAATTTCCCCACATAAAAAGAAATATTCAAGTTTGACCTCTCTTCATGGATCTTACATTAATATCTGCACCTCACCGGTTTGCAGTTTATACCATGCTGGTTCTTGCTTGGTAATTCAATTCTATCTATGATTATTGTAAAGTCTTGAAACCTTATTGAACACTTGTGAAGCATGAAAAATAGCATTTCCACTGAGTGTCTCCAGCTATATAGCTGTTAACAAAATTGAAATCATTTTTGTACTCACAAATGTGCAAGGAAACCTTTACAGTCTTATGAAAAAAGTTTTGTAGACCAGTTCGCCAATAAACCATGGTAGACATTGGCCAATAACACGGTCTAACTGGCTGAAGCAAACATTTGCAGTTGCTTTGCTAAAACAGGTGTATAGTGCACTACGAGTGTACTCATAGTAACAGATCAAAATCTTCTTCAGGGTTAGTAAATAACTAACTTTGTAGGGATGTTTTACAGGGGATTTTGTAGCTTTACGTCTTTACTTTTATCTGACACTACCTGTGTTCTACAAAACTGGGAGTTTTGTTATTCTGAGAGGATTTGGTTGGTTTTTAGGTTGACCCTGTTGCAACAGGCTATTGTGGGCACCTCCCATCTGCTCATGGGTATACTATTTGGATTTAGTTGACCAAAGATTTTTTAGAGCATGCAGGTCTATTGTAGCTGATATTCACCAATATTCATGAATAAAAGATTTGGAGATCAGTCACTGCTAGTACTAAAGAACACAAAGCCAGGGTAATGATTACCAGCCAGTGCTAGAGAAGTTAAGGCTTAGAGACACCAACTGTAAGTTGCATGTCGTTTGTTGTTAAACTTTTCAGCTTGTATGGTCTAACATTTACAAAATAATCAAAATGAAAAGAGCAATCGTACTATTGTGAGGACAGGTTTGGTGTATGAGCTTACAACAGAGCTGAAATTGATTTTTTAATTGCTGTAGAGCATATCAAACTAGTTTCATAAAACGTTTTATAATTTAATTTTTCTCTATGGTTTCGTATATATAGTTTTTTTTAAAATGAAATTGAGAATCTTAGGTTTTCCAATACCAATTTTTAACTGAGTGTTTGCGTAAGTTGTGAAAAATTAATGGAGCTACTATGTAAAAAGAGGGTGGGTAGGAAAGGAGCGAATTACAATTAAAACGCTGCTACTTATGTGAAACCGCCCGGGTTTATGTCATATACGTGAGAACTCAAACCATCAGACATTTTATTCTTGGTATTACGTAGTTGAATGAGCTTCAAGACTTAAACTTACTATTCTTGTAGTAACAGCCATAGTAATTGACAGCATCTGCATCACCACAACCATTATGTACTACAGGTTCTGTACATCCAGTGTTGGTACATTGTATAGCTGAACTTGCACCAACCATAAGTCTTGTAGTGGTAGATATACCACGAGCAGACAACTCCCTACAAATAAACTCCGCCATTATTAATCGTTTATTGGTTATTGATTTTGAGACGCTGCCATGAAATAAAATAAATTGTTATAATTAACTATTTATAGTTTGTTGGCAATTAATTTTAATTACCAAAGTTCGTATTCATTTATCAGCATCTAAAATTTTGTCACCAAGTATAAAAGACAAACAAATGGGTGCATATTTCATATTTATATTTTTAAATATATCACTATTTCTTAGTCATACCAATTTTAATTAAAATGCGATAAATTTATAATACAAATAACCTCAGGAGAACATAAATTTCCACAACACTATGATGACCTAATCTTCATTTCAGTCATACATTCAAAAATAGAATCCAATGAAGTTGCCTCCAAGTTAGTACTTTATAGTAGTCAATAGCACCTTAGTTTTACATTAAGATTGCTGCCAATTGCAACAAAAAACTTACGATGCATAGACAGCCCACACCTCAGCTCTCACGTCTGCAGCCCAAGCCGAGTCATCAAATATAACTCCTGTAGCTGGCCTCAACTGATTTCTACAGGTTATTCTGATGTCTTGACAGTCTGCTCCTGTTAAATCTTCATAGAATACTATACAGAACTGTCCCAAGTGGATGTGGTGACTTTGAGAAGGAACTATATCTGGATCACATCCTACAAATGTTACCGTACCTCAGTATTGATAAGTTGGACTTCTAAGAAAAGTGTAGATAGCTGAAGAAGAAGTTCTCAATACAAACTTCAGATAAAAAGATTATGGTTTTCTGGATATATGTTTTTGTACACTTCATGTCTATTGAAGTTTTGCCTATTCTCTCCAGCAACTATAATAAGTTGAAATTTTTAAACTAGATCCATTAAAACAAAAACTGAAGGAAAGTAGGAACCATAACAGTAAAATTTACCGTAGTATTGTTCCTCTCTGGTATCCCCCACACAATCTGCACCAGCTGCACTTGGTGTTGGGTTGGTACAACTCCTTTCTCTAAATATAACAGAATTAGCTGCATCACATCCTCCAGTACACTTGGCCCAGGTGCTCCATTCAGTCCAATTGCCATCGACAACTTCTTCTATTACTGCAAAGAATTGAGAACAGTTTGATTGATGAAAGCTAATGCTCTATTCATTTTGTTGTGGTTTTCATACACAAGAAAGATAACAAGTGTTTTAGTTCTACTTTGTTACTGCCAAATCAGCTTGTTAATGTTTGATATTGTTATGCCCACAAATCTTCTGGTCAAATAAATCATAGTTCATAAGTTTGTAGTGGGTTTTACCGTCACCATAAATGACCACTGGTTTCTAAGGCCCCCCTGATAGCCTACAGGCTTCAGGCATGCCTCCTATAAGCAGTTAACAAGTTTGGTATTAATTGCAAGTAACCTATTGTGGTAGATTTTGGTGCATATCAATGGTAAACTGCTTGTTTGCTAGCAACACCAACAATCGGTGCTCCAGGATTCCACCCTTAGCCATCGTAAAGGTGCTGCGCTAGTGGAATACCTTACTGTGCCAGTGGAACAGCTTGCAGGGCCAGTATTGACTTCTGCAGGGCCAGTAGTGACCCCTGACCAACCCAACATGGTGATACTGGGCCAGTACAAGATGGCTGTCTTAGTGGAGGATCCTCACAACTACCTAGGAACTTGCTCAAACTCTAAAGCTGGAAGTACCCTTCTTCGGATTACCAGATGTCTCGACCTTCAGCTTGATATAGCCTCCTAACCCTGCAAGGCCTACTATTGGACAATGAGGATAGGACTCTGCTCTTTAGCCACTAGGAACCAATTACCTTTAACTGTAATTCACTGCATGATTTGTTCGTTATTTATGTACTTGTTATGATTGGTTAGTTTACTTCCTGTGCATGTAATCTTATATGGCTTATGGAAATAATTTCCTGCCAGCATGCCTCTATAACGGCTGGGAACCCTGTATCTCATTGCATTTATTCATTGTGTCTTGCCAATCACCCTAGTGGATAGCCACCCTAGGACTTTGGTTT
The DNA here is from genome assembly GCA_945261195.1 of Cryptosula pallasiana. Lineage (NCBI taxonomy): Eukaryota > Metazoa > Bryozoa > Gymnolaemata > Cheilostomatida > Cryptosulidae > Cryptosula > Cryptosula pallasiana. The sequence goes on along the minus strand of OX183140.1, from coordinate 22,330,854 downwards.
CTAATGAATAAAGCCACTATTCAAACTGCACTTTGTGTAGTTTGTCGGAGACGTGGGCTCTGTGTTTGCCAACTTATCCGGCAGTAGCTATCATAGTTGTCACTGTCATATCAGTACAATGTCCCCTCTGGAGAGAGGTAGAATTCTCGAGGTTTGTGAATTTTTTTGTGGTAACCAGATCGAAATCCATTACACTATTTGCTCATAAAAGCGATAGAGTCACTATTTTACTATACAGGCACAGGGTACTTACTACCCCGACCCTAGGTAGTTATTCTGGGCCGGCAACAAGATGGCTGATATAGCCTGAGGAAAGAAACATAGCCCAAGAACCTCCTGGATCTGAAATCAGGTGATTACTACTCTCAGAAGTAGAGGAACCAAAATCCAAGGCCGTAAAACACCACGAACCGTTGGAGAGAGGAGTACCAAGTTATTACTGGCTGGAATGCCCATAGGCTCGCCGCTTACTTCTGGGCACCAGTTTCCTTTAACTTATTTACCTATCTATTATTGGCTAGTATTTTTATATGTATTTTTATTGACTATTTCCTGTATTTCTGTTGTGTATTTGGAGTGTTTGGCAAACTAGGCCAAACACTTCCTGTCACTTCCTGTAACTCGGCCTATAAAAGGCAAAGCTTTTGTTCCGTTCATTGCATTGCATTACAGTACAGCATTACGACTGGCTACTATTGCATGCCACCTTTTATTCTGAATAAGAACAAATGCTTATACTACTCAAAAGCACTGAGGGTATGTCTGAGCCGAGGGCTCATTACAGTTGTTGAGGTTGAGGGTTCTCCTTTACAACTAGTTGCAAGTGCCAAGGGGTCACCTCTGAGGAGAGGTTGACTGTTCATTGTCAAGCCTTCAGATGCTGACTGTCTTTTTGTGCAGGCAGACAGCAGTTTGCCCAGTGACAATGTTAGCGGAGAAGTAGTGGACTACTAAAATCCACTGCAAGGTCAATAAATGCACTACGGTGTGTTAAACCCATTTTTTTTTCAATAAAACAAAGATCAAAAAAGGAAAACTGTGTTTTAAAGTATTATTGATTATTTATTTTAATTTTCTGTTTTTTTCAATGCTAAAATGGTTTAAAATTATCAATTAAAGATGGTGTATTACTACATTTAAAAATCTCAAGTATAATTTTTCTGTTCACTGACAAAATACTAATTTAGCCTTTTTTCACAGTTTAACTAAAGTTTGCAGGTTTTCTTTCAACTGGAAGAGTGTTTGAACTTCTAGCAAATACGCTTCAAGCTTTGCAGTTTCATTTAAGGTAGAACCTAAAATTAATTTGATGCAAAAACTGAAAGAAGAACTTATATATCTTCAAACGGCTATATTAAAACTAAGTGAGGCGATTCCTATAACGATCTTTGGTCAGTAATCTTCAGAGAGAACTATCCAAAGTATCAGAATGGCTTCGCATTAAACCTAGCAATTTATACAGAATTCTGAAAAATACGTTCTACGTTGTACTATGGGCATTGTTACATTGCTCACTTGGACCATATTATGTTGATGGGCAAGAAGCCTCAGTTCTGCCAACACCTGAAGTTTAACAATCAGCAGTATATGGCAAACTTACTTGAAAACTGGCAGAAAAACCTCTGAGAAGCACAGTCTGAGCCTAAACTCTCATCCAGGTCTACTGTCACAAGTCCACAGTCATATGGTGAGCCCTGACATATCACAGATGCCCCGTGTTCTCCGTTATCTGGATCATCACTGCAATGTACAAATGTTATAGCCACAAACCGCTACATACTTTGAAACTGTAAGCTATCAGTATTTATAACAAAGAACTCCAAGCTTTTCATAACTTGCAGCTTTAATATTCATGTAATAGAGGGTGATATACTAACTGGACAAATCTCCCTTCTGAATAAAGTTCTGTCCCATCTGACAGATAGTATGGTGTACTGTCGCTAGTTCTTTGCATGTCTACCACTATTCTGTCTGAATCGCCAACTCTATAACACAACAATCAAACTTATGTATTGAAAGGGTGATGTATTAAAACTTAATACATCTGCTGAATCATCTGCTGTCCGCAGTTTGAGTATTAAATTGTGTATTTTAGGCTCTCTTTGGTTTACTTTATTTTGGAAATGGAAACCAAAACCTGTAAAAACATTAGCCTCCTAAGGCTATCATAAAACTATCGTGCTAACAAATGAGCAAATACATTTTACTATAACTTTATATTTTGTTACCTGATTTATGGTATTGCTATTTATCACATTCTGTCTCCAAAATACCCATCAAAATCATTATTTTCATTATAAATACGAGTTTTCTGATTAATTTTAAACATTCATACCATTTCTCTATCGCTAATTAGAACAAATGACATTTCAACTTCAACTCAGCTCTTACCATTACTGAAATTTGCTCAATATTCTACTGCAATGGCTGATTTTAAAATTTTTAATAACGTAATTCCTAGTTTAATTTTGTTAATTTAACCTATAATCGTAATCAATATTTTAATTTTCATAACCGCAAGAGACTTTATGCGACCACACAAGCTACAATAGAAACACATATAGCTACCACATTCAATCCACTACCCTCATTTCTGAGAGAAAAATAATCCCAGTCCATTTTTAAATCAGGCTTTTTAAATATTTTTTAAATGAAAAATAATAACTATTTTGAATCAGCTGTATTTCCATCAACATATTGTTTTTTTGCTTTTGCTGTTTTTGATTTTTGTTTTCATTTTCAAGTAGTGGCGCATTACGAAAAATGTTTTTTAAAAGTTATATTAATACCAATAAAATACGTAAATATACTTGGTGACTTAGTGACTGCAGAAGTTTTGATTTATTCGTTTATTTACCTCATGAATAAGTTGATTAAACGTTCAGTATAATGCACGGGGTAGCAAATAATTGATTTCATATAAAAATATTGCTGTTGAAGTTTCGTCAAAAGGTAAATCGTTTTCTGATGAACGTTTACAGTTATTAAATACTAAAGAAGACAGTGAAACATTGAAGAATAACATTTGTCGACAGTAGCTCTGGACGAACAGCTGTACAATGTAACAACACTTGTAAATGGGATGATTTGAGATGGTTATTTGCAGAACATGTTCAAGAAAAACAATAAATGAGCAACAATGTAGTTCAACCCGGTCAATCTAAAATATACACATACCTGTACATCAGTATATAGCTTTAAACATAGACCAATGTTTACGAACACAAAATGGTTACAATGAAACGGTTTACAGCATCTAAGTAACGTAAGTGGTTGCTGATTGAAAGCAGCTGGTTCCGTTGAATACCTTGCACTCTGCCGTGCAGGTATCCTTGACCTTGCGCCGTGGTAGTTATGTTGCAGTAGATTTTGTGGGCCTTCTAATCCTCTAACTAAACACTGTCACCAGCTAAACTTCTCATTCCCTGGCACAGCCAAGTCGATAGTATCCGATGGCCTACTGCCACCAATTACCCCTCTCCAAGAGGCAATCCTGCGTCAGTATAACACTGAATCTGAAGTGAAGGGGTAATCTCAACTCCACAAGTAAACAACCCTCGGCTCAGACTCAGTACTCAGCACTTTTGAGTGGAATGTATTTATTCTTATCCAAAGAATAACATAAAGTATTAGCTCCAATACAATGAGTTATGACGAAAGCTCTTCCTTTTATAGACAGAGCACAGGAAGTAAAACAGGTTAGTAACCAAGGATACACAAGTAGGACATATCATAACAAGTAAGCATGCCAGATATAAATATAAACGAGTGAGATAGGGCATATAGAGTTAGTGGTAAAAGGGGCCAAAACTGGAGGGCAGAGTAGTAGTAATATATGAGCAGATCTCCCTACCAAGTGTTTTTTTGTGGATTAGACCTTGGGGTTGAGGCAATGGATCACGACGTTGGATGAATTCGCCGAGTTTATATTGTATTTCATTTGAGGGGTACTTGAGTGGCATTCGAGTGGCATTTAAGCGGCATTTGAGTTTTGATTATTTTTTTACTTAATTTGAACTCATATGGTAGCTAGATTTTGAATGTATGGCATTCAAGTTTTGATAATTATTTTACATAACTCAAACTCATATGATATTTTGAGAGAGAGAGAGGAGAGAAGAATGAGGAGATATAACTACATTGAATCAATATATGATTATATACATTTATTACATAATAAGTAGGAAAATATTCTTGTATAATATAGCTAGAGTTAGTAAATACTAAGTAGTACAGAGCACTACAACTTGTAATGACAATCATGAATCAATATGTGATTATATACATTTATTACATAATAAGTAGGAAAATATTCTTGTATAATATAGCTAGAGTTAGTAAATACTAAGTAGTACAGAGCACTACAACTTGTAATGACAATCAATATATAGTATTTTTCTTTACAATGTAGTCATACAGAGCACTACAACTTGTAATGACAATCAATGCATAGTCTTTGGAGAGAGGGGAGAGGAGAGATGAGAGAGAAGAGAGAGGAGAGAGATTTTTTAGTTTTTTATACATTTATGTATATATGGATAATTATGTACATATTTATGGATATATTTACATTTACATTGAATAATATACATTTATTACATAATAAGTATATTAAATGCTATAAAATATGTTGGAAAATCACCAAATTAGATCTCTAGATGGTTAAAATCTACAGTATTTGGGAAATAACTGCAAGAGAGGAGAGAGGAGTATTTGGTAGAGGAGAGAGTATGTTGAGAGAGAGAGGAGAGATAAAAAGAGGAGAGAGGAGAGAGGAGATATATCTACATTGAATAAATACAGTGATTAAAAATGAAACAATATGTGAATATATACATTTATTGTGTAATAAGTAGGGAAAATCTCATACAATATAGCTAGAGTCAGTAAGTATTAAATAATACAAACTTAGGAAGGAAGACTTCTGTTCTATGTACTTTTGATTCCATAATGAACTAAAATAAAAAGTTATGTATTAGTATAGAATGGTTAAACAGAAATTTAAAACAACTACAAACTCTTACTAAATAGTACTTTTTTATTAATTATTACCTTATCATCAAAAATTGACTGTTAATCGGATGTTTCTGTAGCTTGTCGTGTCTTACGTTGTTGAGTCCTTACCCTTCTAGCTTGTCTTTGAGCGGACTGTCGTTGCATGTTTCTTCTTTTTAGAGCAAGTTCTTTACGAGCACACTCGATAGAAATTGGTGTGTTTACCTGTTCTAGTTGATATTGTCGTTGTTGTAATACATAACGTAATCTCTGAATGTCTGATGTAACATCATTCCCTAAGAGCTTTAATGTTAGAAAAGATTCAGTTCGAAAACTATTTAGCTGCTCTATCAAGTCTTTCTGTATGAATTTACAATTGTTTGAGATAATTCGCACTCTCTCTTCAATTTTTTTATTGCATATGTTTTGTAGAAGTATCAAGTCCTCTTGAGTCAAAGATTTAGGCTGAGTTTCTGATTCTGTGTTGTTAACTATTTCCATTTTTTTGTCATTGAATCTGAAAAAAAACAAAAAAAACAGATGATTAATTTTGTTCAGTTGTTTTAGTATAATAAATAATATATGAGTAAGAACCGTAATTTATTAAGTTTTTACCTTGATGCTCTTCTAATAGCTGTAGTAGATGTTGCTCCTCTGTTAGTCGCTGTAGAACTGGATGCTTTCTGTGTGAAAACTATGGCTCTTATATAGCTAAAGTTGTACTGATTAAACCCTATGAACACCATCTCGTGTCAATCTCTATGAATCAACATTTGTTCACGCGAAGGAAAGTCAATGCTTTCGCGGGAATAAATGAATTATTTTCACGCGAATACAAACCAATGCTTTCGCGGGAATAAATAAGCTATTTTCACGCGAATGGAAACCGTTGCTTTCGCGGGAATAAATAATTTATTTTCACGCGAATAGAAACCAATGCTTTCGCGGGAATAAATAATTTATTTTCACGCGAATAGAAACCAATTCTTTCGCGGGAATAAATAATTTATTTTCACACGAATAGAAACCAATGCTTTCGCGGGAATAAATGATTTTATTTCCCGCGGATGAAAGTCAATGTTGTTGCGGGAATGAATACTTTATTTTCACGCGAATAGAAACCAATGCTTTCGCGGGAATAAATAATTTATTTTCACGCGAATAGAAACCAATGCTTTCGCGGGAATAAATGATTTTATTTCCCGCGGATGAAAGTCAATGTTGTCGCGGGAATAAATACTTTATTTTCACGCGAATGGAAACCGTTGCTATTCGCGTGAAAATAAAGTATTTATTCCCGCGAAAGCAACGGTTTGTATTCGCGTGAAAACAAAGTATTTATTCCCGCGACAACATTTACTTTCATCCGCGGGAAATAAAATCATTTATTCCCGCGAAAGCATTGGTTTCTATTCGCGTGAAAATAAAATATTTATTCCCGCGAAAGCAACGGTTTCCATTCGCGGGAAATTAAATCATTTATTCCCGCGAAGGCAACAGTTTGCATTCGTGTGAAAATAAAGAATTTATTCCCGCGAAAGAATTGGTTTCTATTCGCGTGAAAATAAATTATTTATTCCCGCGAAAGCATTGGTTTCTATTCGCGTGAAAATAAATTATTTATTCCCGCGAAAGCAACGGTTTCCATTCGCGTGAAAATAGCTTATTTATTCCCGCGAAAGCATTGGTTTGTATTCGCGTGAAAATAATTCATTTATTCCCGCGAAAGCATTGACTTTCCTTCGCGTGAACAAATGTTGATTCATAGAGATTGACACGAGATGGTGTTCATAGGGTACAACTTTAGCTATATAAGAGCCATCGTTTTCACACAGAAAGCATCCAGTTCTACAGCGACTAACAGAGGAGCAACATCTACTACAGCTATTAGGAGAGCAACAAGGTAAGAAGCACTAAAATAATTATTTGTTTTTAATTAATTGAAACATCTAGGTTTTTGAATCTTAGTTTTTAAAAACAATCTTTTAATAAAACAATAATTTCAGTATATTTACATCATTAAACTAAGTTCTTTTACTTTTTGCAGGTATGATGACATCACACTCCAAAGCACTTCCTAAGCTCCATATTGAACCAACCACAGCTACCAACAACACTAACGCTATTTCCACTACAACCATCATTTCCACCACCAATGGCATTCACATTGATGATAAAAGATCCAATCCTAACACCTTTAATGATACATCTTCTCGCTCAAACACCAATACTCATGCTGATATAGCAATGAAACATCATGTAGTTTCAGCTGCCTCTCCTTTGAGTCCCACACCGGACTACACATATCTGCATGAGAACAGTGAAGTCAAACGAACGGAGGATATCAAAAAACCGACAGTGACATTATCTCGAGCTTCAATTTCCTTTTTATTCAGCAACAGCAAGAATAATACCGTAAACAAACTTAGAGAGTTTGAATTGCTCGAGATGGCTGGAATAATGACAGGAGCTATGCAGAAAGGAATGTTGGAAATCGGAAATTTTGTGAGTTTGTTGGATTTACCAATTCCTACGATATTGGAGGTTTTCGATGTTAATTACGTTGAAGATTATGGTATATTGGACTATGAATATGTTTTAAAAAACAATCATCGAATTTGAGTCAAGTCACTGATTGACAAAGAACTTACGATGGAGCTACAGGAACTTGATCCCGGCTCTTCACAAATCCTAGTGTACATGGGAAAGCTAGAAGAAAATCAACCCGATCTGCGTATTGTAGGAGATAATCATCATCAAGGGCTAAAACAACGAGTTATAGCCAAAATCTTGAGAAAAAAATCATTGAAACAGTTGCAAGCATACTTTGATATTATCACTTTCGATAATATTCCTGTCAACACTCTTCTGACATTCACTAGACTTTCAGTTTGGAAAAATTTGAAGTCGAAGCAGCGAAAACGAAAACAAGATACATCACCTTTACGTATCACTCACACTGTCACTTACAGATACATGATGAATGACGGATCTTTGATGACTGGGAAGATTGTTGTCCCTCCTGAGAACGTTTTGAAGATCAAAAATCATGAATGTGGTATGATCCACTATAAAAGTACGATGACAACTGAAAGCGGCACAAAGAAACACATTCTCACGATTCTGAGTGTTGAAGAAGCTTTGATGCTTCTATCTACTTCAAGTGAAAAAGAAGGAATAGCTTTCAGACTTTCTCTATTTGATGATGCTGAGCTGATGAAAAGTTATGATGATGATGTTGCTGCTGATGATGCTGCTGCTGATGATGATGATGACGATGATAACATTGATGCTTATACTGATGAAGAAGATGATAATATGACGGATGATGGCTCTGAAAACAAAAAATTTGAGGAAAAAGATGAAGTTGTCGACAATGATAGTGAGAAAAGCAATGAAGATGACAATCACATTTCAAGCGAAGCTAGCAGGATTTCAATATCGGAAATTTAATTAAGGTATGTTAATCTTCACTAGTAATAAGTAACTACTAATAGCCGTATTTTTTCACCATAGTATAATGTAGTTGTTATAACGACATCTATGTATGCTTTTAGATAGAATACGTGTACAAGTGAATGACCGTCGGCTCGCCAAATCTATCAGCAACAACTCATGAACATTAAATTATATATTATTTGTATTGTGCAATAATTTGTATATATTTAGTGTAATAAAGTATTTTATTCATATTTAAAATTAGTAATTTAGCCAATTTGTAAAACTTTCGGGGTTACAACTCTAAAATGTTACAAAATTTCAATGTTCCGACACAAAAATAAATATTTCAAGTTATCGTCTCATTTTTCAAAAATGTTAAGACAACTCCCATTTATAACTTCTAAACTTCGTTTTTTGAAAAAATATGTAAAAGTTGTCGGCACATTGTGTCAAAATGGTAAGACAACTCCGCTTTTGCACAAAAAAATTGTGAAAAATGTTTTATAATTTGTTTGAGAAACCAAAACAGTAGAAGACTTTTTACAACCACAAGCATTATACTTTAGGTTTTACAGTTTTGTGAATTGGGTGTTGATAGTTTGTCACGATATGACATAATAATTAAGTAATTATAGTCTTTTTCATAACAATGCTATATGCTTCAGTAATACAGATGTGAAATTTACTGTTTCATCACTTGGATGCAGTTTGAAGGTAGTTGATGTAATATTTATTTTGTAATATTATGCAAAGTAATACAGTAAGAATGAAGCGTATGGAGTTCTCAACCACAAAACAAATAAAAATAATGCATTAGGTAAACTAATGACAGAACAATTCTACATGAAGTGTATACATATGAATAAAGTATTCATAAAAAACACAGACTATTGTCTGTATATATAATATATATAGAGAGTATTTATAAAAAACATCCTATTAACTATATATTTTGTGGTAAGAAATTATAAAATAGGATAGTTGCATCAAACCTATTCCAGAGCCATGATAATAATAAAAAATATAGTGAAATAAAAATTTTAAAACTCACCTAAGAGTGCAGTTAATACAAGAATTTCTTCTTGAGAAAAATCTGAATTTTTTTGCATTTTCTGTCTAATAGACGCTAATTTCAATTTAACACAATCATTAAAACCCTTTTTTTTCAGTCCATCTTTTATATTCAAAATTAATTTAAGTGAAGTTATATCAATCTTTTGGCTTTGTTTTAAATCTACTTGAGTTTGTGGGTTATCTGTTGTATTAGATTCTAAAACACTGGTTTTTGGACTGCACTGTGAACTAGCAACAGAAATTAAGTCATTATTACTTTCTTCAGTTTCTGAAAAATCAGAATCTGAAGATATAAGTGCTCTCATTTTTTTACGCTGGGTTTTAAGTAAAAGCTTTCGATCTCCAGCAACCGGTTTTTTAGCTATTGCCAACCATTTACACCCTAATCCCTCAAAATCTAAATCGATGTTTCCAGAAAAATAACCTTCTATTGGATAGAGATATACTAACATAAAATTTTTGGGAAAAGTAATGTTCATAACTAACTCAGAATATTTTTTATTAATAAATAAAACAAAATTATCATAATTAGCAATATCAACAACAAAAAACATTTTAGTTTTCAAAATACAAGTATGTTGCTGGAGTTCTCTCAAAGTTGTATGTGATTTTCCGCATAAACAATAAAAAATAAACAAGTGAGCAAAAAAATGTCTTGAAAGAACTCGGCCAGGCTCATGCATCTTCCCTAATTTAAACTTCTTACCACAAAATATACACGAAATACTGTCTTTTTTTTCTTTCAGTGCTTCGCTCAGAGTCTTTGTACAATACGATATCAATAATAACGAAAGCACTGAAAGAAAATAGCTTGTGTTTTTGTTATCGATATCTACAAGCAAAATAAACAAATTCTCATTATATATATATATATATAGATAACTGTCTTGAGTATGGTATATGTATATAAAGATAACGCATATCACTTACACTTGAAGCACTCCTTATCATCTTTTATCTCTCCATCTATAACACTTCTCCTTCTGTACTGCTCTAGCTGCAGGTTCTCTGCTTGAACTAAAATAGAAAATATGAATGTAATTATGTTAGTTTTTGAAAAAATTTATTAAAATTGAATGAGTATGTAGTAAATAATATTTTTATCATACTTACATTCAAATGTGTGGCGATCATAGGAGAGAAATGATTCATCTTTCCCTACATAGCATGCGCTTGCAATGAATCGTGTAGATGTTTTCTCTACAAAAATAACGTAGTAAATGTAGAGTCGTTATTATTTTACCTACAGAAAAATTTACATTTTTCATAATACAGAAAAATACTTACTCATAGCAATGTGCGTGGTAGGCTTGGTCTTTTTTGGCTTCTCCGTTTCCTTAAAACATTCTTCCAACCACCTCATTGTTTCATCATCGGTAGAGCTTAATAAAGCAATAAATCAAGATTGTGATTAATTAAAAACTCTATATAATACAGTTGAATAATAAAGTTTCAATAATATACTTACATGGCACTGAAATCTATTTCGTCTATATTTAGTTCTAATGCATCATTTGAGGATGTAGACCTACAAGTAATATATATATATATATATATATATATATATATATATATATATATATATATATATATATATATATATATATACATTTGTATAAATTTATAAATGTAACTGCAACAAAATTGTAAAAGATAGTATAAATAACTTACTCATTTGTTGTAGGGATATTGCTAGCCATTGTTGTTTTGCAGAGTAATACTTAGAATGAAGTATAAATGAAAACTGATACTGTTTAAAAAAATAGTTTCTCTTATATACAAAACATTGAAGTCATTTATCAAGATTAATTTGTAGACTGATTTTCTGATTATTACTATGATAAATGATATTGTTTTTTAAAAAAGTGGAAGACGATTAGGAAGTTGGTTAAAAAAATAGGAAGATAGAGATTAAATAGTTTAATAAACTTAACCACCACAAACACCCCTGTAAACTGTCTTTCCATCTAGCTAAAATTTTTGAATGTAGAGCGTTGGATAAACAAATTTTACAACCTCTTTTAAATATAACTAGCTAGGATGAAACTTACATTTCATTTGAATGACAACTCACATCCTTCAAACATATTTTTATAGCAACAATTTTCATATAGACACATCAACAGCAAAACAATGATGCGGTGTAGCTCCATCTTTATATCATCAGACAGTAAATTAATATGTGAGAGCTTCAATTATAGTTTACACCATTAAGTATGAGTTCGGAATGTAATAAAATACTTTACAGGTACTGATAGCATTTAATAACTAGTTCAATTGCAGTTTATTGATATACTCTACTATAACACACACTACCACAAACAATCATATAGACACATCATCAGCAAAACAATGATGTAGTGTAGCTCCATCTTTATATCATCAGACAGTAAATTAAAATGTGAGAGCTCCAATTATAGTTTACAACATTAAGTATGAGTTAGGAATGTAATAAACACTTTAAAGATATCTGATAGCATTTAAATATGTATATGTAACATATAACTCTTGATTTATTAGACAAAACAGCTTCCTAAAAATAGAAAATATACTATGTATGTTGATACATTATTTGTATTTCACACAAAAAACAATGAGATATTTTAAAAAAAGTAACAGTCTAACTAATAAAACAAGTGGATAAAGTCATGCTTTGCTCATGTTTTTTAGACGATAGCGGAGATAACTAGGATTAAAAGTAAAACCACAAATCCGTTTTGGTGGAAGGCTGTATCTATATTAACTAATATGTAATGAAACAATAAAAAACAGGAGATAGATGCAATCAAGTTCTCTTCCTTTTTAGGTTGAAATCGACCTATAATTCCATCATCTATGGATGTTTGTTGTTTTGTTTTAAATAGAAATAGCATGATAATAAATAGTGCTTAGGTGTAACTATTGACTTTTCTCGAGCGACACACTTGATATTAAAAAGATCAAAACATATAGGATTAAGCGAGATGATGATTAATGTCTTTTCTGGAATGAGTTTATTAGTAAAATGACACTTGCGGGGCACTTGCGTTATATTATAATTAATTACTTTTTAAAAATGAACTGGTAACATTACGTCGACTGAAATAATACCTAAAACGTCTCGCATAAATTTTGATCTGACTGAAAATGGACTGAAAACCTTCAAGGTGCGTAAAAATTATCGTAACTCGCTATAGCGGATATTCTAAGAAATATTTATTTTCTCGTTGGTAACTTGACGTAAAATATTTTGTAACGGATGTCACACGATCTCAATCGATTTTTTTCAACTTGAACGCTTAGTTACTCGTAAACATTTGATACTCGCTTGATTTCTTTGATAACAGTAATATCCCAATTGTGTTTATCGTAAATATTTCAAAAACGGATATTGCGCGTTTCAGTTGGTTTTTCCTACTGAATCACTTAGTTACGCGTAAATATTTGAAAATTGTTTGAATTTTTCGTTGATAAAACATGTTGCAAGTATCTTTTAACAAATATTACCCAATTGTGTTTATTGTAAATATTTCAAAACGGATATTGTGTGCTTCAGTTGATTTTTCCTACTGAATCACTTAGTTAATCGTAATTATTTTGAAAATTGTTTGATTTTTTCGTTGATAAAACATGTCGCAAGTATCTTTTAACAAATATTACCGTAATTTCAATCAGTTTTCTTTACTAGATTACTTAGTAACTCATCAACATTCATAATTGCTTTTATTAATAGTTGTTGCAAAGCAATGTTGTATTTAAATAATATTACTTCAATTCCAACCAATTTCCTTACTGAATTACTTAATTACTCCCCAGTATTTCATAATTTCTTTCACTAATAATTACAAAGTAATATTGTAAATATATAATGGAGTAGATACCTAGGGCTGATACTCCTTCAAATATACCCACCTGGCTAAGCCAACACTTAAAAAATGTACCCCTATCCACTTGATTGTCAGTCCAGCCCACACCCCTAAACACTTGGTGACCCGCATCCCACTGTATGATGTTAGCAGGGGTTATGAGCAAAAGAAATACTCTACATATACCTGAGTGAGTTTAAATATGCAACTGCATACCAATTTAGTGCGTATTCTGGAATTGAGAACACTTTACAACAATAGAGTGTAGTATGTAACATGTAACACTTGGTTCATTGGGTAAAATACCCCCTAAAGTAGCAAATCCACTATGCGTGTACCTTGCACAAAAACACTCCCTAAAACTTGTTTTTAGGCTGAGCCTTATGGGTTATTTTAGGGGGAGTGTCAGCCCTGGGAGTAGATACTAAATTGACACAAATTTTTTTCATATGAATTTAAAACTTAACTAATGTAGTTTTTTTACCAAACATCAGTACATCAAAAACATTATTGTAAAGGTATATTATATAGGAAGATTTTCCATACTTATTATGTAATAAATGTATATAATCATATAACGATTCATTTTTGATCAATATATTTATTCAATGTAGATATATCTCTTCTCTCCTCTCTCCTCTCTTTCTTCCTCTCTCCTCTCTCTCTCCCTCTCTCCTCTCTCTCTTTCTTTATCTCAAGATATCATATGTATGTATACATTGATTGTCATTACAAGTTGTAGTGCTTTGTATTACTTAGTATTTACTGACTCTAGCTATATTATATAGGAAGATTTTCCCTACTTATTATGTAATCAATGTATATAATCATATAATGTTTCATTTTTGATCAATATAGTTATTCAATGTAGATAAAACTCCTCTCTCCTTTCTCTCTCCTCTCTCCTCTCTGTCTTCTCTCTCCTCTCTCTCAAGATGCCATATGAGTTCAAATTATGTGAAAAAAGTATCAAAACTTAAATGCCATACATTCAAAATCTAGCTGCCATATGAGTTCAAATCAAGTAAAAAAATAATCAAAACTCAAATGCCACTTAAATACCACTCAAATGCCACTCAAATACCTCTCAAATGAAATACAATATAAACTCGGCGAATTCACCCAACGTCGTAACTCATTGCATAACCCCCAAGACCAGATCCACAAAAAAACACTTGGTAGGGAGATCTGCTCATATATTACTACTCAGAGTCATGGACTCGCTAGCTAACTCTGGATTTCTGTACTTCCTGTGGTAGAAGTATTTGGCTTTATAGGTTTTGGTCCTGGATTTCCTCAGATATACACGCAGGCATTAAGTGGATCTGGGCTTCTGAGTCCTCTGAGGCTATTTTGGATCCTCAGTCTATAGCAACCATCTTGCTCCCGGCCAGTATGCCCCTTTGAAGGGTCGGGGTATCCTGCATATGCAGGGTCGGTATTGACAGATGCCGGGCCAGTATTGATCGATGCAGGGTCGGTGTGTATGGTATGCTCAAAAGCTACTGCTCTGTCCATCCAACGGCTGTATAATTGATGCCAAAGCTATTTGTAGGTGTATGCGCAAATGTAGATGTCATAAAATGTCTATCGTGTTCATGGAACAAAGGACAAAAACAATAGGTGCTCTTAATTCAATATGCCGCTTATGAAATGAAGCATAGCTTAGACCATTGCAATCTTTCATTAAGTTCTTATAGATTACTGAACAAATCTTAAAGAAGATAACTCCCAAATTTGAAATAATTAAGAAAGAACAAGAATGCCATTGTTATAAAAAACCATAGTCTGTAAATTTGCTCTTTTTATTTAGTATACTTTCAGCCATGGTAATTATTTTGTAATATTTTTAGGGCAGCATGACCGGTTTATGCAAATGAACAAGTTTATTTATTGTTCAGTTTCAACTGCGACCTACAAACAATATTTAGAAATGCTAGTTGATTATTTTTTTCATTCAGTGAGCTAATTTTTGTTGACCCACGAATTCTGAACAAAATGATTATTTATTGATTAAATTTATTGCCGATCTGATTATTTTATTGCATTTTGTTCGGGGAACATAGGTCACAAATAATTTTATTGACTATTAAGCTTATAATAATGACAACGATATTAATGAGTGACTTCTGTCATTGAGGTATATTGCCCCAAACTTTAAGGAGGCCTGTCTGGTGTAAGGTAAGTTGCCAGAGACACCTCTAGATTCAAGTAGATGCTTGAAAGGCTTGAGTACACTATAATGTTTTTGCTTGGGTTTGTCAAGCGCAACCACCCAAACGTTACTAACGCGCTAGCCAGTAAGTAACTGTCACAAGATACTTGGTCAAAAATCAACACTTTTCCCCTATTTTTCAACACTGTTTCATAAAATAAAATTGTTATTCCAACTCATAAGATATAGCCCTAGAATTGTAAATTTTTTGGTGACATTTTTTTAAGCAAAATACTACAATTTTTTTCAACTGTTCAATAATAATTTATTAATTTTAGGACTAAATAACTATTCATAAACTTTCTGTTAAATTTAAAAATAAAACATCAACTTCCATAATATTGTTATGAAATTCGTGAGGGACCTTATATAAATTATAATGGTAGGATCTTAAGATGTATTTTGTGTCGTTTTTTTACTTCACTAGCACAATAGGCATACTCTTGGCATCCACTACAAATGGGTTGGTTGTGTGTGCGCTGTAATTCCATTGCTCAAATATAAAATATCAATAACTAGGAAAATTTAAACCAACCAGCAGACTAGGTCGAGAATCAGTATCATGGTGTGTTAATATGAAGGCTTCTACACACATGATGCGAAATATGTGCGGAACGAAACGGCAATTTGACTCCCAAAGAAGCCGCCTGACGCTGCGTTGTGAAAGCACACTGGTGAATGCGTTATGGCGTTATTCTGCTAATCATAGTAATAGACAACGATGATATATAAATGATCGTTGTAATGAACGGGTACTTTTTTGTTGAAAGTTTGAAAAGATTGCTCGCTGCCATATGCACCAACCTATCAGGGTGTTTGCCACAGTGGAATATCAAACATGTATGATATCTTGAACAGCTACATATTGTAGTGTTTTTCCTCTTACACTACCGACATAACGGCATCCATGTACGATGACTTTAGACGAAGAGCGAAAAGACCACATCCCAGACGAATAATACAGCGTTTCTAATAATAATAATAATATATTTGACACATTCTATTTAGCAATATAATAGAACTCTAACACACTCTAACTCAATCCACAGAACTTCTGCCTTCCTGATCTACAACAATTCCTTTTATAGGAAGAGATCAGGAAGGCACTCTCCCTTATTAGGGTGAGCAAATCCTACACATAATACAGTACGTTACCAATCAATTTAACCAACACAATTAGGTTAACAGTATCAGTCAATCACAGTTGTGTGCACATGGCACACCATTTAATAAGTTCTTCTCTCCTTCTTGTTTAGTCTTTGTTTTACTCCAGTGTTTTCTCTCTGTAATCGAATTCGGAAGGCTCCTACATCTGTCAGTAGCCCCAGGCTTCTCTTGGGGGGGGGGGGACATTTTTCCCTGTATTGCTCAGTGTTGGCTGCCATTTATCCCTGGCAGATCCGGGGTAAAGTCGGTATAGCTGTTATCAACTTATATACTTAGCATACAGGGTGGATACATGTGGATACAGGGCCTGGGTAGTTGGCTTGTATGCTACATCAATTTCGGGGCACTTTTAATCAAGGGAGGGGGTTCTGACAACACTCTTTAGGGGTAACAAGGGGTTCAAGATCAAGAGACTGAGGGGGGAGAGATTTGAGGTCATCAGCAATCACACAAATCCCTCACAATATTTTTTCCATGCGGTGCGCCAGAGCGGAACTGGCAAGCTAATTTTGTGCTTGCTGCATCTAGTGCTTTCGGGCTTTCATTGCAATAACCAGGGGCCATTTTAGAGAGGGGGTCACATGTGCTGCCTGACCACCTTTTGCATTGAACAAAAAATTTTTTAGGGGTCTCACCTAGAGAGAACCCCTCTAAACTAGATCCAAAATTTTTTTTTAGAGCTATTCCTAGTTTATACAGTTCATAAAGCAGGAATTACGTACTCTTGTAAGTTTCTCCAGCATTTGAAAGTAATGATTTTCAACTTCCCATTGAAGAGACTGGTTAGCTTGTGAACCATAATTTCATTACTATAAGCACATTGGTAGTCCAATCATGGACCATTCTCAGGAACACAATCCACGTAAACGAGCAAGTAAGCAGCAACGTAAATTTTGGCAATGATTCTTTACTACCACGTTACAGAGAATGGAAACCGACATCCTCAGTTTAGTACCTATAATTATTATTGTAATAATAAAGAAATAGATATCACCAATAGTCATTTAGCAGTAGGAAGGAATGAAGAATCAATGAGGGTGATAATACTACTGCTAGTATATATCAAAAATAATTAATAGAATAGTGTGGGAGACTTCTACAGTGCCTAGTTGATTTTAACCCCATACACCCCCCCCCCCCCACCACCCCTTAGACCCCTGGCCCTGTTTGTAGAGAGAGTGTGAAATGATTTCAGAGCCCTTCCCATGACCGTAGTACACCGAATTGACTATAAGTTAGATACCGGCTACCCCGGGCCAGTATCCACCCTGTATACTGTCTATATAAGTATAGAGGCCTACCCCGGGTCTGTACTCCAGGTCTACAGAGAAAAATGGCTGCTATGAAGAGCATGAGGCCCTAGGAGTAAAAAATTCCACCCCCTATGGAGACCAGAGATGTACAGATAGTAAAGACCAGAGACTAGGAAGCTAGCCTACCAAATAAGGAGTGGAGAAGTTTCATTGCCAAAAAGAGCGGGAACCCCCCCCCCTCCAGAGCTGTCTACCATGTGCACACCATTTTCATTGGATTATCTTGTCTGTATTTTTGTATTGCCTATGATGATTTGCTGTATAATAGTATCGATATTTATCATTTGCTCACCCTAATAAGGGGGTGAGAGTTTATTTTTATGGATGATGATGACCATCATCCATAAAAAAATTATGGATGTTGATTTTAATAATTTGAGTAGATATCAGGTTAGTCTTGTCTGTTTGTCATACACTTACATGAAACTTTTTACTGTACACATCCACATGGAATTTCACTTAAAACACATTTACATGGAACTGCACATGGTATACATTTATATGCAGCTTGAATTTTAATAATTTAATTAGTGTGCTCAACACAGATCTACAAATATCCTGGCCAGGATTGCATTTACATGCATAAGGAGGATCAAACAGTTTTCTACAATTTACTATTGTTAAATAAATGACTTTGGGTCTTTAGTAATGACTAAAGATGCTTGCTTTTAGCAGACTATCCAAGTACAGTTTGAAGGCCGATCGACTAGCAACGGATTCAACTTCTACTAAAACTTACGCTGTCCAGGCAGCTATAGCATCCTCCATGTCTTCACTGTTATAAATCCTTAACAGAGTAGATTGCGCCCCGTGATCACTTTGACAGGTAGCCAACATGGTAGAGCATGCTGCCGCGGATTTAGCCGTCACACATGATGGGCTGCCTCCGTTGTAAATCATAAATGACCCAGTAGGGCATTCTGAAAAGTATTAGAATTAATATAAATATTACGCATGACTTACAGAATGCAAATGTTGTAAACATATCTGATTGGACATCATACCATACGAAACTTCCTGTTGAGTAGCATCATTAGTGTCGCAATTGTCTCCACCTAAAGATGAAGTCGGTGAGTCGCATGATCTAGTTCTTTTAAGAAGAGATCCTGTTGAGCATCCTCCTCCAACACAAGATGTCCATTGACCCCATTGACCCCAACCACCATCAACTGTGTAAGTATTCAACATCATTTAGTATTTAACCTGAAGGGATTTGTGTTGGTAGCAATACTGTAGTGGAGTTTTTGCATCACATAGTGAACACCAAGGTCCCCCTGACCATTGCAGAATGTCAGGCAAATCTTTTGCAAATTTGGCACTGCCAGAAACCACTCTAGCAAACAGATATCAACCCTGCTGGCCTTCCAGCTACCACTACCAGCCCTGCAGCTACCACTACCAGCCCTGCAGTCATCTGATCGGAGTTGCAGTCAACCTATAGATCCAATATGGCTGAAAACCCGAAAACAATCTCAGAGGATACAGAAGCCTAAATCCATGGCATACCAGATCACAGAACTGCCTAAAGCCTTGGACCACAAGCTATACCAGTCTAAGAACCCAACCAAGGAAGCTGATGGTGCAATACAGCAATGACTAAGCAGTATTGCTCATAAACTCCACCTCCCACCTCTGGGCGCTTTATCAATTAAAACTTGCTCCTTACATATGACTGCTCACTAATTATAATTTGTTTACTTATTTGTGTGATTATGTTCTATTTTTGTATTACTGGCTAAATACAATTTTTATTTCTGTGTTTCTGCCTATAAAAGGCAGGGCATTGTCTGTAGGCTTTATATTGTATCAGGATTCTACATGAGCTTACGCTTTGTTAGCCAGATACTGTACTTCTGTTATTTTGTACTAGTGTTACAAAGTAATAAATGTATTATATTTTGAAGCGCTGAGTATTGAGTCTGAGCTGTAAGCTTGGTACATTTGTGCACTTTAAATGGAACTCTTCCATAGCCCATTTGGTTAAATAACCAGTGGAGAGAGAGGTTTTGTTGGTGGGTTTTGACAGGTTCCACGAAATTCCAATACAATATACACTTACACGACTATATCTACAGCTACAGCTATTAAGAGTATTCGCGACCTCTGTTTGCTGAACACATTGCAATAAAAATAATCAGACCAGCAATAAATTTAATCAATAAATAATCATTTTGTTCGGAACTCGTGGGTAAAAAAAAGTAGCTCACTGAATAAAAAAGAATCAACGAGTACTTATTCATATTGTTCGTAGGTCGCGAATGAGACTGAACACTAAATAAATAATAATGAGCGAGTTGATTCTTTTCATTTTCATAGACCGGTTTTATATCCTTCAAAAATAATTCAAAATAATTGCAAGGATTCAAAATTTACTAAATTGAAGGGCAGCTTGACAAACTATTCCAGTTTTTAGCAGTTCAAATTTTAATATTTTCGTGATTATTTTGAAAATTGGGAGCTATCTTCTTTATGATTTGTTCGGCAAACTATAACATTTCATTGAATATTATGTGGTTCTAAACTAATGTTTCGTTGCATACGCGACATAGTGAATTACGAACACCTATTATTTTTGGTATTTTGTTCGACGAACAGGTCCCGAATACTCTCATTACCTCTGGTTAAATATAACACATATTATTTGTTGTTAAACTAGCTGATGAAGGTTATAGCTTGGTGTGTGTATACAGAGTGTGTTACAACAACAGTTCAAACCATTTTTGTTAGATTGCTAACTATTGCTTACATAATTAACAACATTGCCACAACAATGGTTTAGGCATTAGTACAGGTACTTGACATTGAGGGTTTCAACAAGGTTATCGGCTTCTCGTTGGCCTGTGTGGCTGAATGTGAATGTGAAATAATGGGATTCCTTACTTGATCAAATATGGAATCACCGTAGCAGACGATTCTACTCTATTCTTAGTTGACACAACCAACTCGGCAACAAGCATCGACATAGGATACTACTACTACACTATTACAAATACTATGTTAGTGACATTTATGCGCACTAACTGATTTTTAAAGTTTGCACAATTTTTCTTACTGTTCTATAACTACTATCAACCAAGGTGTGCTTTCGTACATAAAGAAAAATTTCAAAAAACTTTTGCAGCTTTTGAAAGGAACAAGTATTTTGGAAGACTTATAACAAAGAATCCTAATACGTATCTCATTGGATAGTTTCAGCTAATGCATCAATCAAAGTTTACTTCTTAAGTTTGTAATAGGTAACTAAAAACTGTATTGAAGATGATGCAGAGTATTTGAGGCGGATAACATACTTTTTGAAAAGACACAGATAGGGTACGCCCATCTCCTGTCGTCACCATTTTTATAGCCAAATGATTCAATTCCAGTAAATGACTCAGTCCACCAACCGCCTGCAGTCCTTCTCAGTCCTCCATATGGTTTACTAGCTGGGGAATAACTACAAACAAAAGTCCGATATTGCTTCACCAATTTTTTGAGATCTTGGCTAGTAGAACCAATAACAGCTTCCCTTTGCAAGAGTTAGTTCTATCCAGGGCCGTATATTTAGATATATTCCATTATACAGCTCTAGTTCTACCTATATACAACAGTTAGTAGTTGAAAGCAATAATTAGTATCCAATAATCATTGGAAGCAGATTTTTATCTACTTTTGCAGTACTTACTCTCCCCATCTTGAGTCGTCTGCAGCCACCTGTTCACCTGTATTCCACTGAAAGTAGGACTTTCCAGAAGCAAAACTGTCCATTCCAATCCAATACCGGCTATCGCTGAAGATAATAATAAATAAAATGTATAATGGCAACAGCTTATGCTTAATTAATTAGTACACGAAAGTACACCAGCGAAAGCTCATCAATAAATCTAGAATGTTCATGTATACATATACATATAGTATCAATAAAACTGCAGCTTGTTAAAATTTGCTAAATGACTGTATTGTAGTAGATTTAGATATAGTTTCCACAAAATACCCCTAATCTTGAGCATTAAACCTCTCTCCAGAGGAGACATGCCCAGTATGACAATGACAACTCTTGATCATTTACTGCCGGATCAGTCAGCAGACACAGAGCCCACTGCTCTGACAAACCATAGAGCGGGTTTAGCTTGTAATTTGCTTTTATTTATAATAGCAAGCTCTAGGGTTGCAATCCGCAAGATCGGTTAGCAGTACATGAAAGATTGCAAAGAATACAGTAAAATCCACCCTTTATATTGGCAGGCTGGCAGGAAGTTATTTGTTTATAAAACATAAGAAAGCATTAACAAGAAGTAAAATATAAGATATAAGTAAATAACCAAATATGTCACACGGTGCTGATAAATAAATAAGGCGCCAAGTGACTAAGATGCGGAGTCATTTTTCCATTGTCCAATAGTATGCTCTGTCAGTTCTAGGGCTATAGCTAGCCTTCCCCTGATGATTTAGTTCCGCCAGGGAACGGTCATTCCGACGTTAGGGCTGGTGGCGGTTCTTCAACTATTTCCAAGTTCCTCTGCTAAGGCAGCCATCTTGTGCCGGCTGAGTATGGCACAGTAAGGCCAAAGCAGGCCAATAGGGGTCAATACCGGCCACTATGGGGCCGGTATTGACTTGTTGGCTGTGTTATTCGCACAGCAAGATGTACTACTGGCACAACAACTTGTCTTAGCGCTTTAGCACATTCATGATTGGTGCTTTTGAGGTAAATATAGCCTCGGTACCAGTGTAATGGATTCCGGTCTGTTACCACGGACATCCACTAGTCTCGAGTATTCTACCTCTCTCCAGAGGGGACACTGTACTGACCGACAGTGACAACTGTATAGGGCAACCGAATTACCCGGTAAGGCAAGAGCCCATGGCTCAGACAAACAGTACCGAGTAGTGTTTGTTATAATGGCTTTATTACAAAGCTGTCCTGAGGGTAATTATTCCTCTAGGTGTTTAGCAGTATAAGAATACATGCCATGGCTCATTGTAATGAATGCACAGATTAACAGTGGGAGCTCTCTTTTTATAGGAGAGCTAATGAACACAAAACATATAAGAGACAATGCACAGGAAGTAATTGAACCAATTACATTAATTATATAAATACTCAACCAATCACAATGCAATGCAAGATAATACAAGGAGGTGCCAAGTGGCTAAGGGCGGAGTCCTTTCTCCTAATTGTCCAATGACGGCTCCTACAGGGTTCCCAGGCTGTATATAGAATTAGGTCCACTAAGTTGGTACTTTAGGGGTAAGCGCTTCCTGTTTACGACCTTGACTAAGTTCTCTGACGTCTTTGCAGATCCTCGTCTAAGGCGGCCATCTTGTGCCGGCCCAGTACAGCTGTACCGGGTCGGTAGAGGTCACTACCGACCCTGCAGGGGTAAATACCGGCCCTGCTTACTATGCTACCGGCACAGTATGACTTCCTACCCAACAGCTATTAACCAAATGCTGTGGGCAGAAGTCTAGCGCATCGCTTCGCAAGGTTTCTAGTGTAAACTACCCGTTTACTACTAGAGTGCACTGAAATCCACCACATACCTCTCTCCATTAAAGTCATAGCCTGGCTTTAATAACAAAATATCAAGAGCAGATATGTGTGGGGGTAACACCCGTACCCAGATTATATATTTGATTATATATAAAGTCAGGTACTATGCCATGAGATGACATAGCACCTCTCTCCAGAGAAGGTCGCCCTTGCAGGTGACCTCTCATAACTCAACTCCTCCTGGATCATAGGGGAAGCTAGTAATCAGCTCCTTTTCCTCCTCTACGGGAAGGCTTGATGCTTGTACCAATCGTATGGTAAGCTTGGGCGTCACGTTCATTTGTGAGCGTGAGTCTACAGCAACACGTGCATTACCAGTTTTATGCAACATGTCCATGGGCTGCCTATAGTGCAGCGAGGCTTGCTGTACCATAGCGTCATGTATGGGTGCGAGCAGTGGCCCTGGAAGTTCTAGTGCTGGCAGAACCTTCCTTATCTCAACTTTAGGAGACCGCCGTTCCTTTTCTAAGGAAAGCCAGCGCCTTCTCTCCTCTTCCCACTGTACCGTGGGGGTGCAAGCAACATCCCGTGCCGGGGTGTGGTGCACTGTGCTGTGTGGCACTAAGGTTGGTGGTGAAGACGTCGTGGGACGTTCACCCTTAGCTGCCACCACAGGCTTTCTCTTTCGGTAAGCTCTACAAGGGTAACTACTGCCTTGTAGCTTCTCAGTCTTCCCTGACTGAATCTCTGGAGGACCCCGGGCCGGTAGGGAGTCATCCCGGGCCGGCAGGCAGGCAGCATCAAGCGGTGGGCACTTGATCTCCCGCTCTTTCTTATCTACTGCCCTTATGAGGGTGTCAGCAGTCCCGACTTGTGGGAGAGCGCATACTCTACTGTCACCAGCGCATGGTGAGTCTAGAGGTACAGGTTTAGCATAGCTAGGTGGGCTGCCACTCCGTAGTGCTAACGGATCTCGTGGTGTGCAGTTCTCAAATAACCATTTTGAAAATGCCGCATTTAATTGCTCACCCTCTTTCTCTTTCTCTGCTAGCTTGACCTTCTCTACCTTGGTATACAGCTCTGCCGTTGGCATCGCTTCCAGTACTTCTGTGTCTGCACAGTTGGCTGATGGACAATTATCAAGGCCTGCATCCTGCAGCAAATCTGCCTTTTGGTCCTCAAGCTCTATGCATTGATCAGCCGCCATGGCTAGTTGGAGGATGGTCCTGTCACTGTCACTGCTAGGTACGAGTGGCTGGTCTGTGCTGCAGAGTTGTTTACAACTTTGTCTCACTCTGCCCGGCTTAACAGGAAGGGTTCGAGTACTGGGAGGTTTTGGCCACTTCTCCAACATCTTTAGACGGTCTGCTACAGTGACTCTGTTCACTGGAGGTTGTCGGGGAGCTCCTGGGGGTTCTTTTGAAACCAAGAGTGATGTGGTCCGCACCTCCCTTGCAGTCTTTTTGGGTCTGTTTACTGCTTTCCTTGCCTTTCCTCTAGGCGGGTGGTGGGAATTCCCATCTATGCACAGTTGAGCGCTCTCATAGCCTGCCTCTGTGTGGTGCTTGCTTGCTTCATCTCTGTATCTTTTAACAGAGGGTTGATAGTCAAAGGGCAGCTGCCTCTCTCCAGCAGCAGGGCTCCCTTCTCCCCAGCGCAGGGGCGTAGCCAGCGGGGGGGAAAACACTGTTTTGCCTATAGCTTCTACAGTTATTGTCCGATCCGGCTCAAATCTTCTGCCATCTACCTGTGGCGGGGGGCTCTTCACAGCCTGGTACATTCCACCTGTAGTTCTCTCTACAGCGGGTGGTTGTGTGGGGACGTCCTCTTCTTCAGGGGTGTAAGGGGTGTTCTCCGTCAGCTCTGCTTGCGCTAGACGGACACTGTCATTAAGTGGCCGCCCGTGCTTGTCCGTGCAAGGTAACACATGTCCGTCAATGATGACATGGGAGTCTGGAAACTGTAGGGCACACTCGTGTAAGGTGAGAAACGGCATGCCAATTATGGCATCTTCATTGATGTCACTAATGACGAAGTTAACGCTCGTTCTCAGTTTACGAAGCTGCAAGTTTACTTGCAGGGTACCGTAACAGGGAATCCTAGACCCGTCAGCCGTGAGTCCATGAGCCTTGCTGCGTTGCAGCGTGTCCTTCACTGACTGTGGCAATTGCTGATACAGATGCTTCGACAGCAAGTTGGTGGTGCAGCCTGTGTCAATCAACAGGGAGGCTGGTCTACCGGCTAACCTTCCAGCCAGGAAGTAGCTGGCCTGGTAAGGTCGCTCCAGCGGTGGCGCTGCCATTTGTGTTCTCCTGGGGGGTTGTCCACTCTCTCCTAGAGTTGCAGGACTGTAAGGGGGTTGACGAGCTCTCCGGCTACTGTCAGTCTGTGTTCTCCTGGGGGGTTGTCCACAGTAGTAATATATGAGCAGATCTCCCTACCAAGTGTTTTTTTTTGTGGATTAGACCTTGGAGGTTATGCAATGGGTTACGACGTTGGATGAATTCGCCGAGTTTATATTGTATTTTACTTGAGGGGTACTTGAGTGGCATTTGAGTGGCATTTAAGTGGCATTTGATTTTTTGATTATTTTTTTTACTTATTTTGAACTTATATGGCATATAGATTTTGCATGTATGGCATTTGATTTTTTTGATAGTTTTAACATTGTATATAAATGAAAACGTGATAAGATTGTATGGTTATTGGAAGTTAAGATGTCGACAGAGGATGATGTTGAGATGAGACCGATGAATGAAGTTGATACTATTGATGGTGCTGAACGTGATATGATAGATGTTTTACCGAGTATGAAGCGTAAAGCGTTGATAATTATGATAATTTTGGTATTTGTCGTAGGGCTTTCCACTTTTGGAGGTGTTACTGAGTTTAGTATGTATGAAGAAGCTATGGAAAAAATACAAAAAGCGAGAAACTCTCCTGTTGGAATCATAAATGAAACTACTGTTGATTGATGAACATCTTTTTATGATGAATGGGAAACCTGAAGATTATGACCCGACGATGCGATCTCCTTTTACAGCAATGATTGCAGGACCAACTGGATCGGGAAAGACGCAAGCGATTTTTCGAATGATTGAAGCTAGTCAGACTATAGCACACCCTCCACCAACAGAGATTCACTACTGTTATGGAGCCTACCAAAAAGCCTTTGATGATGTATCAGGAGTGATTTTTCATGAAGGCATGATAGATATAACAGTGAGTTTTCCCAGAGATGGTAAAAATCGATGGCTGATAATTGATGATCTCATGGATGAAGTTTCTGGTAAAGCTAATGCTAATGCTTTGTATACAAAACATAGTCATCATTTGAACATAAGTGTGTTTTTTATTGTTCAGAATCTGTTTTTAAAAGGAAATCGTACAATTTCCTTGAATAGTCATTATTTTTTTCTTTTTAAAAACCCTAGAGATGCTTCTTCTATTTCCTATTTGGCTCGACAATGTTTTCCATCAAAAATAAAATATGTACAAGAGGCTTTTGAAGATGCGACAAAGAAACCATACTCTTATTTACGAATAGATACGACTCAACAAACGAATGATCAATATAGACTATTGGGAAATTTTACATCAGTTCTCCCTATGATATTATATGTACCCAAGTAAAAGGATATAAATACAATTACTATTCACTTCACCTCAATCATATTTTGTTATTCAACGACGCAACACGAAAGCATTATAATGTCTAAAGCTTTGGAGAAAAAATTAACAAAAAATGCAGCTGTGTTGTTATCGCTCAACAATACAACCTTTGCTATTCAAAAGTCTGTTATAGCCAAAGCCAAAAAGGAGTTTATTATGACTCTAATGGAATGTGCTAAAGCTATTATAAATGGAACGATACCATTGACATCATCTCAGTATAATGAGTTGCAGCGAAACGTGAAGGATATTAGCGCTTTAGTAAGAAAATCAACGTTAGATGATAAGAAAGCTGTATTGCAAAAAGGAGGATTTTTAGGTGCTCTACTAGGACCTATCATCAGCAATATAGTTCCTGGGTTACTTAAAAGTGTGCTAGGCGGAGGGAGAAGATAAAGATGAAACTCTCAACACGAATGATGCGAAATAGAATGGCGATTTTAGCTCTGGATGATCTGAGTAAGAAAGGAAAAATCGCTATAGTCGAAAAGGCTAACTCAGATTTGTTTCAATCATTGATAGAAAGTGTTAAAAATATTATATTAGGTAATGTTCCTCTTGATTCTGAGCAGTTTATTGAGTTGCAGCGTTACAAGAAGGAGCTACATAAACTTAGTGGTAGAGGGAGAGTTGATGATAAGCGTAAAATTTTGATTCAGAGTGGTAGAGGGAATCTTTTGGATGCTATTATAACACCTATTGTATCTGTTTTATCATCAATAAAAAGATGAATCGTCAGCCTTTAACATTCTCCAGACGTAATTTTATACTCACTGAAGATGAATACTATAGATTAACGGAAAGAAAGGATGATAAAACAGTGGTAAAGGAAGAGAAAACCAGACCTCCATTGTATTATAATCCTATGGAAGCTATAACAGTGAGAAATATGAAGCGAAAGCGAAATGATCTACTGGAAACGGCTTATGATTCTGACTTATCCTCATACGAAAAGTTAGATGAAAATGTTGAAAACCTACGTAGGTATTTGTCTGATGTCAAAAAGATTAAAAATAACCAAAACCAGACACAAAAGGATAGTTGGAATCTCATTAAGAAAAAAAAGACAGAGTCTACTTTTCCTTTGGCCAATAGCACAGTTATCGATAATAAACCTAATGTCTTTTCACCAAATGTTGATAAAGACAATGAGTTAGAATCAGTGAAAGTGGTTGATGATGATGATGATATTGGGATGGAATTAATAAAAGGAAGGTTGTTTGATACTGAAGACACAACCTTACTAGGAAGTACATTTCTTACTGATGGAGAAGATGAGCACGATAGTGAAAGCGGAAATTTAAAAGATTTTGAAAAAAAAGCAGCTGATTTAACAACAAAAAAGAGTGATCAAACGATCGCTGTCAGAATGTTGAATAATCTGAGTAAAATTGGTAGATTCGACTCGGAGAAGAACAGACTGAAAATTGGAGAACATTGGTTGAATCCTAGGACTTCCAAAACTTTACTACGGGACGTTCTAACCGAAGGAGGTAAAATACAATCGGGAAATACCAATTACAGTAGATTTAAAAGCCTGCTAACTGATGAAGGAATCACAACTGTCAGAAAATCCCCGCATCGAACACGTAAGACTCAGAAGAAAAAGTTGGTCGTTCCCGGTACTAATTCATGGACATCGACACGCTAAAAGAGTTGTATTACAATCCTGCATTACATACATCTCTACGAGGAGCTAGAGCTTTACTGAAAGCTTGTAGAAAACGAGAGGGAGAAAAAGAATCCGTGAATGGTTGAGTGGTGAGGATGCCTACACGTTACATAAAAAAGTTGTAACCAAGTTTAAGCGTCGTCCTACAATTGTAGCTGGAATAGGAGAGCAGCTACAGGTAGATTTGATGGATGTTCGATCTCGAAGAGATGAAAATAATAATACAGCATTTTTACTGACTGCTATTGATTCTTTATCTAGAAAAGGTTGGGCTGTGCCGCTCATCAACAAATCAGGACCGGTAGTAGCAAGAGGATTGAGAAGAATACTAGAAGGGGAAAA
The DNA here is from genome assembly GCA_945261195.1 of Cryptosula pallasiana. Lineage (NCBI taxonomy): Eukaryota > Metazoa > Bryozoa > Gymnolaemata > Cheilostomatida > Cryptosulidae > Cryptosula > Cryptosula pallasiana. Next base: position 22,301,645 of record OX183140.1, on the reverse strand, counting down.
CTATAAAGCTTTACAATCTGATAAAGGTAAAGAGTTTGACAACGTCAATGTCAAGACTCTGCTGGCGGAAAAAAAGATCAAGCGCTTTACAACCGAAAATGAAACGATAAAGGCATCGATGGTGGAGCGTTTTAACAGAACTTTAAAAGAGAAGATATATAGATATTTGACATATAAAGATGATGATAGATACATTGATGTTTTACCAGAAATGGTTAATGCATACAACAACACAATTCATGGTGCTATAGGTATGAGACCAAATGATGTGAATTTTCAAAATCAAGAACTTGTATGGAATCGTGTGTATGAAGGAGGTGAACATAGTTTAACTCAAGAAGCAAAACTAAAGGTTGGGGATTATGTGAGAATAAGTAAGGCAAGAGGAGCGTTTGAAAGAGGATACACCCCGAATTGGACGATTGAGATTTTTATAATCACCGATGTACTTATTGATGAAAAACCTGTTGTATATAGGGTGAAAGATTTAGCTGAGGAGATGATCGATGGTACCTTTTACGAAAAAGAGTTGCAAAAAGTAAAAAAACCCACGATTTTCAGAATTGAAAAGATACTGGGAAGAAGAATGAGAAGAGGTAAAAGACAGATTCTGGTTAAGTGGTTAGGTTATGGAGAAAAGTTCAATGACTGGGTAAATGAATAGTTTATAAGGAAACAACGCTTGATATAATCATCATACGTTGGGAAAATGTCGATGCTGATAACTTTACCCTCAAACTCTAGTGGTGAAGAGTTTCCTGATAATAACAATTCCGAATTTACAGTGAGACTGTATAAATATTTGGTTATCAATGGCGGTAAATGGGAGGTAGCTCTGCTAGATATGACTTATTCTAATAATTGGAAAAATGTTACCGAAGGGAAAATATAACTAGAAAAGACTAATGTCTCCGGTAAAAGCGAAAAGTCCTTCATCCTAATCGGTAATGGAAGATATGATAGTATAGAGGAGTTGGAGGAGATTATACGAAAGAGAATGAATGAAATGGATTTAGACAAGAAATTCACCATCTCCTACAACAAGATCACCAACACCGCTTTACTAACTAACAGTGATCCTGATACTGCCATCAGCTTTTCCAAAGATATAGCATATATTTTTGGATTTGAATCAAAAACTACATACCCTCGTGGTAGATACAATAATATCACACCTCCTGATATAAATTCCGGTTTAACATCCCTGTATGTTTATTCCAACATTGTTGATAATAGAATGGTAGGAGATACGAATGTACCTTTATTGAGAGTAGTTCCAGTTCAAGGAAAGAAGAATAGTGTTGTGTATCAAGAATTTAAAAATCCTCACTATGTTGACGCTTCATCACTAAATAGTGATATGATTAAAGTACTTATAACGAGTGACGACGGTCAACGAATACCATTTGATGGTGGAAAGGTTGTGTTGACGGTTCACTATAGAGAGAAAGAATTATAATGAGTTTGGTACGATACACCCCTGAGGATTCAAAAGATTTTTTTGATGAGTACTACAAGATGCAAGCTGGAAATGGAATTGGAGTGTATAGTGGACGACGAGTGATGCCTAATATGAGAGGAAATGGACTTGGTAGTATTTTTTCAAGTTTACTTAAATCTGCAGCACCAATGCTGAAAAGAGGAGCAATTAGTTTGGGGAAAAGAGCATTGTCTGTAGGTGGAAATGTAGCGCGTGATGTCATCGATGGTCAAAGTTTTGCGGCGTCAGCAAAGAAAAGGGGATTGGCAGAGTTGAATGATCTAGGGGGAGATGTGCTCAATGCAGTCCGTCCAGATAGAATGAAAAGGAGAAAAACAAGAGGTGGAAAGAAGAGGAGAGGTGTTGGTAATCGTGGTATATTTTAATAGCAGTAGAATCCGGTATAAAGACAGCTGAGCTTGATATCTATATTCATTAAGCGGTAACGCTTCAAGCATTCATCACTCGCAAAAGATGGCTAGCCTAAATGGAACAACAGGTAATAAGTTGGAAGGTTCTTCCTACAACATAAATCCAACGTTGGATGTATTTGCTACGGAACCAACAAACATATCGGTAGAAAGACCGGAATATGTTGTCATCAGACCTGATAGGTTAGATCCTTATGGTAGTATTGAGTTAACCTTGTCAGGGAGCACTGAACATTACACAGATCTTTACAACTCGTTTCTGCAAGTTGAAGCCACGGTTGTTCAAGATGATGGAACCAATATTACAGGTAATGATGATGATGCAGTTGTGTGGATGGGGGATTCAATGCATGCATTATTCAGTGAGTTGAAAATGTCGATAGAAGGAACCACCGTTGAATACGCTAACAACTACGGTTTACGCTCCTACTTTTCACAACTACTCGAAAACAGTGCAGAAAGAAAGAAATATCAAGGTAAGATGGAAGGATGGTTGTATGATGATTCAACTAGCAAAGACGGTGCTGATCACAAAACCGCTGATAAGAAAAAGAGGAGAGCTCTAATCATAGGTGGAAAGACAATAGAATTAACTGGAAAACCTCATCTCGCATTATTTCAGCAGAAAAAACTAATAATACCAGGTCCTACTATGCAGCTGGAGTTTGAGCGTGCCTCCGGCAAACTAGCTTTGTTTGCTGCAAATGAGGCGCCTGCAGGAGGAGCAAAGATTAGAATTGATAAATTTGAACTTCATCTTTGTAAAGTTAAGGTGAATCCTACAATACAAAACTCCCAACTCAGTTTGGCATTGGAAGGCCACAACTACATTTATCCTGTTGATCGAAAACGGATAAAACTATATGGAATTCGTTCTGGTGTTGCGCAGATCGACATCACTTTGGAAGAAAACAAACAAAAACCTAAACAAATTTATTTAGGTTTAGTTAATCACAACGCAATGAACGGACGTTTCGCCTTGAATCCATATAGAATGCAGCATGCTGGTGTTGATAGTATTGTATTGAGAGTTGGTGATTGTCCAATTGGAAGGAGATTTGAACCAAATTATGCTAGAGGAATTTTTGGAAGAGAATATCATCAGTTTCTACACGCTACCGGAACTTTGCTTGAAGGCGATAGTCTTGGTATTACGAAAGAACAATACCTTGATGGTACTACACTTTATGGATTTGATTTGACTGGTGATTTTCTTAAAGAAGGTTTTCACTCTATGAAAAATGTCACAACAAGTGTGGAAATTCGTTTTAGCGCTAACACGACGGATGGATTATCCCTGGTAACATACTTTGTAAAAGACGGTGTGTTGGAGATGGATAGCATTCTTCAATTAACTATCGGAGGCGACGCAGTGCTTTAAACAGAAAGTTACAGATGAATACCATACAAATTCGTTCGATCTTATCTTCAGACGTTTTATGTCAAAGCGTAGGGATTCATGTTGGAGCTAGAGAACAGTTTTGGAAGCAAATTTGCAATTTTCCAACAGGATGTTTCGTATTCAACACCCATTATTCTCATCAACCCGGAGAGCATTGGTTGGCTGTGTACGCTAATGATTCAGAGGTGGATTTTTTTGACTCGTTTGGACGTTCTGTTTCCTTTTATCCGGATGTAAATGAAATACTAAGTATTCATGGAGGATATGAAACAATACGAAGTAATGAAACACAACTACAAAGTTTTTTGTCAACTGTATGTGGCGACTATTGTGTATACTTTTGTTTACTGAGAAGTAGAGGATGGAGTATGGATGAAATTGTTAAAAGTTTACGAGACATAGGAGATAGTGAGATGAGAGATCACTCAATACGGAGATTTATCATACAGACCTATCCTAACTTCGAGTTCATAGAAGATAATACAGTAGAAGGAATAGATGGTGTACATATACAAGGAACTAATTTACTAAGTAAATTGTTAAAATAAATTATTATAATTGATTTTTATTTGATATAACAAATATAATGAATAAAATACAACTTATCTCATTATTTGTGCTAAACACTACAGAACCTATAAAAACTATTATTTTGTAATGTTTCAAGCAAGAAGTAAATAAGATCTTCTCATTTTCTTCCTCAGGAGCGCTCTTTAGTTATATCTAAAAGACATAGTAACTAATGACTCTATCATACATAGTTATATGAATTAATTTTACAAAAATACTTCAGATCTTTCTTTAAATAGATATGAAACTTACCATCATAGAAGACGAGTCACATCCTTTGTGTTATCGATTAAGACTCTGATATGCTGTTCTGGACAATTCTCTTTTTCATTTTCATCAAAGTAGGAGAGACAGGTGTGCTGCAGCGAAGTATCAAACAGTTCTGAGACTTGAATGAAAGCTTGAAGAGCTGAGAGTAGAATGATGTCGTAGGAAATCATGTTGTTCGTATTTTGTTTCAGTCCTCTGAATACGATTACACCACTTTTTTCCGCCACCACAGATGAAGCTATTTGAGCAGGGATGCTAAGATCTCCAATCAATAGCTCTCCTTTCACCACACATCTGTAATTAGCCACTATAACATCAGCAGTCTTGTTCCAACGAGTATCACATTTTCTTAGCATTCCAGGATTCTCATAAGCTATAACACTTCCTGTCGGAAAATCGTGTAGGTGAGCAACACTGAAATAAGCCTGTATTTGTCTCAAACTCTTGCCATACAATGAGTTGAATGGATCGTTGATCTTTCGATTACATCCATGAGATTCAGCAGTACGAAAAATCGCATCTCCTGTCTTTCCTTCTCCCATATAAATTAAAACAATTGGATGTGTTTGCTTAGCTTTATTAACAAGCAGTCCTATTTCGGTTGAAACATCACTCTTCACCCGAGTTATCTTCTTATCCTTTCGGTAGTTGTAAATCATGGTGCACTTTGATTCATCACGAAATTCAACAGACAACACCTCCATAACTGTTGGTACTGGTAGTTCTCGGATTTCCATGGATTCTTCAAGTTTTTCTAGACTATCTGGAGAGAGAGAGTTTATTAACCCAGCGCTCTTGTAGGTGAGAGTGGTTAGTTCATTACTTCCAGCATCTTGAAAGGGTATTCTGGTGTGACGAAAAAGCGTTTCATCTCCAACATCTGTCAAAACTAGTTTTTTGCACTTCGAGCCAGTTTCATTCTCATCTTTTGTCAAATCAATAAAAGATCGTTTCCTCATCGATGTTCTTTTTGAAGACAGCTTGTTAGTAGGAGATGTGAATGAAGTAAAATCTTGTTGGGATTCTGGTTCATCAACCACCAATTGACTTTCTGCCATATCAAAGATAGGAGAAGGTGATGGGGAAAGGTTTGCTGGGATCCTGCTTCTTCATTCATCGGTTGACTTCCTTCGTCTTGAGTATTCATTCTAAAAAAACAAAACATTTTGTTTAATTTTTCGTAATTAATTTTAAAAGATCATAAAGGTCATAAACCTTCAGCTAGTAGCGTTAGCTAACAAAAAATAAATATTTTTACTCTTACCTTTATAAAGAAGATGAGCTCCTAGTTGTTGCAATGAAAGATTTAGTAGATGTTGCTTCTCCGCTAGTCGTTGTAGAACTGGATGCTTTCTGTGTGAAAACAGTGGCTCTTAAATAGGTAAAGTTGCACTGATTAAATCCTATGAATCAACATTTTTTCACGCGAATACAACCCAATGCTTTCGCGGGAATAAATATTTTATTTTCACGCGAATACAAACCAATGCTTTCGCGGGAATAAACATTTAATTTTCACGCGAATGGAAACTGTTGCTTTCGCGGGAATGAATACTTTATTTTCACGCGAATACAAACCGTTGCTTTCGCGGGAATAAATATTTTATTTTCACGCGAATACAAACCAATGCTTTCGCGGGAATAAACATTTAATTTTCACGCGAATGGAAACAGTTGCTTTCGCGGGAATGAATACTTTATTTTCACGCGAATACAAACCGTTGCTTTCGCGGGAATAAATATTTTATTTTCACGCGAATACAAACCAATGTTTTCGCGGGAATAAATAATTTATTTTCACGCGAATGGAAACCGTTGCTTTCGCGGGAATAAACATTTTATTTTCACGCGAATAGAAACCAATGTTTTCGCGGGAATAAATAATTTATTTTCACGCGAATGGAAACCGTTGCTTTCGCGGGAATAAACATTTTATTTTCACGCGAATACAAACCAATGTTTTCGCGGGAATAAATAATTTATTTTCACACGAATGGAAACCGATGCTTTCGCGGGAATAAACATTTTATTTTCACGCGAATATAAACCAATGTTTTCGCGGGAATAAATAATTTATTTTCACGCGAATACAAACCAATGTTTTCGCGGGAATAAATAATTTATTTTCACGCGAATACAAACCAATGCTTTCGCGGGAATAAACATTTCATTTTCACGCGAATACAAACCAATGTTTTCGCGGGAATAAATAATTTATTTTCACGCGAATACAAACCAATGCTTTCGCGGGAATAAACATTTTATTTTCACGCGAATACAAACCAATGTTTTCGCGGGAATAAATAATTTTATTTTCACGCGAATGGAAACCGTTGCTTTCGCGGGAATAAAAATTTTATTTTCACGCGAATACAAAGCAATGCTTTCGCGGGAATATATACTTTATTTTCACGCGAATGGAAACCGTTGCTTTCGCGGGAATGAAATTTTTTATTTTCACGCGAATAAAACAGGGATATTTCATGCGAATAACACTATTCTGATAGAGTTTTCGCGTGAGTGTTTTTAATGGCTATAAGCTAAATGAGTAGGAGTGGCTTATACTATATAAGAACAGCTCTCTCTGCATAGAAATCATTCTCTCCAGCAATAAAACATCGACTACTACAGCTGATTTCATCAACTACTACAACTGATTCATCAACTGCTACAACTGATTTCATCAACTACTACAGCTGATTTCTTGGTGATAAGGTAAGAATTAATAGAAAAATTACTTAATAAAAGTTAAAATGTAATTATTTTACAACACTGTTTAATCATCATATACTAATACTTAACATTTTATTTTAGTTCATTATGAGTTCAAAAAGATACACAATCAAAGACTACCTTCCAAAGATATATCATAGCTATATTAAAGAAAATGTTGAAGTACAGGAAAAGATTGGATATCGCTTGACATTACAAGCTATATTATTATGTATGACACAGCATTTGCTAACTGTAGCTTCTTTACATGGAGAACTTTCACCGATACAATACCGACCATACACTACACATAAATACGTTGACAATTCAGTAGAAATATTTAAGCTTATGACTAAAAACAATTTTCAAACAGTTGTAAAAATGTCAAAAACTGTCAGTATTAATGATTACTTAAAGAAAATTCAAAGAAAAGTGTGGAATAAAGAGCTCACTCAAAAATTGATTTCAATACAATGGACTACTGAATTATTATATCATTTTCAATCAGATATATGTAGATACATACAAACGGATAAAAATCTCTCATCATCCATTTTTTCATTTGAAATGATATTGGAACTATTTCAAGCTTACAATATTTAATATGTTCTCTTTATGTATCCCTACTTATTATACAATAAATGTATATATTTACATATTGTTTCATTTTTAATCAATGTATTTATTCAATGTAGATATATCTCCTCTCTCCTCTCTCTCCTCTTTTCCTCTCTCCTTTCTCTCAAGATGCCATATGAGTTCGAGTTATGTAAAAAAATTATCAAAACTTAAATGCCATACATTCAAAATCTAGATGCCATATGAGTTCAAATCAAGTAAAAAAATAATCAAAACTCAAATGCCACTTAAATGCCATTCAAATGCCACTCAAGTACCCCTCAAATGAAATACAATATAAACTCGGCGAATTCATCCAACGCCGTAACCCATTGTCTCAACTCCAAGATCAAATCCACAAAAAAACACTTGGTAGGGAGATCTGCTCATATATTACTACTGTCCACTCTTCTTCAGAGTTACAGGACTAATGGGGGCTTGTCGAGCTGTCCGGCTGTCCTCAGCGGGCGTCTGTGCTCTCTTGGGGGGTTGTCCACTCTTCTTCAGAGTTCCAGGACTGTACGGGGTGTCAGAAGTTGTCCAGCTGCAGTCAGCGGGTGTTGATGCTCTCTTGGGGGTTTGTCCACTCTCTCCTAGAGTTCCAGGACTGTACGGGGCATCAGGAGTTGTTTGGCCTGTCCAGCGGTGGTTGGTTGCTGTCGGTTGTATCTTGGGAGGTTGTCCACTCTCTCCTAGAGTTCCAGGACTATAAGGGGTTGTGGGTGTGGTCCGGCTTGCCCAGCTGCAGTCAGCTGCCGGTGGCGCTACTGCGGGCGCCGGCCGTTTCCCGTCTGTCTGGGGTTGTTTGCAAAGTGAGCTGCGCGCTGAGTTCGGGGGCAGGTACTCATCATGTGACCTGGTTGTTCGCCGCCCCAGCAGCGTGTTGCAGGCTCTGCCTCCAACTGTGGAGCGGGAGCCGCCTGTCTTGCCGCTCTCAGCGACTGTAGCTCTTCTGTCAGTAGCTTTAGGCTGTACATGACTGTTGTCATAGGATCCGGTATGGCAGGTGTAGGGGTGTGGTGTGTCTGCTGTACGGCAGTAGCGGTGGAGACACGTCGAGACGGGCCCTTGGCAACCGTCCTCATCCATTCCTCTTCCTCCTCGTCGGCATCCTCTTCCAACATCCGTACATGAGCCTGGCGCTCTTCAAACGGTGTCTTTATCTGCATATACTCGTTGCCGGCCCGGACTGCTTCAGCAATGTCAATGGGCTGCATGGCCAACAAGTGCCTTTGCAGGTAAGCATTTCCATCTGTGGTGCTGAAGATATCCAGCATCATCCTCTGCATGGGTCGGTGAGGTAGATCTGCATACGCAACGCGCACTAGGCGCTCTACTTCACTTGCATGCTCTTGGAGCGACGTCTTGTGTTGGCGGCGTAGGCTGGTCAGCCGGGACATAGCTTCCCTGGGTGTTAGCCCAAAACGTGCTCGTAGTGCAGCAAAGATACCCTGCAGTTGTGGAGGCTTTCCACAGTCCAATGCTTTACCTCGTAATGCATCCCTTAGGTATAACATGGCCGTGTTCTCTGGCCACTCATTCATTTCGGCTACCTCAATGAATCGGCTGATGAAGTACTCAACGTCTCCTTCGCCGTCGAACTTCGGAGCCTTTAGTCTAGCTGGTGCATTGTCTTGGTTGGGCCTCATCATAGCCGTCAATGCTTCGGTCAATCTATCGATGGCTGTAGCTTCTGGGTTGCCAGCGGGTGCTTGACCAGCGCTGCGTGCTCTCTGGGTGGCCATTCTTTGCGGATAGAGGAGTGATCTCAACTCAAATCTAAGAAATGGTCAGTACAACTGGGTCCCGGGCCGGTATAGGTGAGATCCGGGTCGGTAGCTGTGTTTCCAGTGGCTCTAGCAGATCTAGGGGTTGGTCCAATGGATACTGTGGCAGTATCTGGCACTCCGTCGCTTGTAACAACCGTTACGAAACTTCTTGTACTGCTGCAGGGCGGAGCGAAGCTCTACGGGCCTACAGGCAGTAGTGTAGTGACACTGTAAATGGATACAGTGCCGGGGTCACTGTTACCAGCTGAGTAGCACTCCAAGCTGAATAACCTCTGGTAGCTGAGTCTGTATAGCTGATACACGACTCTTTCTTCTTTTCGCACAGTGCCGGTATCTCTATGTCCAGGTCGGAGCGAACTCTACGAGCCTGTAGAAGATACGGTAGCGTCTGTACTGGACTGCTGCAAACGGAGCAAGCTCTACGGTTGATGCAGACAGCCTTTAGTAGTGGATACTGTGCCAGGATGCTGCTGCAGTTCGGAGCGCACTCAAACGAACCTGCAGAGAAATCCGGTAGTATCTTGTATCAATTGCTTCTTCAGATCTACTACTTCGGTAGATCAGTTTCTCCTCCTCTCTCCAGATCTACACCCGGTAGATCACTTCTCCTTCTTCAGTGGTAGCTGGCCTGCAGTGCATTCGCAGGGCCAGAGGGTAGCGTGAAAGAGCACAGCGTGGGAAGGTACCGTTTATCCCACTGCTGCCACCAATGTAATGGATTCCGGTCTGTTACCACGGACATCCACTAGTCTCGAGTATTCTACCTCTCTCCAGAGGGGACACTGTACTGACCGACAGTGACAACTGTATAGGGCAACCGAATTACCCGGTAAGGCAAGAGCCCATGGCTCAGACAAACAGTACCGAGTAGTGTTTGTTATAATGGCTTTATTACAAAGCTGTCCTGAGGGTAATTATTCCTCTAGGTGTTTAGCAGTATAAGAATACATGCCATGGCTCATTGTAATGAATGCACAGATTAACAGTGGGAGCTCTCCTTTTATAGGAGAGCTAATGAACACAAAACATATAAGAGACAATGCACAGGAAGTAATTGAACCAATTACATTAATTATATAAATACTCAACCAATCACAATGCAATGCAAGATAATACAAGGAGGTGCCAAGTGGCTAAGGGCGGAGTCCTTTCTCCTAATTGTCCAATGACGGCTCCTACAGGGTTCCCAGGCTGTATATAGAATTAGGTCCACTAAGTTGGTACTTTAGGGGTAAGCACTTCCTGTTTACGACTTTGACTAAGTTCTCTGACGTCTTTGCAGATCCTCGTCTAAGGCGGCCATCTTGTGCCGGCCCAGTACAGCTGTACCGGGTCGGTAGAGGTCACTACCGACCCTGCAGGGGTCAATACCGGCCCTGCTTACTATGCTACCGGCACAGTATGACTTCCTACCCAACAGCTATTAACCAAATGCTGTGGGCAGAAGTCTAGCGCATCGCTTCGCAAGGTTTCTAGTGTAAACTACCCGTTTACTACTAGAGTGCACTGAAATCTACCACACCAGTATCATTCACCAAAACCTACTACAATATATATATATAAAAGTGATATACTTCCTATCACATACTCTGAAGTCCAAGAAGATGATACTGAATTCCACAGGGTTGTGTCACTCGCTGGGAGTGCTATCAATGTTGCGCTAGCTCCAAATTGGTGTACACAAGCATCTACTCTCTCTGTATCCTGATCTACAGCTGCTATTGTTGAACTAACAACCACACATTTCTGAACACCATCAAAGGTGTACTCATTGCCATTGAGGCTGTCACAGTCTATAATAAAATGAGCACAGTCAGTTGTTATGGAGAGATTTTTACTATTATTTTGTTGAAAATGTTCATGACTCATTTTTCTAGCCCGAAGCCAAGACAGTCTCCGGATACACCACAGAAGCCACAGATACCACAGTTGCCACAGACATATGCATTGACTATGATTCAGTAGAGGTTTGGAGGAGACACTTCAAGGGCTTAACACTCAAATTGATACAGAAATTTTGACTCCAAAAATCACCATATTTGCGCAATCATCAGTCTAATCAGGACCATTCTTTCCCACCGCCAATTCTCCCCACTCACCTTGCCCAAAATTTAGTTTGTAGTCAGTGTCTTACCTTGGTCTGTGGTCTGGACAGTTGTAGAACAAAGCACACCCTCACAGGTCCTCGTCCTGTATCCGACATCATTTGCACCACATTGTGATACTGAGTTTGTACAGGAAGCCCAACTGCCCCATTTTCCATAGGTTGCCGTAGCAAGATTTGATGCTACTCTCGTAACATTTGCGGTACCAGAAGGCTTCAAGTTTAGAGTTGACGTTGCCGATGCAAACAGGTTACCCTGCAAAACAACGGTCAGTAAACTACCCATGTAACTCATAGATCTATTTCTAATATAGCATATATAGAAACATGTTGATGGCCACCAGTGATATGAAAATCACACGCTTGGTCAATCTATTATTAGATTCCTGTTAAGTTAGTTGAAAGATCTCAAATTGAACTGAAGGTAACAACTATTCCGCGGAGGTAATAACTGAAAACATGAATAATTTCAATGAAAAATCTGTCCCAGATGGACCTTAAGTTATACCTTATTGATCACCTACTGCCTACTAGCAAACACCGAACTAGTAAACTATGTTGTTTGCCATAAAAAGTACAAATAGGGGAGCACCATGAAGATTGCCTGAACATCAAACCAACAGCTCCTTACCACAAACAAGCCATCCAAATCTTTCAACGAAGGATTTGGCAGGACATACAATTTACACATGGGCTTATCCCTACTGGGCAACACTGTAACTTGGAATGTAAAGATTTTTATGTGATTAAACCAACAATGTTTTCCTATCACAGCAAACTTGCCCGAATCTCTCATCAACTGTGCGCACTCACCTCAGGGCACACTTTGTAAACGACCTCGACCTCGGAAGCAGTCATCTTCCAATCCCACATGTGTACACCTGCGATCTCTCCTTTGAATATCTTACCATTATTTCTGATGTTATGCCAGTTTATGGTTGGTGATTGATCACCTGTAAGAAAACAAAACTTGACCTAAACAAAAGAAAATTGTGTTTACACAATGTGATTGATATAAATATTTTCAGTCTGCTATTTTTTTCGAGTGTGAGTTGCTATAACTATCCTATGTGCAGAGGTTTAAAAAACCAGTGTATTAGTGTTGAACGTAATTGTTTGTTTATTTGCAAAAGACTCCCTAACAGAAATATAAAATAATGAAATTATGTAGCCAATTCATTAAAGAAAACAATTTTTTGCATTGTAATCAGACACTTAAAGTAAATCTACATGTACACATAAATGAAACAGTGGTCACAAAAAAACCTAGTGTATTAAGAAGATTTAAATGGTTCCAAGCAAAATTTTAATTTCGACTTGTAGATTTCTGTTTTAAATTATTACGTTAACCTTATGCATCTATGTAACATTGTTTTCTAATAAGTTAAAAATAATAGAAATTTTAGCCAAGTTTGATCAAATCTTTTACAATAAAGCTAACTAGTAATAGTTTGAATTTTGAAAAGAACGCCGACAGGAATGAATGTTGACAGGAATGAATGTAAACACCTCCTGGAATGAACGTCGTCTAAGCAAGAGAGAAGAAAACTTTGACGTTCATTCCCGGGAAGTGTCGACATTCATTCATGGAGACCATTAAACTACCATTTCGTCGCTTGTTCAAGGAATATAAAAATTAGCCATTTTTACCAAAATAGTCAACTCCTGAAATGAAAGTCAAAATGAGATTTTATACATCACTGAGAATGAATGTAGACATTTTCCAGGAATAAACGACGAAAATTTCTTCTTCGTAGCATAGTCGGCACTCGTTCCCTATCTATTGACGTTTATTCCAGGATGTGTCTATGCTCATTCCAGGATGTGTCTATGCTCATTCCAGGATGTGTCTATGCTCATTCTAGGATGTTTCTATGCTCATTCTAGGATGTGTCTATGCTCATTCTAGGATGTGTCTATGCTCATTTTGGCTATGTATGCATCTATTCCTGTTGACATTCATTCCTGTTTATGTTCCTCTCAATCTCCAATAGTTTATAACATACAACACCAAGACATAAAACTTTGCAATTCATGCTGTTTGTGCTATGTGAAATATACTAAAAATGCTTTTGAATCAATTGCTTTACTCCAGGAGTGTTCTAGTACCTTAGCAAACTGATTTATTGACACGTCGATTGCTGCCTTTTTTAAAGTTAGTCTTCTCTCTCATTGTGATGTAGGGGTTGGCATTTAAACTTTCATGAGCATGTGGAGTATTGTGAGAAGCTCTTGTGACACCTAGGTGGTGTTCTGAAAGGGACGGCCTTGTATAACCCTTATTTGGGTAAAGGAGGCTATAGAAATGTAGCTAAAAAAGTAATAGAGTGGCTCTCAGGTTAGGGAGCAACTCAGTCGCTCAATAAATAGGAATTGACACAATTTTGATGGTACATATGGCGAAGAAGTTGGGATTTATTAATGGCTGGATGAAGGAGAGGGTAATGCATCGGTATGGGTGTCTCATGGGTGTTCCAGAGGAGGAGAGGAATACCCAAACCACTCACAAGTTGGTGAGAAGGCTGCCTCTCACTTGGTAGCCATTGAAATACACAGGTGTCATAAAACATTTCCTGTCATGCCTGCACTATAACAGACCGAAGTGCAGAAGTGATGAAGCCAAGAGCAGAGGCGAAGAGAGCAGCATCAGATAGATGGCCTGGTGGGCGGACCTTGGAGTAATGCCAATGCTGTACATTGGCTGAAATCGCAATTTGATATTATCGATAAACACCCGTTATCTCATTGATCAGCTTATTATATACCGTACTGTGATTGGTTGCTGTTTTCTAATTGCTATTTTTGTATAAAAGGTCAAACTTCGTGTATTCTGCCAGAGTTAATTGGATTTGGAGGCTAAAAGCACATTTTGAATAAAGCTGTATTTTTCCTTCTCAAATAATTATAACTGCTTCATTGATTCAAAAACTAGTTATTGTGTTGGGCAATGGGGAAATGCCGGAACCACTTATCCTAACCAAATTCATCTTCTGCAAAAAAAATTAATACTAATAATATATAAAAAGTCTGTTGCTACTCACACAATACCTCTTTTCCAAAACTCGTTCATTCAATATACCAATGCAAACTACTAAAACTGTGAAATATTTTGCCACCTTCACAGACACAACTACCGTGTTACAAAGCTGCAACACTACCACAATTATCTTCCAACAGCGAAAGGTAAACCAACCAGTTCTCCTCAAACTTGACTGCAACTCTCCCAGGCTCACAGCTCCCAGGTGTTACAGAGCCAGCCACTCAGATTCCACTCAGTAAATCTCCTACTCCTCAACTAATCCTCCTAGCAACAGCCAACTGGCTAGACAGATTCTACAGAGTTTGATTCATCATATGGTTTATTATCCAAAACACAGATAAGAGATCCAACTGAGTCTTAAAGATGCTCTGCCTGATCGTACAAATTGTCAGGCTTATATAGGAGTTCCCTAGGATGCCACCAAATATAGGCGTAGCCGATCATGTACAATAACAATAAAAGATACACCAATAAATAAGATAATATATGTTTACAAAATAAAACAGCTTGGTACTCTGGCGAATAGTCTATAGTCTTGATCTTTAGGCTCCGCCTCTCTGCCACTGTTGCGCCATCATGCCATCATCTTCTTTGCTTTAACCTGTGCCCTTCCTCTCGATTTGTCCCATCACACCTTTGGAACTCTCGTGATTGCGATAGTCCTGCCCCTTAGTCTTGGCAGGAAGTGGCACTATCTTTTGAGGTGAGGTAATGCAACTCGGGGTAGCTCGGGGTAGCTTGAAGTGGCTGTCTAAAGGAGAGACAGGGCTTTCTTCTGGTCCAAACCAGACAGAAATCAGCCTACTATTGACCATGCTACCCTCCGTTTCTGTTTGTCAGTTAACCACCAGTTTCTATCCATGTATGAGGGATAGAGAGTGGGAAAGATCTGTCTTTTCAAGACCCCGAGTTGTTGGCCACTCTGGGTGTTGTATAGGGAAGCATAGTTTTCTCCTGTAATAACGGGAGAAAGACACTGGGAGTTGGGGGAAGGAGGTGTATGTACAGGTGGAGGGGGTTTGGGGGAAGAGGGCGTAGGTCAAGGGGTGGGGAAGTAGGTGTTAAGACAGGTGTGCACACAATTTCTCCACAACACATGCTTACAAAACTTTCTACTCCACCCAATCTCACTTGCATCACAATTACTTGACTCGTGCTTCCCAATTTGACATACTTCTACTAAAATCATCCACTGCTGCAGGACATCGCAGAGTGAGTCACTGGTGTGCTTTTTTGTAGAACGAGCTGCCGAGTTCAATTCAATCTATTAAGGGGAGAATCACTTCAGGCACGCTCTGAGGTGTCATCTACTCCACAAGATGTAGAGATGACTGCTGACTGCCAACAAACCGGGCCTGGCGCATCGACTAGCTGCAGCTCTATAGAGCCATGGGTCCAAAAAAATTCTTCTCCTGCCAACCTTTTTTTTAATATTTTTGTGTTGAAATAAATAAAACAAACAAACAAACAAACAAACAAACAAACAAACAAACAAACAAACAAACAAACAAACAAACAAACAAACAAACAAACAAACGAACACGTATTTATCGTTCACTTTGTTTAGTGCAGCTGAGTCATTGACTCTACTGTGTAACACAGAGGAGTGACTTTCAAGGTTATTCAGTGGTCACTGTCAACTGTCATGGGCAAAAGCTCAGGAAAGTAGGTGGCTGCTTGAGCTTGTGCTAGTTGTGACTGGAAGGGGCAAGACCCAGTTGTGTTAGAAGGAGACAGTAAAATTTTCCACAGTAATCCACTTTTGTGTCCCTATTCAAGTGATACCATTTAATTCTGGGTTTTGCTCCGCCATTCCAAAGGCTTATCTAAGACTAATCCTACCATCAAATGATTAAAATGCTTTATTTGTATGACATAAGCTTTTAAATACCAAAATTGCAAAACAAATGCTGATCTAAAGCAGTTGAAGACGAGCATTTCGGTGAAAAATAATGATTGCAAGTATTTTTTTATTTTCAATTTAAAAAAAATAAAAGACGTAACTTTGCAGTTTGTGTAAATAACTTTCTTCTACACTTACTGTCAGTGTCGATTTGGTTGGCATTTGTCACATAAACTCCAAAGAACAAAGTTGCATCCGAATGAAGTTCCTTGTTCACACTGCTATGTACGCCCTTTTCTACTCCATTATGGTACAATGTGTAGCCAACATCCTTTTCAACTGGAGCAAAAAACGATGAAGCAATCAGTGAATCAGCATTTGCGTAAAAGAAATTGAGCCAATTACTTATGTTTTAGCACAGTGTAATTGAGTTTTATTAACAAAAAGTCAAATTATTTGTGCACTTTTGTAGTTATTGCTCATTTGGGAGGCTTGATACTAGCAAAGCCTCTGCTTAAAAATAGTATGCAATCCAACTAATTACAGTAGTACTTTTCAATACAAACTAGCAGTGTTTCTTTTTGGTTTCCTATAATATTAGCAATTATGAAACCAGTCGAACCAGTTTGTTTCAAAAAGCTGAATTTTTTACTTAATATCAGCTTCTACAAGCTAAATTCTCTGTCTTTCAAGCTGTAGCTGACGATCAGGATTTATTTTATGGCTAAGACACTTTTTTATCTTCAATCAGGCATAAGTGTTTCCTCAACCGCAGAAAACAGTAAATACTTGACTGGAGTTTAAACTCCAGACCTTACAGCAACATTGCCTAGCCCAGTGGACAAAAGCAGTAACCAATTCACCAGCTAGACATCTCTAGAAAGAAGCCTCATCAGTGAAAAAGCACCTGTCTGCTGGACCACTTGACGCGGGCTGCTCACATGGTCACCTAGCTGCTAAATACTTCCATGATTATTTTTTGTTAAAAGAAAAAACAATTTATCATAAGGTCAAAACTACATATATTTGTGAACACTGAAAATTTTATTGCAACAATTTTTATGCTATGTAGTATGCAACTAACCGCTGTCTCTAGAAACTCAAACCATTTCTAGGGTCATCTTAAGCACCAACCTGCTACGCAGATGTGCTGAAAGTTGCCATCTGCGAAACCGGCCATGCTTGAAAGTGTAAAAGTCTGATCATCCAATCCAAGTATAAAGTCATCATTGCTTTTGATGGCGAGTCTGTAAAAAAGTACATAAATTATGCCTAATATCCTCAGATGCAGAAAGACATGCCAGCATAAAATAGCTGCTAGTTATCTGCGCACTTCAACTTTCATAATCATTTTCCAGATAGAAGTTTCGATTTCTGTCAAATAAAGGCATGAAAGACATGATTGCCTTAAAGCATAGACATCTTGTTACATAACTTTGTATCTTAAATAATAATACAAGTTTATACAGAAATGATTAGCAGAGAATGATCCACCCAGAATACTTGCACAAACTATTCTAGTGGAAAATAAATAAAATATTACTTTACTATTTCAGCAATGGCCAATAAATATTGTTTGTAAAACTATCTAAATAAGCGTAATTTATTTCACAGGGTTGACTAGGTGTTTGAGTGCTTATTGCTTTATTAGATCAGGTTCATTTCAGGTACATATATTAGCTTTATGTAATATTGTAGCAGAGTTGCGCCGCCTACTATGGATACAACAGCTCCTAACCAATAATCACTCATTGTTTCTACCACCTTCCCCTTGTTACTCATTGGTCCCCCATACACTCCATACAGAGTCCACTCCATTCGGGGGTCTACTCCAAATGCAGACATTAACAAACACTGTTGGGTCCAAGACTCAGAAACACTACACCACAGTATAGAAGACCACACTTTAATAAACATTCTGTTTAGAAATATAAGTAGTAAACAATACAATAATCCAAAGACTTCTAGCTTCTCACTGGCAGAGCAGCTTCTTTTATAGGAGATGATCGCAATTACCATTCCCTTATCGGGAAGGAGTCATTTACACAAGGTAATACAATAGATACACAAATAGAAAGCAGTCAATACACAATAATATAAACAATAACGACCAATCACTTTGTTAATACATGGCCCAGCTGCTTAGCGGGAACCCTTGTCAATAAAGAGCAAGAGAAAGCGGACATTCCATATAAGATAGCAAAGGTTTTTTGGTACACAGTCCTACACTTGAGCAAGGAAGAGAAGTGGCAATCAGTAGGGGTTCCCACTTCTCGGAACCTCAGGCTTTCATATCAACTGGTCACTGAATAAGTAGGTTGGGATCACGATTCAATATAGGTCCTTTATGTATTATATGATGGACCCCGAATGTGGATACCGACTCGGTATAGGAAATGGGGGTCTTAATTCGGTGTAGAATATATCTATACGTTCCATATATATTGTAACGGATTTTTATGTCACACTACCTTCCGCTAGGGGGCTGTGCTGGCAGGCGGGCAGTCTGTGCAGCCACAACAATGCAGTCAGCCTCTTCAAGCCTGACAATCAACAGTCTACCTCAACTCAGAGATGACCCCGTGCCGAATCGGCATAAACAAGGTGTTGCAAAGTAGGCAACCGACTTTGACAACTGTAACGAGCCCTCGGCTCAGACATACACAGCTTTGAAGTAGTGTGTAAATATAACTTTTATTCATATCAGAACATAAGGTGGCAAAACAAGACAAGAGAACACACTCTGGCCATATCAATTAGCGCAACGCACAGCTGAGAGGTAATGCAGTGAGTATAACAAAATCTCTGCTTTTTATAGGCAGATTTACAGGAAGCATCAATGGAAAGTTTCCAGCATGCACAGGAAGCATGACAGGAAGTTATATGGTATACAGTAAGCAGTATTGTCCAATACGAAAATGATAACTGAGTTAAAGAGCACTGGCGCTCAGAAGTAAGGGGCGGAGTCTATGGTTAGCTTGGCCAGTGATAGGCTAATATAATCCCTGAGAGTTCTTTGGTCTTTATCAGGCTTTGGTTCACATTTCACTACATTTAAGGTTAGATAGCTTCAGGAGGTGGCATCTGGCAGCCATCTTGTTACCGACCCGGGGTAGCTACCCAGGGTCGGGGTTGTAAATATCCGGGGTCGGGGTAGCAATACCCAGTGTCAGTATGATTAATTATTATTAATAACCACTTGTTAGAGCAATGCAATCACTACAATAGATTCCGTCTTTGTCTATTGCATCATTGGAGGCATGCCTGTGGTAGCCACCATCAGGGGGACCTCTGTCCAGTAGTGGTCACTGTATGTAGCCAGTAAAATCCACAAAGGGGAAATTATGAAATAATATTAAAAGGGAAATGATGTGGTAGGATGGGAGAAATGAATATGCGGAAAAAAGACAGCAGTAAGGTTGAATACTACAATTAAATTCCCCCAATATAACTTGGAGTTGTTTTTTTAAATTCTCTTGAGATTGGGGTCGTTATTTGACAGCTTTTGTAGAAAAAATTGTTCACCTTAAAACTTCCGCCTTGCCACTTTTGGTCAGCTGGAGCAGATTCATTTCGGAGATTGCTGTCAAATCAGAGGCAGCTATTTTCACCCACAAACAAGCTGTGAAGGTTTCAGTCTTAGTGTAGGTGAGCGTAGAGCTGGACACTACTGCTCGGTCATTGGCAGACGTCAAGAACTGGTACGAGTCTGTGCAGGCTGGAAATAGTGAACAAAGCAGATAGACATTAGATTTAAGCAGTTACTGACAATCACTGATTGATCTAATTACACTATAGCTGGTCAGTTACTGGGTTGATGCTGACAGCTGTCATCCTATAAACCATCAAATAAGTTAATCTCTTAGCCTGGTGTCCTTACCGTAACAATAAATAGCTACCCTTAGCCTGGTATCCTTACCGTAACAATAAATAGCTACCCTTGAAATGGATAATGCTGGTTAGTTCAGTATATTTTAAGTATAACATAATGGAACAAAAACATAGCAAAGCAAAGTGTAACGTAGCGTAACAAAACGTCAAGTAATCATAACAATATATAAATTAATGTAATACAACACAATACAACAAAACATGAATTCGTGTAATATAAAACAATAAAGTATTATAATTTACATAAATATGTAGCATTATGCCCATAATTTGGTCCAAATACCCAACTTGCTCATTCGTACACTTGACCATTTGTACACTTGCCCATTCGTACACTTGCCCATTCGTACACCTGCCCATTCATACACTTGCCTATTTATACACTTGACCATTCGTACACTTGCCCATTTGTACACTTGCCTATTAATACACTTGCCCATTCGTACACTTGCCCATTCGTACACTTGCCCATTCGTACACTTGCCCATTCGTACACTTGCCCATTTGTACACTTGCCCATTTGTACACTTGCCCATTCATACACTTGCCCATTTGTACACCTGCGCGTAGTCAGAATATTATAAACATAAAACTCAAATTAAGTTTTATATTCTTTTTATGAAACCGTCGTACACAGCGACTAGATAGTTTTTTCTACAACAAAATAATTGTTGAAGTGAATGTTTCAACACTCAACACTTACTTTTGGAATTATGCACCCATGCATAGACAAGTAGCTACCTTGAGTGTATGCGGTACTGGGTGGTGGCATGTAACATAGCTACTCTAAACTAATCAAAATCATATAAAACAAAAGTTACACCGCAGCTACCTACCAATAGGGGATGAGGTTGTCTCTGGTGTATCAACACAAGCGTCCCCATAACATTGAGAAGTCCTGTAGGCTATATCACTAGCGCCGCATTCTGGGGTGGAGCTTTCACACAACTGCCAGAATCCTGTTGTGCCGTAGAAAGCTCCGGGTGTAAGAATTCCAGAACTTACAGTAGTAACATCGTTGGTGCCGGTAGGTTTGATGTTCATGGTAGATGAAGATGAAGAAAATATGTTTCCCTAAAGAGTTATAAAACCTGTTTCAAAGTGAGGGTTAACTCAAATTTTGTATATTACTTTCAAAGATCTATAAACCGTCAGGGATATCAGCTATTTATCTGACGTTCGCACTTTTCCGGTAAATAATTTAACATCAGCAAGTCTTTTGATGAAATAAGATGGGAAAAAATAACGTCACCGTTTTTACTCACCAGCCGGCATTAAAAATTAATCAGTAACAAAATATTTTTTCAGCAGAAAAGTTTTGTATGTTTTCACATACTATCGTGTGTTTTTTTATGGTATGTTGTTGTTGGGGTTCCCTAGGTTATATTTTCAAACAATTAATAGCCCGTGATTGGTTTCACTACTTACTAACCAGGATTCTTCCGGAACATGTTTATTTATAACAACTACTATTTGCGGATAGGTTTTTTAGACTTTAGTTGACTTACGTGAGGGCAAGCTGTGTAAGCTGAGTTTACTTGTTCAGTTGTGAATGTGTAGTCAAAGATGTTGATACCAGCAATCTCTCCTTTTGTTAACCAATAGCTCTCCAGCGAGCTAAAGTCAGGTGTTGGTGAACCATCACTGGCTAAAAGTAACACAGAGTTAATTTACCAAAGTTTCAAAACTAATTGTGTTGTTCACTAAAGACTTTTGTCCAAATAATCTTATTCTTCAGAGTTTCCAAAAAATTGTTATGTAAAATGTCGAAAAATATTTGATCCGTCATAATTTACTCGCTAAAATGCAATCCTCCCTGATTACGTACTAAAAGCAAAACATCTATTAATTAGAAACTGGCCAGTTAGCAAAATTTACATTCTCAGGAAATAAAAAACACAATATATCTAACACAGTAAACGTTTTAGAGCGTAATATCCGTAAGGTGGTGTTTAGCTGAAACTGAAAGCCTGTTGTTTTTTTATTCTTAAATTCTAGTATCAAAACAATGATTTTTTTTTGTAAACCTTATTTTGTATGAATTTGTTCCAGTGATCTATAAATAGTGAAATGCCTAACCATCTGTATCTAGCTGGTTCTTATTAGACAAATAGACTCCCACTTGAAGCATACCATCAGGGTCAAGCTCTTTGTTGAGGTTCCAGCTGAGCACACCAACCTTCACCCCGTCATAGTAGAGACTATAGGGGGCGTTGTCTGCGACTGAAACAGTAGCAGGTACATTGCACCAGTTCTAACATAGCATAGCCGAATCTAAAGTAATTTTTACTAAGTATGTTTATACTAGACTGCCTCTACCTGTAAATATAGTAAACGATTTCAGCTCACCTAATCACAACTTACACAGGAGGAAGCACTACATGGGGGCCGGAGACTTGGCAGCAGATAGTACGCTTGGAGAGGTATACGCCAACTCTATGCACAACTGCTGTACGATGTGGGCTCACAAGTATGTTAATTACATTAGAATTGCACTGATAAGTGCTACAAAACTTGAATTTCTGGTTCAGTTTTACTCAGTCTAAATTTGGGTCACCTCGACTCCTCTCTTACTCGAATCAAATTCGATCTAATCCGAGTCACCTAATCTCCAAACCTGTTTGAGCCTCTACTCTCAAACTAACACTGTTTAGTCAAAGCAAAACTTGGTTATGGCAACCGGCCTGTCAGTTAACTCAGCCCCAAGTCTAACACTGCAAGAGTACATACGAGTTTATTTGTACTAAACTTATGCAGTTGCAGTTTGATTCTTCCATTAGTATCATTTCATCATCTCATGAGCGTTAGCTTTTTAGTCAATCTCACTGTCTGGTAGTATATTTTTATGTTCCTTCCTAGGTAATTTGGAAATTTGTTTATTGTTTTTGGCAAGTGGTGAATATCTCCAAAACTGGAAGACGAACCCAATTTTTGGTTGCATTCGGATTTAATCTAGCTTGAGTAGGGTCTATTTGATAAAGTCAAATGAGATAACCTAGTTATCAAGTTTGATTAATCTTGGCTTTTTTCAAGACTAACAAAGAGAGAAAAACTCCCATTTTTGGTAATTTCTGTCTCCATATGGAGCAAAGACTCAGCTGCCTCACTGTGAAGAACAGTAGCTCAAAGGAAGGGGGAGGGGGAAAGGGGGATGACGGGGCTCTCGTAAAGTAGTTGGATGGGGTTGAGGGTGGGTGGTTGGGGGAGAGTAGGGTAAGGGGAGAGGGCCCCAGGTGTACTATTTTACTTCAACTATCACTTTGTAGTGAGCATCGTGTCAGGTACAGGTGGGCGAAAGGTTTCTTCAAGTGTGTGGCACCTGAGTGGAGGTGGTGCAGGTAGTCTAAGAGTTGTAGACAACAAAGGGCAGGTGTAAACAAAGGGAAAGGCCAGGGTGGATACAAGAGAGTAAAAAAAACTACTGATCAGCATAATTTTCAACAAAATTAGAAGATGACCCAGTCATAAAATTGGCTAAACCTTAGAGTTAAATCCTAAATGTTTGTCTTTATCACATACTCATAATATGTATAGGTTTAAGAGGAACTCAAAGTTATGAAACTAAAAGCAGTTGTAAAGTCAATATTTACATAGATGCTTGAGGATTTACTAGAAGCAAGAGAGAGATAGGGAAACATCACACTAATCTCTCAACGCTTAAGCACATTTCCGATTTCTTCATGTATATCTCAAAAAAGCTTTCTTCAACATCTTTGTTTTTCTTTTGCATTCAATTTTGGTTTCAGTGCAACAAAAAATGATTAATTGTATGAACTGTGCTCTTAAAAACTAACACCAGCGTGTACTATTATTTTTTTATTATTGACTTCCTAATTCAACAGTGAGTCACGAGTTCAGACAATATATTTGCTATATTCGCTGCTACTAATTATTGTAATGTTGGAGTAACGTACCTGCTACACAGATATGGTGAAAAGTACCATCTATGATGTCACGATAGCCGACACTTGTCAACTCACTTCCTGCCTGAATGGTGTAATATCCATCATCCACAACAACAACGAAATCTCCGTTGTTTTTGATGGCAATCCTGAATAAATATTGACATGAACCAGTAAAACTGCTGCTCTCAGAAGTAAATAAAACTTCATTCAAGCATAAAATGGTGAGTGGTATATTGGGCACCACTTTTCAAAAGCATGCATAGTAAAAACATTATATTAGATTTTAAGTATTGGCTTATCAAAGGTAACACAGCGGTACTGCTGAAGACATTAGTTCAAAATTTAAGGACTAAAATGCCGTAAAAATAAACCTAATTCCATGAATATCTTGACACCAAGTACCAACACAGGATACGGTGAAGAGAAACTTTGAGATGAACAGGCACCGGTCTTTTATTTTAAGTTCTAATTTATAAGTGCATTAAGCAAATGATTAACATTTGAAAGTTTTCTCGTATATTGACGTGATTAAGGCTTAGTTTCTATATACATAATTAGCACGTGTGAATATTGTGATAGATTTACACAGAGTGGCCACTGCGCTAACAGACTGCAAGAGTATTTGCTTGCTGTAGTCACCAATTCAGTTTAGTGTGTCTTGGCTGCAAACGAGGTGAGTCAATGGCAAGTCAGACGTGTTGGTTGATAGCACTACATGCTGCAGCAGATGAGCTGTGGGAAGCAGATGAGCCAAGCCATTCTATATTACTAGTAGCTGATTGGAGGACTTCCACGGTTTAAATGAACTATTGCTATTGCTATATGTTGAGGTAATTCTCCATGGTGTCATGTGTATTCAAATATTGGCGGTTCGCCAGATTACAAGTGCCAGTTTGTTTTTATGTTTTGGGTGCTTTTCCTAAGCCAATCATGTGGCTGCAATTTTAATCTCATGCATACTCTATAAATATGGAAGCATTAGTCCAGCATGACAGAATTGTTTTGTGAGCTTGTATAGGAAGCATCTCCTGCAAGCTTTTGTATTATATTGTTAACTTGAGCTGACTGTTATAAGTTTGTCTGGCTGCCTGTAATTCATTGGTTGCCTCCTATACAACACCGGGTAGTCTCTCTCTCTAGCAGTTGTCAGTGAAGATGTAACAAAAACCTCTACAATATGTCTTGGATTATTACTGTTGGTGTAAGGTGCACTCATTTGTATGAGCTGTTTTAAAATTATTAGAACAGTTTTGTGAAATTTTAAATGCTTTGAAAAAAAGGATAGTTTTTGAACTGAAAGGAGTTGTCTTTAATTTTTTATAACTTGAATGTAGAATAGAAGCTAGCAGGGGCATATCAATTGATAAACCATTTAGTAGTACGGATAATTTTCGAATAAAATCGAAAAGAAGTTTTTAATAGCGGCAACTTGATTTATCAACGATTGTATAAAAATTTGCAAACTATACTTTGCAACAGCAAGTTTGAGAGAATTTGCTAAAGAATGAATTCCATGAAAAAATTGCGCAAAATTTTTGTGGAAAGCTTCCTTATTGCTAAGGAAGATTTCTAGCGTAATTGCTACATGTACATATGACATAATGCACAGAAAGAGAACAATACAACCAACAATTTAACTTTACCTAAGCATAGACTTCTTATCACTAGTTGTGTACTGAAGTAGGGTCATCTGTTGTGATGTAGATGTCAAGTCTGCAGAAGCTACCTTAATCCACAGACATACCGTGAACTCTCTTGTCTTGGTGAACGAGAGGAGAGTTTTACTAACTGCTGCTCGATTATTGGCAGCAGTAGGAAACTTAAACGAGTCCGAACAACCTAGAAAAAACAAACGCAGTTTAAAATCTTTTGATACAAACGAAGCATTGGTTGCATGTGTGTTTGTGTACGCCAGTCTTAAAAACATGAGAGTATTTCTTTTATTATCCAATGAAACGATTTTCTTTCTGAGTCTCTACTACTGACCAAAAGGGAGACAATAGTACGAGTCAAACTCAGGTATTACGAATGACTGTTGACTGCCCTTTTATGGATACCTGAATATGGCTGTATCCTATATATCCTATATCCTGGAGTCAGCTTGAACATAACTTAAAATTTTGCGATCATTTGCTTTTAGAAAATGCAAACAATCGAGACTGCAACTATATTTCTCAAATGCTGTTTGGTCCTAAAAAAGCGACCAGACCACAGTAGTGCTATTGAATATATAAAAAGTTTATTCTGTTTCATTAAAATAAACAGTAATATTTGTCAATAGACCAGTTTTTTAAATAATTTAAACTGAATGCCAGCACCAAAACTTTTGTTTTAGGCAAAAAAATTGTACTTATCAGTCCTAGAACTGCTTAATAATTTTACCGTAAACAGTCATACGTCATAAATATGACTTTAATAAATTATTTTGATTGAGTTGTCTTGTTTTGAGAAGACAACTCCGCAAGTTTAGTCATTTGGTCCTGGAAACTCTAGCAACTCCTGGTGTATGTACTCTTATGAGTGCAATCCTCATTGCTACATAATTTTTTCTGTGTTTAAATGTTTTTTTCAGGTCTACGGACGCCCTTTGGTTGTTTTAACTTTTCATGAGAAAAAAAAATTGTACTTTAATTTCTGTCCGACATGCAAAAGTTTGTTATTTTTGCATATTTTCTAACTTTGAATAACGTTACAAAATAAATTTCGCATCTTTATAAAAAAAAATTTTTGTTTTTTTTGTCACTCTTTCGCTACAGTTTTTACATTTTTCCTATATTTTTATTTCATTGTTCCAAGAGAGGAATGATGGAGGCTTGTGGTTACAGTTTGAACGAAAAAAATAGTATAAAATTGGAGAAAATAACGCACTAGAGTAAAGCCGGTAGAGACTTGTAATCAGGCATCAGATTTATCAAGTAACATTGGAGTTATCTTCACCCGTTACATGTGTAATGGATTCCGGTCTGTTACCACGGACATCCACTAGTCTCGAGTATTCTACCTCTCTCCAGAGGGGACACTGTACTGACCGACAGTGACAACTGTATAGGGCAACCGAATTACCCGGTAAGGCAAGAGCCCATGGCTCAGACAAACAGTACCGAGTAGTGTTTGCTATAGTGGCTTTATTACAAAGCAGTCCTGAGGGTAATTATTCCTCTAGGTATTTAGCAGTATAAGAATACATGCCATGGCTCATTGTAATGAATGCACTGATTATCAGTAGGAGCTCTCCTTTTATAGGAGAGCTAAGGAACACAAAACATATAAGATACAATGCACAGGAAGTAATGCAACCAATGACATCAATTATATAAATACTTAACCAATCACAATGCAATGCAAGATAATACAAGGAGGTGCCAAGTGGCTAAAGGCGGAGTCTTTTCTCCCAACTGTCCAATGACATCTCCTACAGGGTCCACAGGCTGTATATAGAATCAGGTCCACTAAGTTGGTACTTTAGGGGTAGACACTTCCTGTTTACGACCTTGACTCAGTTCCTAGACATCTTTACAGATCCTCGTCTAAGGCGGCCATCTTGTGCCGGCCCAGTACAGCTGTACCGGGTCGGTAGAGGTCACTACCGACCCTGCAGGGGTCAATACCGGCCCTGCTTACCATGCTACCGGCACAGTATGACTTCCTACCCAACAGCCATTAACCAAATGCTGTGAGCAGAAGCCTAGCGCATTGCTTCATAAGGTTCCTAGTGTAAACTACCTGTTTACAACTAGAGTGCACTGAAATCTACCACATACCTCTCTCCATTAAAGTCATAGCCTGGCTTTAATAATAAAATGTCAAGAGCAGATATGTGTGGGGGTAACACCCGTACCCAGAGTATATATTTGATTATATATAAAGTCAGGTACTATGCCATGAGATGACATAGCACCTCTCTCCAGAGAAGGTCGCCCTTGCAGGTGACCTCCCATAACTCAACTCCTCCTGGATCATAGGGGAAGCTAGTAATCAGCTCCTTTTCTTCCTCCACGGGAGGGCTTGATGCTTGTACCAATCGTATGGTAAGCATGGGCGTCACGTTCATTTGTGAGCGCGCGTCTACAGCAACATGTGCATTACCAGTTTTATGCAACATGTCAATGGGCTGCCTATAGTGCAGCGGGGCTTGCTGTACCATAGCGTCATGTATGGGTGCGAGCAGTGGCCCTGGAAGTTCTAGTGCTAGCAGAACCTTCCTTATCTCAACTTTAGGAGACCGCCGTTCCTTTTCTAAGGAAAGCCAGCGCCTTCTCTCCTCTTCCCACTGTACCGTGGGGGTGCAAGCAACATCCCGCGCCGGGGTGTGGTGCACTGTACTGTGTGGCACTAAGGTTGGTGGTGAAGACGTCGTGGGACGTTCACCCTTAGCTGCCACCACAGGCCTTCTCTTTCGGTAAGCTCTACAAGGGTAACCACTGCCTTGTAACTTCTCAGTCTTCCCTGACTGAATCTCTGGAGGGCCCCGGGCCGGTAGGGAGTCATCCCGGGCCGGCAGGCAGGCAGCATCAAGTGGTGAGCACTTGATCTCCCGCTCTTTCTTATCTACTGCCCTTATGAGGGTGTCAGCAGTCCCGACTTGTGGGAGAGCGCATACTCTACTGTCACCAGCGCATGGTGAGTCTAGAGGTACAGGTCTAGCATAGCTAGGTGGGCTGCCACTCCGTAGTGCTAACGGATCTCGTGGCGTGCAGTTCTCAAATAACCATTTTGAAAATGCCGCATTTAATTGCTCACCCTCTTTCTCTGCTAGCTTCACCTTCTCTGCCTTGGTACACAGCTCTGCCGTTGGCATCGCTTCCAGTACTTCTGTATCTGCACAGTTGGCTGATGGACAATTATCAAGGCCTGCCTCCTGCAGCAAATCTGCCTTTTGGTCCTCAAGCTCTATGCATTGATCAGCCGCCATGGCTAGTTGGAGGATGGTCCTGTCACTGTCACTGCTAGGTACGAGTGGCTGGTCTGTGCTGCAGAGTTGTTTACAACTTTGTCTCACTCTGCCCGGCTTAACAGGAAGGGTTCGAGTACTGGGAGGTTTTGGCCACTTCTCCAACATCTTTAGACGGTCAGCTACAGTGATTCTGTTCACTGGAGGTTGTCGGGGAGCTCCTCGGGGTAGTCTACTTTTCTTTGTAGGGGTTGGATGGCTGAAGGGTGGCTGCCTCTTTCCAGCGGTGGGGGTCTCCTCTCTCCATCGCATGGGTGTAGCCAACGGGGGGGAAAACACTGTTTTGCCTATAGCTCCTACAGTTGTTGTCCGATCCGGCTCAAATCTTCTGCCATCTACCTGTGGCGGGGGGTTCTTCACAGCCTGATACATTCCACCTGTAGTTCTCTCTACAGCGGGTGGTTGTGTGGGGACGTCCTCTTCTTCAGGGGTGTAAGGGGGGTTCTCCGTCAGCTCTGCTTGCGCTAGATGGACACTATCACTAAGTGGCCGCCCGTGCTTGTCTGTGCAAGGTAACACATGTCCGTCAATGATGACATGGGAGTCTGAAAACCTTAGGGCACACTCGTGTAAGGTGAGAAACGGCATGCCAATTATGGCATCTTCATTGATGTCACTAATGACGAAGTTAACGCTCGTTCTCAGTTTACGAAGCTGCAAGTTTACTTGCAGGGTACCGTAACAGGGAATCCTAGACCCGTCAGCCGTGAGTCCATGTGCCTTGCTGCGTTGCAGCGTGTCCTTCACTGACTGTGGCAATTGCTGGTACAGATGCTTCGACAGCAAGTTGGTGGTGCAGCCTGTGTCAATCAACAGGGAGGCTGGTCTACCGGCTAACCTTCCAGCCAGGAAGTAGCTGGCCTGGTAAGGTCGCTCCAACGGTGGCGTTGCCATTTCTGTTCTCCTGGGGGGTTGTCCACTCTCTCCTAGAGTTGCAGGACTGTAAGGGGGTAGACGAGCTCTCCAGCTACTGTCAGTCTGTGTTCTCCTGGGGGGTTGTCCACTCTTCTTCAGAGTTACAGGACTAATAGGGGCTTGTCGAGCTGTCCGGCTGTCCTCAGCGGGCGTCTGTGCTCTCTTGGGGGGTTGTCCACTCTTCTTCAGAGTTCCAGGACTGTACGGGGTGTCAGGAGTTGTCCAGCTGCAGTCAGCGGGTGTTGACGCTCTCTTGGGGGGTTGTCCACTCTTCTTCAGAGTTCCAGGACTGTACGGGGCATCAGGAGTTGTTTGGCTTGTCCAGCGGTGGTTGGTTGCTGTCGGTTGTATCTTGGGAGGTTGTCCACTCTTCTTCAGAGTTCCAGGACTATAAGGGGTTGTGGGTGTGGTCCGGCTTGCCCAGCTGCAGTCAGCTGCCGGTGGCGCTACTGCGGGCGCCGGCCGTTTCCCGTCTGTCTGGGGTTGTTTGTGAAGTGAGCTGCGCGCTGAGTTCGGGGGCAGGTACTCATCATGTGACCTGGTTGTCCGCAGCCCCAGCAGCGTGTTGCCGGCTCTGCCTCCAACTGTGGAGGGGGAGCTGCTTGTCTGGCCGCTCTCAGCGACCGTAGCTCTTCTGTTAGTAGCTTTAGGCTGTCCATGACTGTTGTCATAGGATCCGGTATGGCAGGTGTAGGGGTGTGGTGTGTCTGCTGTACGGCAGTAGCGGTGGAGACACGTTGAGACGGGCCCTTGGCAACCGTCCTCATCCATTCCTCTTCCTCCTCGTCGGCATCCTCTTCCAACATCCGTACATGAGCCTGGCGCTCTTCAAACGGTGTCTTTATCTGCATATACTCATTGCCGGCCCTGACTGCTTCAGCAATGTCAATGGGCTGCATGGCCAACAAGTGCCTTTGCAGGTAAGCATTTCCAACCGTGGTGCTGAAGATATCCAGCATCATCCTCTGCATGGGTCGGTGAGGTAGATCTGCATACGCAACGCGCACTAGGCGCTCTACTTCACTTGCATGCTCTTGGAGCGACGTCTTGTGTTGGCGGCGTAGGCTGGTCAGCCGGGACATAGCTTCCCTGGGTGTTAGCCCAAAACGTGCTCGTAGTGCAGCAAAGATACCCTGCAGTTGTGGAGGCTTTCCACAGTCCAATGCTTTACCTCGTAATGCATCCCTTAGGTATAACATGGCCGTGTTCTCTGGCCACTCATTCATTTCGGCTACCTCAATGAATCGGCTGATGAAGTACTCGACGTCTCCTTCGCCGTCGAACTTCGGAGCCTTTAGTCTAGCTGGTGCATTGTCTTGGTTGGGCCTCATCATAGCCGTCAATGCTTCGGTCAATCTATCAATGGCTGTAGCTTCTGGGTTGCCAGCGGGTGCTCGACCAGCGCTGCGTGCTCTCTGGTTGGCCATTCTTTGCAGATAGAGGAGTGATCTCAACTCAAATCTAAGAAATGGTCAGTACAACTGGATCCCGGGCCGGTATAGGTTAGATCCGGGTCGGTAGCTGTGTTTCCAGTGGCTCTAGCAGATCTAGGGGTTGGTCCAATGGATACTGTGGCAGTATCTGGCACTCCGTCGCTTGTAACAACCGTTACGAAACTTCTTGTACTGCTGCAGGGCGGAGCGAAGCTCTACGGGCCTACAGACAGTAGTGTAGGGACACTGTAAATGGATACAGTGCCGGGGTCACTGTTACCAGCTGAGTAGCACTCCAAGCTGAATAACCTCTGGTAGCTGAGTCTGTATAGCTGATACACGACTCTCTCATTCTTCTGTACAGTGCCGGTATCTCTATGTCCAGGTCGGAGCGAACTCTACGAGCCTGTAGAAGATACGGTAGCGTCTGTACTGGACTGCTGCAAACGGAGCAAGCTCTACGGTTGATGCAGACAGCCTTTAGTAGTGGATACTGTGCCGGGATAGCTGCTGCAGTTCGGAGCGCACTCAAACGAACCTGCAGAGAAATCCGGTAGTATCTTGCGTCAATTGCTCTTCCGATCTACTACTTCGGTAGATCAATTTCTCCTCCTCTCTCCAGATCTACACCCGGTAGATCACTTCTCCTTTCTCAGTGGTAGCTGGCCTGCAGTGCATTCGCAGGGCCAGAGGGTAGCGTGAAAGAGCACAGCGTGGGAAGGTACCGTTTATCCCACCGCTGCCACCAATGTAATGGATTCCGGTCTGTTACCACGGACATCCACTAGTCTCGAGTATTCTACCTCTCTCCAGAGGGGACACTGTACTGACCGACAGTGACAACTGTATAGGGCAACCGAATTACCCGGTAAGGCAAGAGCCCATGGCTCAGACAAACAGTACCGAGTAGTGTTTGCTATAGTGGCTTTATTACAAAGCAGTCCTGAGGGTAATTATTCCTCTAGGTATTTAGCAGTATAAGAATACATGCCATGGCTCATTGTAATGAATGCACTGATTATCAGTAGGAGCTCTCCTTTTATAGGAGAGCTAAGGAACACAAAACATATAAGATACAATGCACAGGAAGTAATGCAACCAATGACATCAATTATATAAATACTTAACCAATCACAATGCAATGCAAGATAATACAAGGAGGTGCCAAGTGGCTAAAGGCGGAGTCTTTTCTCCCAACTGTCCAATGACATCTCCTACAGGGTCCACAGGCTGTATATAGAATCAGGTCCACTAAGTTGGTACTTTAGGGGTAGACACTTCCTGTTTACGACCTTGACTCAGTTCCTAGACATCTTTACAGATCCTCGTCTAAGGCGGCCATCTTGTGCCGGCCCAGTACAGCTGTACCGGGTCGGTAGAGGTCACTACCGACCCTGCAGGGGTCAATACCGGCCCTGCTTACCATGCTACCGGCACAGTATGACTTCCTACCCAACAGCCATTAACCAAATGCTGTGAGCAGAAGCCTAGCGCATTGCTTCATAAGGTTCCTAGTGTAAACTACCTGTTTACAACTAGAGTGCACTGAAATCTACCACACATGCACCAAATGTTGGGTGTTGATTGACCGAACTTCAAAAACTTAGTTTGTAAAAAAGATTGTGGAAACTTGTTCATTTTTGAGTGAAGACTTCTGCACACCTTTGGACAGGTGCAGGTATAAAAAGTAGATTACTACAAAAGCTGAGCAATATAGAATCTACACAATGATATAATAATGCACTTTTACATACTAGGAAAGTCTTTTTGGCCATAGATTTCCTGCATATATATCATCTTTTGGTGTCTCAATATCTTTAGATTACTTACATTGGCAATCCTTTGAACAGCATTTTTAAAATAAAAGGCTAGAAAGAACTTTAGCTTGAAATTATAGACTTTAAAAAGATTTGATCAGGAAATAAGTCTACAAAATTGTTTTCTTCTGAGTATTTCTGTGTAATTGTATATTTACAAAACTGACATTTTCTGTCAATTTTATGCTACAAACTGAAGCAAACTGCCTTATTTCATCGATGTAGCTAAAAGTTTCATCTATTACTTTGATGCTACTACATACACGCTGATCTGAAAAAGTTTTCAAGCTGGTTTTTTTTTCTGTTTCAGTATTCTCAATTATGTTTGAATCGCAAATACAGACAATTACAGTTATTGGAAAGATATAGAAGTTGCATGCACTTACTTGTGGACGTCAGAGCTGCAGCAAAGGTGAGACAACTGCATATAATGGCCGCCACAGCAAGAAATTTCTTCCACGCGAATCCTACAAAAGGAAATTATGTTGAAGCATACCAAGGTCAAAATACACTGAGCTGTGCCTTAAAATTTGAAGTTGGTGGTTATTTTGATAATTGAGTTCAATAACATGTTTAATTTTTTAATTCTGAACCAGGTTTTTAATAAAAAACTTTAATCTTTAAAACTTTGATACCATTTCATTTTACTAAACTTGAAAAAGTTTAAATTTGGAAAAATTTGAGACTGCAGATGATGTTTAAAAAAGTTTGATATGTGTACAGGGAATAAAATACTCTAACGGACTTGCATAGTGGTGCCATCCTGAATAGGTAGTGAAACCTTGCCACATGGAAGTGATTATGCCAGCAATATTGCAATTGTCTGCTCTCTGTGATTAGTTTTAGCAAATTTCACCAATTATTTATTGCTTAGCATGTACAGTGTTAACCTTCACGAGCAATGAAATCAATTTGTTATTTTCTACAATACAAAAGTTGATCAACGCTTATAAATAAAATATTTTTGATTACAATTGTTCAGTGGATTCAAGTGCATTGTAATGGATTCTGGTCTGGTTACCACGGACATCCACTAAGCTCGAGTATTATACCTCTCTACAGAAAGGAAACTGTACTGCTCGGCAGTGACAACTGTGCAATCAGGCCGCCGAATTACCTAGAGCCCATGGCTCACACAAACAACACAGAGTGAAGTTTGAATAATGGCTTTATTCTCACAAGACAAAGTCATAGTGGGTATTAATCCTCCAGGGTTATTGTGGTAAAACACGAGAATGAATGCGAAGATTATGGACAAAGTCACTCCTTTTATAGGAGAGCTCACAGGAAGTAATTAGCATAATTTATATAACAGTAAGAGCACAGGAAGTGATTGAACCAATACAATTGCACATATTAATAGTCAACCAATCATGCGGTATACATGGATTAAATAGAATAGGCGCCAAGTGGCTAGAGGTGGAGTCCTGTCTCCTATTGTCCAATAAGAGTGCCCTACAGGGTCCCAAGGCTCTGGATAGCTTACGGTCCTGGTTACTTTGGATGTTATAAAGGGTAGCTTCTGTTCTTGGCTTAGTATAAGATCTTAGCCAGTTCTGGAAGCTCTGTACTATGACAGCCATCTTTGACCGGCCCGAGTCATCACACCAGCCCTGTAGAGGTCACTACAGGCCCTGCAGGGGTCACTACCGGCCCTACACACTGTGCTACCGGCGCAGTAAAGCTTTGCCACCAGCTCAGCAACTTACCGATGGCTGTAGGTGAAACTCTAGCGCATTTAGTGTGGATGTGGTGGAGCAAACTTCCAGTTTACTATGATTGTTCACCAAAATCTACTACAGTATTTTCGATATTAATATATTTTTATATTCACACCATTTGTGTCAATCACAATATCAATAGCTAGCTGGCATGAAATAATTGGAGACTACAAGATTGATTATTATCCCATTTAACTGATTACAATAAAAAATGTTCACTAATAACAGTAATAATAATTCAGAAGACATTTACTTATTAACTGCTAAGCATGATTCTGCTCACACTAATTAGTATGTGCTAAATCGCTTCCATGTGACAAGGCCTTAACCAGAAATTCCGCTAGGGCAAACAATGCGCTGTGTGTGTGTGTGCCAGTGAAAGCTGGCCCTTTATATCCGACAGAAGCAGAGTAAGCAGGATAAGCTGGCTCTATAGGAAAGCAGTAAAGAAAACTAGGATGACTGACCACAAGCTGGCTCATTGGAAAAAGTGCTTTGGCTACAATACACCAGCTTATTTTAACTGGTTCATATACATAAATTGTCTATAGATACACTGCATGCCATAACTATTTGTGTGTGCTTGTGTGAGCTGTTGACTACTGATAAACACAATTATCTGTGAACCCAAGTGATTGTCTGGGCAAACATACTTATATTCCTGTTAAAACTACACATTGTTGGTTAGTCTGAAGCTATGTTCACACTATACGATTCTCGGCAATACGATAATCGGGAGGAATCGGGAGTTAGCCTCCCAATTATTTACATGTGTTTACACTTGCGATTTTTTGTGCCTGATATAAAATGGCTTCGACCGTTGTCAAGACACCTGCATTTCATTGATAATTATATAGCATCAATTTATTATTAATAATAATATAGCTTAAATTACCAGAGATTTCAATAAATTATACCATGTTTTTTCTAATCAATAATAAGAAATAAATTACAAATAATAATAAATAATTGTAAGTATATTTAATTATAATAATAAATGAATGATAACAACTTTTTTCAATGCAATTATTTATTATAATCACGGAGCTTGTAGTTTTTTCTATTATATCGATAATAACTAGTATATCCACATTAATACTTTATTTGTAAACAAGGATTGAAATTGATCAGAGAAATATCAAAAAACATTCTAAAATTGGTTAAATAATAATTATCAATCAAGCAGCTGCAAGTTTCTCGAAAAGTATTAAATTGAAAAGCTGTGATGTGGATGCTGATTGGCTAGTTAGACAGGCCAATAATCATACAGAGCTCCATCACTGCTCGACCAAAAAAAAAATCTGACGCCAGTTGCGAAATCGTTAAGATTGCACTGTTCACACTTGCAAGCTGATTTTAGGCTCTGCCCACTCATACGAGAATCGCATAATTTGAACGTAGCTTAACTGGTGCCATTCTAAGCCTTTGCACAGCAATATAAAACCCGGCACAGGTTTCACTCCAGCTCAATCAATTAGCATCTGTGGTCAATAGAGAGAGGGATACTTGTTACATAAGCAATTCTCTTGTAGTATTCGGTAAAGGCCGGACCCAAGTCGTTTACAATACAAACTGACGCAGGCGCAATCTAGTATCCCATATTTAGCCTGAATAAGCTGACGTCAGCTGACCTGATGCATAGCTAGGTTGAGACAATCAAATCAATATGACGAGCAAATTGTCTTTTGTCACATACTCGAAGAACAACAAGTCAATAATGGGCAAACATTTCACTCGTGGCTTGATAATGCCTTTTTTCGTTGCATCAAATAAAAAAACCTATCAATACGTAGAAATAACATAGATGTCTACAAAACCATTCTATAAAAAAACCTTATATATTTTTAATGAGGTTTTGACTTAACTATATGCGACTTGAATGTCTATGAGCAATGCATGCGTACAATAGAGCTACCAAACCCAGTTCAATTATCAAAATGCATAGACAAAAAAGCCTCTTGAAAAAAATGATGATATTGCAGCTTTCACAAATATTGTCAGTTGTTTTATACCAAAATATTTATTTTAACTTATTAATATAATCATGAGATCTAATTAATTACAAGACTATTTAACACCGCTTAGGTCAATGCCTATAATAAATCTATATGTAATTCTATCCAATATTTTTTTCTAACTTTTTATAACCAACATGCAACAGTTTATTAAATCTGCTTTAAACAGAATACAAATATAATTCAACTTTTACATTTCCATAACAGCTTGTATTTGCCTTCTTGAGTTTCTTTGCTCAAATTTTAATATTATTTTGAAATACATCAGCGTTCACAGTTCACTTTCAAATGTCATTCCAAGAAGGATACAACAAGGAGTAATGGCACTGCCCTACAATTGTGCTATTTACCAATGTGTAGTACTTTTTTGGGCCATTTCAAATTAATTATATTGCTATCTTCTAATAGTAATATTCTGAGAGATTAGTAGGAATTCCTATTTAAATTTTTTTTGTTCAAACATTTTTTATCAAGTTCAAGTTTAAATTATTTCTCATAAATTGTTGAATGCACTAAATTACTCTTTTAAGAAACTGTCAAAATTTTATAATCAGCAGATTTTATCTCGTCAACACAATTTCATCTAGTAAAAACCAAACCAACCACGTTGAATGGTGTCTAATACAACTCTGATTGCTTTTGCTGCTAAAGTTTAGTAATAATTGTTCAAATAGCATCCCACGAGTTCGGCATCAACTAGCCTGCTGAAAAACTGTAGCAAATACAACTTTTTGCGGATATGAGGTTTGTTTTTGAATGTTTATCAATCTAATAATCTTTAACAGTTTTCGTAATAATAGCTTTTCATGGTTGTACATCACAATAAAAACATGAAAGTTATAATAAAAATCATGTGTACCAAACAGGATTTTTTATTTAAAACTGCATGTACATATAGCGATCGCTAAGTGATTACCTTAGCGATTGCGGGATTTTAAAACTTCTGTAATCAAAGAAATTACTAAGCCATTCGCAGCATTTTATTTAAGGTTATTGCCAGGTTTTGATCCAGATCAAAAAATTGCTAGCAAATTTCTTGATTAACCAATCACAATGCATAAGGGCTTTATCCTCGTTTCAAATAGTGTCGCGTCATCTGCATCATTCCAATCTATCAACGATCATTATAATAAGTTGCAGACTATAATTTGGAACAGCGGACTTGACCGGAATCGCTGAAGAAAGGGTAGTCATAAAAAAGTTGTTCGATTTTGGTGTAGGATTTCCCTATCACTAAGAAATATCGCTAGCACGGTTGCTATATGTACATGTACCCTTAATTGCTTAAATGCGCTTTTAGCTCTCGCATTCAATTCAGTAATATTTTTCACGCCTCAGAATAAATACAACTTAAGAGATTTTGCTATGGAAAGTGTTAAAAGTTTGGTTAATCTGAGTTATGGCTGCAGTGTAATGAACAAAAATTTTTCTGCGTGTGTCAGCATATGTGTTGTTGTATCCCAAATCACTTAAACCAAAAACAACAATTTTACAAAAAAATAAAAATCTCTGTAATAACGATTTATGTTATGTAACCTCTTTCCTCCACTAATAATATGCAAGTAACCACTAATAGCACCTTTTTCCAAAAGAGTAACTTTATATTTCTATTTGTGTCATCTTTTATTACCCTTCTAGTTACTAGAAATTACAGTTAGGCTACCAAAAACTCAAAAAATCTTGAACTAAACCACCCAACAAAATGTCTTTGGTACGTCATAACAGCATTCAGCAATCCAAAAAGTCAGTTTTATCAATAACTACACCCAAACTACAGCATAAAACTCAAAATTTAGTCTACAAATAAGAGAAGTAGCCCATTAAAGTACTCTTACCCGTACGTTGACACATTCTGAGATGACTGTCAAAACCACAGCTATTTGTCCGAGCTAACTTACAATACTGTTATCATTTTTTAGCAACGAAGCTTTAGCATCATTGAATGCTGGAATGAATAGTTTTAGTGAAGATAGTCAAACATAGCTTGTGTACTTAATCGATGTGTCATTATATCAAGAGCCCTAGTTGTACACCCCATTGAAGTGTTTGTAGCATTGATTCTCGTTTTATACAATAGCCAAAAACAAAGCCAAATCCATTCTATTTAACTTTCTACATGTTAGCCAGTCATTTCATTTCTCAAGTCATCTGACGATTGCAAATTGTTAAAGTTCTTTGGTGTAAAATATTTTGATATTTTTGTTTGGAAAAGTTTCAATAAAAAAAATTTGACAATACAATACAGTAAAAAGCTAGAGGTGCTGTATTACGGTGTAATCTAATGAATAACTGTCGCTTTTTATTCACATTGTAGAGTATTTTGGCGCCTTTTCTATAGCTAAACAACTGTATGAGGAAGGGAACAGGTGCTGTTTACAAGTAAAAGTTTTGGAAATGAAGAAGTTTTGATATTATTTGGTTGAGTAATAAGGGTGCTATAAACCCCGAAGTGATACGTGACCAAAGGTATACAGAAGAATTTCTCTTTCGTGCATTTCAAAGCCAAAATCAATGAGCAGCTAATCGGCTTCTTTGAATCTAATAAACGAACCATTCACAAGTCAGTTTATATGACCACTTTGAACACTCATTGATCAGCATTTCAGTTTTAATGCAACAAAACAACCTGCTGAGACATCTATGTTTTACTTAATCCAATCTTACTAAACCTTTGCGACCATTATCCAGTAAATTCATAGAGCCTCATGCATTGTACTAAAACATTCAGTGTATAAAACTATGCCAACCCAGAAAAAATACTTTTGTACAGGAAAGAACCCAGGGTAGGTCCTCAGGTTAAGCATTCACAATGCAATAGAGGAGCAATTACAATTAACCTGAGGTGCCTCCAAAACACCAACCCTCAACAAAGCAATTAACAGATGTCACAAAAGTAGCAATGCAGATGCTCTAGATGACAAAATTTATAAAGACACCCCCCTTAAAAAGCTGTTTGGATACCATAATTGAGAGAAACACCTAAAGTTCATGCGCTTTTGTTGACAAACAATTAAGTAGTAAACTCAATGGATTGCATTACATTTCGCAGGAAATTTAAATTGATGTGATGTATGGTTAGTGGACATCACTATAATGTTTGTTTCGTCTGACTGAGGTTTTTAAAAAGCTCGATTTGAGTAGATTTTGTCAACAGCTATCTGGGAAAGCAACCAATATCTGCTTAGGTTAAACCACTTTGTACAATAAAGGGTTTTTGTTGTATCAACGTCTCATCCCTCTGGATTGAGAGAACACAAAAAAGTTGTTCTAACATATTTGTGGCTAGTAATACAAATACAATTAATACCACAGTTGTTGGGAGGCATGCCTGAAGTTATTTGGCCATCAGGGGCACCTCCATCATCAATAGTGCACTGGGAAAGACTAGTAGAATCTACCACATCAGTTTAGAGGTAAAACCCTAGTGAACTAATATATGTTTTTGTTACAATTATGTGCTCATCAAGGGTCAAGCCAGCTGTGAGTTTGGACTACTATATTATTATATAAACTATTCACTGTACACTGTGTAGTGGGTTTTACTGGTCACTTACTGTGGTCACTACTTATCAAAGGTCCCCTGATAGTCTGTAGACATCAGGCAAACCTAAGAAAGCGATTAACAAAGCTCGGTATTAATTGCGGTTAACTTTGTTGCTAAATTACATGTAATAGAACCAGTATTATAGTATATCGGCGTAGGGTATCTACTACCTTGACCCTGAGTGGCTATCCCGGTCCAGCAACAAGATGACTGACATAGCCTGAGAAATGAAAACTAGCCTAACATCTTCTATGGCCAGTATCCAGGAACTAACTACCCTCAGAAGTCGAGAAAGTAGGATCCAAGGCCAACAAAGACCAAGAACCTATGAAGAAAGAGATACCTAACTATTACTGGCTGGAATGCCTATAAACTCCGCCCCTCACTTCTGGGCACCAGCTACCTTTAACTTCTTTACTCACATCACATCGGTTACTATTTTTATGTATCATTCTATTGGTGTATTCGTATTATTCTTATGTGTGGTTGGAGTGCTTGGCAAACTAGGTCAAACACTTCCTGTAACTCTGCCTATAAAGGGGAGAGCTTTTGTTCGGATCATTGCCTTGCCCTACAGCAGATTGTACTTGCTACTTAGATGGCCACCTTTTTATCCTTAGTTGTTAAAGTTGAGGATTCTCCTTTACAACTAGTTGCAAGTGCCATCCCGGCACGGGGTCACCTCTGGGAGAGGTTGATTTGCTCATTGTCAGGCCTAGAAAGGCTGACTGTCTTGCAGTGCCGGCAAACAGCAGTTTGCGCGGTGACAACGACTAGCGCAGAACTAGTGGGAATCTATAAGAATCCGTTACAACTGTACACTGTACGCTGTACACTGTACGCTGTACACTGTACACTATATACTATGTATTATATGCTACATACTTACTATATAACTTGTATATATACACAAAGCTTTGGTCACACTGGCTAAGTCCACCAAGTTTCTTGTTTCAGCTAATCACATTCAGCAAGAGATTTTGTGGATATTTTTTTACAAAAGAAAGTAAAAATGTTAATGCATGCTCTACAATTTGCATAATTTTCTTGATTTAAAGTGTTATGCAATATTTTACAGGGTTTTAAGTTAGCTCTATAAAATGTTAACACTAGGGAGCGAGTGACCACAAGCGGTATCCATATCTGAGGAGATGTACAACAAGTCCATGCACAACCGTTGTATTACAATTCTTAACCGTTATTTCCACTAGAATTCCAGTACAAATCTAGCAGGAGTAAACAGTAGAAGGGAGGAGTGAATGTAAAAGGAAACTACGGCTACACA
Source organism: Cryptosula pallasiana (assembly GCA_945261195.1). Classification (NCBI taxonomy): domain Eukaryota; kingdom Metazoa; phylum Bryozoa; class Gymnolaemata; order Cheilostomatida; family Cryptosulidae; genus Cryptosula; species Cryptosula pallasiana. Next base: position 22,259,908 of record OX183140.1, on the reverse strand, counting down.
AAAAACTAGATACAAGGGAACTAGAAAAATATTACTGGCCATACAATCTCTCCATAAGCTACTGTAAATACTTAAAACCAAAGGTACGGAGTGGTTACCGCTCAAGCTGTGATTGGTTGGGGTGGTCTAATAAAAGCTATATTTTGATTAACACACGCTGCATGTGATTGACTGCAAAGAAAAGAAAACAATTGAATCAATAAAACGATGCTCTTATTATTCTCACGACACGCGTGGCACACTCAATTTGGTTTTAATGTTATTGTCTCAGTTATTGATCGGCTCTTACTCATAGCAAACTCTGTGTAGCTAATTCTCATTTCAGTGAAAGAATACAGGAGCCAGCAAAACAGTTTTGGATGTCTTGATCAAAATGGCCAAATTGATTGGTAAGTGAGATAAATACAGTGGTGATTTGGCTTTAACCTTTGAACCTTATCAACATCCGAATGTTAGCTTATTCTATCAAGTTGAGTTGTTGGCATGTACATTTTTGGTATCCATTTATTTCATGGAGCCTAACTTTCATTTGCTTAGTTTTATAGATGAGAAAATTATCAGAAGCTAAATTTTGTTTCATACAAACAATGACTTTTCTTTTACATGAGATTTTTAGAAATCGATAACCTTTTGTAAAAAACGTTTTTAACTCTTTGCCTTAAGTGTTTATTACACGTTTAACGTGTTGCATTTTTTTTATGAATGTATCCAATTTGAAAGAAAAAAACTATAGCGAACAATTGATAATTTCGAAAAAGCCTGACTAATAATCTTTGACTTTTGTTTTATGGTAATTGTATCCACCTAAATGGTTATTCATCATAACTTGGGACAAACAATAACACATATTTGCCATCAGTCGTCAGGACGCAAAAAAATATATATCATCTATACACTACACTTTTAGGACTTGGTAGAGGAAACCTGCTAGCTATAGTTGCACTAGTTAGCAGCTGTTACAATCTTGTAGCAGCTCTCTCATCTATAAGTAAGTGACTTTCCATCTCCATTTACTGATTATCTTTCCTCATATTTTGCTTCATTTATACGTATCTACGTATATACGTATCTGCGTATCTATGTATCTATGTGTCTATGTGTCTAAGTATCTAGAGCAGCAATAAGATAAAGTTGCTGATTAAACAATAAAAGTTAGATATTACAAGATTTAACCAAGTTGTTACCCTACTTTGAAGGAGCTCTGTTTAAACTAGTGCTATTATCACCAGTTTGGCCTTTTCAGCTACCTTGCTGCTAAAACGAAATTGAAACCCGTATACTGAATGCAATTATTGATTTTCCCGGTCAACTATGATGAGTGTAAAAAACAAAGAAAATTTTCTCTTCATTAGGAGAAAATAGAGAACAGCTTACAAAGAAATGTCCGATAACTTTTATATTTTGCCATCTGAATATCGACTGATCCTACACTATAAACATACATTGTTACTTGATAACAAAAGACAAAATCTATAAATAGATGAGCATGAATGCGCGGGAACACAATAGGTTATTGATTTCGATAATTAAAGATGTTGAACTGCCAGACATCTCATTGGTGCTTCCATGTTAACTTTTATCGCAAGACGAAATTGTTTAAACTGACCTAAAATTTTTATCATAGTTGCATGTAAATATGTTTTATAAAAAACTAATTATTGGGCAAACAAATCCTAAATAATAATATACAAATCTGTGATAATTATGTTACTCTGGTTCACTGACTTTCTATAAAAGTTTAAAACAAAAAGGTTATTTGATTTATCTGGTTTTTGTAGGTTGTTCGGACTCATTTAAGTTTCCTACTGCTGCCAATAATCGGGCAGCAGTTAGTAAAACTCTCCTCTCGTTCACCAAGACAAAAGAGTTCACGGTATGTCTGTGGATTAAGATACCTTCTGCAGACTTGACATCTACAATACAACAAATGACTCTACTTCAGTACACAACTAGTGATAAGAAGTCTATGCTCAGGTATCCTAGTCAGTCAGATAACAAACATAATGCCTCATGTCACACTTTATTATTTTTTATGTTGATGTTATTCTTAATCATAATAATAAATAACTGTAACTGGTTTTGAGGTCTTAATGCACCTAGACAATTGTTCTCTAAATAACAACTTGCTCAGTTTATCGATTATTGTGAGCAGACAATAAAAAATCACCTTTGACCACTTCATATATATAATTCTGCTCTTTGATTAAGTTAATAAAGAATTTAACAGTATATCAAAAAATAAATTCTGAAAATATTTATCTTATTTCAATGACAATTTTTTGTTATAGAAACTCATATATTATAGTTTGCAGATTCCAAAATTTATGAATTCATATACTTGAGGTCCTTTCAGATACCCAATGCGTAGGGCCTAACGGTGGTATAAAGGAGACCATTCAGATACCCCATCGCTGAGGGCAAAAAAACATGGGGGCAGTGGGCAGTTTGGGCTCAACCGTGCGAAGTGCCAAGCGAGGTAGTTAGCGTCGTAGAAGACATATAATTGTCTCCACCTAACGAACAAATTTAATGAGTCAATTTGTTATCACTGTATTCTCCCTGTTTTATATGGTGACAATACATCATAGCGTATATAAAAAATATAGGAAACGATAACATCATCGTAATTGAATTCTGTTTGTAAAGAAGTCAAAGTGGGCTCACTTTAGCTATAGAGTCTCCATAGACGTTGTTGGAAATAAATATGTCTATGGTTTGAACCTCAAATAAATTCCGTTAAACGACATTCATCGATAAGCCCTCAACGATTGTTCAAAGCCTGCCCTACGCGTAGAGTATCCGAAAGCATCCTAAGAGATAATTTGTTAGTTTTATTTAGTTTGACAATAATAAAACTGCCCAAATATAATCTGATGCCAAAAGATGGCGGAGAAATAAAATAAATCACACACAATGCTCGGTGGAAATTTATTTTTTGTAAATTGAAGCGCTTAAACTGCACTATTTTGATAACAAAAACGAACAAAAAATAGCTATCAAAAATAAACACTGATTATTTTATTTCACGATCAAGCAAAAAGTGTTTTTGGAAATCTTTCTGACCCAAGAATAATGATGGTGCTGGCTAAAAAGTAAAAGTGATATCTCTGATGATTAAATTGATATGAGGCTGTCAGCAGTTGGCAGCGATGCTATTATAACAACAAGGTGTGCATTTCACCAAACATGCACCCCTTTGTAGATGTTCTTAAACGCTGGCTATTCTCCTGCTGCGTGTTTGTAAATCTTCTTACCATATGACTTGAAATGATCATGTCAACATGTAGGTGTAATCTGCACTTTTGTATATGTTAGGATTGCCATCACAAGCAGTGGGGACTTTGTGTTGACTGTCAGAGATGAAGACCATGTTATTTGGTCCAATGAAGACATCAGCTACAATGACATTATAGATGGAAACTGGCATCACATGTGTGTGACAGGTGTGCATGTACATTTAGATTCCTTTGTTTGTTGTTCTATGCTGGATAAAACAGGAGTTGTAGTATATACATTAAGAATACACCTTTTATGTAATCTTTTATTAGGAAAAATATTTTTTCAAGCTTTTTTGAGAAGTGAATAACATAGTTTTGAAAAACATTGATATCTCAAATTATGTTTTGTTAGTTATTTGTTAATTTTGAAACAAAGTTGAGTGATAAAAGGTTTGGACAAAAAAGTCCTAAACCAAACAAACCATTTTTTAGAATAGAGATAATTTTTAAATATGTAAGCTTTACAATGAGCTGTGCCATGGCCAGCTAATAGTAAGTATCAGTTAAATTGAGATGATTCACGACTAAACAGTTCCAATAAATCTGAAATGTGAAGCAAAAGCATTACAATGTGGTTTGTCTGCTAACTTCTACTATATTAGTAGTCTAATAGAGTGATATAGAGATGCTACTTATGCTGCATTTAAAACATTTACAGTTGGGGAGCAAATACCATATAAGTTGTACTATGATGGAGTACTAAAGGGTACATACAGTACTAACGTGGATAAAGAACTGGATCCTGATGGAATGCTGCAGACTGGAGTCTATTTGAGTCACGAAAACCAGCTGGCTACAGACTGTAAATGATGATGTTTTACTTCCATGGGTGTAATGTGGGTGTAATGCGTGGGTAACTCCTCTGTGAGGTAATGCGCTTTACTAAATTTTGGAGCTGCCACAGGCCTAATCCCAGTTCCACAGCTCCACTCTACACTTATTTCCTTTGTCCTATACACGCTAGGGGGTGTCTTCAGTTGCGGTTACAAAAAACGCTCTATCACTGAATGTTAGAAGCTCCAGAGACTTTTCAATGAAAAAATTCTCAGTTTATGAAATTGATCGTTTAACAGTCTGTAGTTACACACTAATTGGAGCTTTGTGGCAGGGACAAAGTATAGAAGGCTTTTTAACAATAACAGTTTATTTATAAGGTTTCTTTGTTGTTGTTTTTAAACTGCAATAGGATCTTGTTAATGCTCAAGGAGCAGAACATTTCTGTATTTTACCGCCGTGTGCACTAAGGGAATACAGTGGGGAACAGGGAGATTGGAGGAAGCGACAGGTAATGATGTATTTAAGAGCAGGTAACTTTCGAAATGTGTTTGGTCTATTATAGACAAGCAACTGGTGTACCATTCTAAAGGTAGGATGTTACTCTTATGATTGGTCAATGGGCTTGAGACATACAAATTAACGGGTCCTGTGCGTAAGGGCCGAGATAAAACATACAGAGAGAGTTTGCTGTCTTCGTAAACCATATAATTTATGTTCATTAGTTGAGAGAATATCTATTTGATTAAGCATCCGTGAGAAGTCTTTCCACAAGATGAAGCTTACAATCAAGTTTCTTATCAAACAATGATGTAACGTTTCAATATCCTGGTCGAAAGAAGTGCCAAACTGATGTCTTAATACAGAAAATCCTGTAGACCAGTTAAAAGGTGCAATTATCTCCCCACACGTTTAGTTAGTTCTTGTATTGTAGCTGATGGTTCACCAACACTCAATTTTGGCTCTCTGCCAAGCTATTGGTTAACAAAAGGAGAGATAGCTGGTATCAACATCTTTGACTACACATTCACAGCTGAACAAGTAACCTCAGCTTACACAGCTTGCCCTCACGTAAGTCAACAGACTATCGAATGTTGTTTTGTTAGAGCCACGATCTGGTGATAATAGGTGTATAGGTAATCAATGTAGGGCCTAGTGCACTTGCACTCCATCTGCCACCTTGAATGTGTATTCGGCGCTAGCGTATTTATTTGATGAGAATAAGTTACCTGTAGTTATTTGTTGGAAACAGATTTACAATGAGTCAAAAACTCTCGCAAAATCTTTGTTCTGATGAGAGGAAAATTGACAACAGTTTACATTTGCATAAAAACTTTTGGCCTATCCAATGGTACATAGCAACACAATCTGCTCAAATTTTGCTATTAAACTTTTTTCCATTATACATCACATTATACAACATCATATTCATTTGACATGTATAAATTTTTAACTATTCTTTCGCTTAATTTTAAATATTCATTTTCAAACAACGACCTTTCAACTCAATATGTAAAGTTTAATTTGTTGTTTTTGGCCGTATTTTAGGGAAACATTTTTTCTTCATCATCATCTACCATGGCTGTAAAACCAACTGGTGCTATCAATGTCATTGTTGACAAATCTGGAATTTTCACACCTGGAGCCTTTTATGGCAAAAAAACATTTTGGCAACTCTGTGAAAGTTTCACCCAAGAATGTGGAGAAAAGGATATAGCTTACAGAACCCAACTCTGCTACGGGGACGCTTGTGCTGATACAGTAGAGAGAGTTTCATCGCCCATAGGCAAGTTGTCATGCTTCTGGATTGTTGGCCTTTCCATACCTTATTTAAGTTGAATATGTTTTTAAAAAAAACTTTTCATTGTGGACAAAAAATACAAAATATGTTTAGTTAGTTAACGGAGCAAAATTTTTAATGCTTATTGCTTCTTTTCCACTGATGGAAGGAGTTGCATACTCATGCATGGACACATAACTCTCATATAACAAATGAAACTCCTTTAGTCGCGCATTTAAACTTAGAGGTAAAGCTATAACGGTTTGTAATTAGACATTGGAGAGATGGTGAGAGCAATAACTTCTGTGAAACTTGGTACCTGCATATCTAAGACTGATCTTTTTGTAGTATTTGTGTATCAAAAAAATTATTTTGTTGAAACTAACCTACCCTTGTTATTAAATGTTGTCGCTCTGTACTTGCAGCTTGCACGGATTCATACAAGTTTCTGACAGCGAGCAATGACAGAGCTGTGGCTTCCAAGTCTTTCATTACTTCCACTAAAGCTAGTACATTTACTGCCTGCCTTTGGGTTAAAATAGCTGCAGCTGATTTGAATGTCACGAAGGAAATGAATTTATTTCAAATGACCAACAAGAACAAGGCAGTAGTGATGAGGTAATGAATTTCTGCTAATTTGTTCATTGTGTAATAAGAGGTTAAATAACCAGTCCTTAATAATTAAAATTTTTAATTAAAATTGATTCGAGATTATTTGGGAAGTGGTCAATAACAGAAATTTATAGTGACTATTTATTAAACTGTCATTAGGCAGGCTTGATAGTATAGGCAAGTTTGAATGGCTAATATATTTACACAGATTTTTAATCTGATAATTATAATCAAAAGAACAAAACAAACTTTTTACCAAATTTAATTTATGAATGATATTTAATAAGGCAGACAATAAAGTCAATCATATGTTGCTTCCCAGTTTCGTTCAGGTCAAATTATTTATCAGTTATGTTTGTGCTAATACAACAATACTACATTAGGCGCTATCGGCTAAATACCCACGAAGTCAAGATCGTGACGAACGGGCAAATTTTTCCTATTTTGGCAAGTACAAAATGGCATTTCTTCACGGTGTGGCTTTGCAAAAAACTTAGTGCCCCGGTGTTTGCAAGAACAAAGCTGGTTTGCAAAATTGAGAGTTGTCTTTTCTTTAATCTTGCATTACTATTAAAAACAGCCATTTTGTGTCAATCAATATCTTCTTCTTGAATACAGCAATAAAAGTAACGAGTTGTCATCATGCTAGCAACAATCATATAAGATATAATCGTTGATGCTAGCAATGATCGATGATGCAAGATCATATTAATTATAATACTATATTGTGTCTAATATCGGTGAGTCACAGTATCAATACATTAGCAATGCCAAAAGTTATTGGTTATTTGTTTGTATTGTTTTATTAGAAATAATTATTTTTTATAATGTCAAAGAATATGTTTTTATTATTATTATTAAATTTCCGTTCTTTAGCTTCTACGACATATAACTGTTGTAAGAGAAGACAACTCAATAAACTCATTTTTGTCCACCACTACTTGTTCTGCCAGATTTGCTTGCGCCCAAATTTGAGAACGGTAAAAAGCTAGTCATGTTCTTCGCAATCACTTAGCCGAAAGCGCTTATTGAGTATAAAGTGCAAAGTTGAAATATTTCGCAGCATAATTGATTTTGAAACATGATGGGTGGTTGTTGGCACCTCCTAATATTTTGTTGGGTGCTCTGTGTAATTTTATGACAGCCTCCAGTAAGTTTATGGCATCTCAAACATGCCCCGTTAAATTATCAGCTGTGGAAGTTGAAGTGAGGAGTAGGAACAGTGATAAGGATATAGCTTCTAGTAGAAAATTATGTGCTGTAGAAATAACTCCTCAGCTATTCATCCATCGCATCAGTGAAACAAATCTATCCAACTGGTGTAATACTGTAACATAAGTTTTACATCAAATGATAAATTAATTATTTAATTGCTAATATAGTTCTTCGAATGGAAATCTGGCATTAATAGACAATTTTACTTGAATGATCGTAATGAGCTTGAATAAAAATGAAAAACCTGCGTAGCAAAACTACGCTGTTTGGTTTATATAAAAGCTTGAGAAAATAGCAAATTGAAGAGAGATAAAAATAGAACTTACCCATTGCATTGCTCATTTATAAGAAATGTTTTTATTTTTACTTCAACATTAAAAGACATGTTATATGCTTCTAAAGTATTTGCTTTGCGTAGAAACTTTTAGACTTTGGACTATGTTGTCTGTGTAGACTCTGTTAGTCTCCAAAGCGTTCTCTCTGTGTAGATTCTGATAGTCTCCAAAGTGTTCTCTTTGTGTAGAATCTGTTAGTCTTCAAAGCATTTTTCCGGTGTAAACTTTATTAGACTTGGAGTATTTTCTCTGTGTGGGTTCTGTTAGTCTCCAAAGCGTTCTCTCTGTGTAGAATCTGTTTGTATCTGAGGTATTTTCTCTGTGTAGACTCGCAATCACCAGCAATGATGAGTTTATACTGGAGCTAGATGACACCATGTTTACTCTCTCTAATATGGGAGGGCTTGCCAATGGCCAGTTTCAGCACATTTGTGTTACAGGTAAATTTACCTGTTTCAGCAACACTTAAGTTGAAATATTTTTGCTAGCATAGGATTTGAAGCTTGCTAATACTACGTTTGGAAATACAAGCTTGTTTCGAGTCTATTTTAAAACTTCCATTAACAAATGAAATCTAAAATAGATTGTAAAAAGTTTCATGATTGTAAGCCTACAAGCTACAACATTGATATTTTACTTGATAAGTTGCTTAAGGAATTTTTTTGCTTCAGTTGAAAAGGATGTCGGCTACACATTGTACTATAATGGAGTGGAAAAGGGTGTACATAGCAGTGTGAACAAGGAGCTTCATTCGGATGCAACCCTGTTCTTTGGAGTCTATGTGACAATTGCCAACCAAATTACCACTGACAGTAAGTACAATATGACAAACGAAATACTGTGGAGGATGTCGGAGTGTGTGTTAAAAGTTAGTGGTAGCGTGCATACACCGATGTCCTTCACAACTATAATAATGACAGTTGTTTGTGCTAATTGCAATAGTTTGTGGGTCAATGCCCTTTCTGATTATGCTTCGTCTTCTATCAATGCAAAAGAAACAAAGACCTAGAGCACTTTGGCTCCAGAGCAACCTTCTATTCCTTCTAACAAGTTGAGCACCTAATGCTCAAACGACCGTAGTCAGGCAGACTCACTAGGAAGGGCGGAATATTAGCTTCTCTTCTCCTCTATTCGGCTAATCATTGGTAAACATCTCAGTATGACAACTGTACTGAGCACTAACAACTAAGGAGTTTTTATACAAAATAGCTCAAAACATTAACCAATCAGAATGTGGTAACATTAAAAAAATATTACTAAAACATTATGATAAATTACAACAATCTTGCAAGTGCAGCAGACAAACAAAAATGTGTAAACAACATAGCATGATGTTGGTGAATGGACAATTAATTTTCCTATAAAATTATGCAAAGCTAAAATTATTGTTCAATGATAATTATATAATAATTAGCCATACAGATATAATCTGTATGGCTATTGTTTTAGTAGGTTTTCTTATTAGCCATACAGATATAATCTGTATGGCTATTGTTTTAGTAGGTTTTATTAGCCATACAGATATAATCTGTATGGCTATTGTTTTAGTAGGTTTTATTAGCCATACAGATATAATCTGTATGGCTATTGTTTTAGTAGGTTTTATTATTATTATTATTATTATTATTATTATTATTATTATTATTATTATTATTATTATTATTATTATTATTATTATTATTATTATTATTATTATTATTATTATTATTATTATTATTATTATTATTATTATTATTATTATTATTATTATTATTATTATTATTATTATTATTATTATTATTTTTCTTTCGCGAACTTTCTTCTTCTATAACTACAGATTCGCTGATCGGAATTCTCTAAAAAATAGTTGGTTACGTAGGGACACATCTGAAATTTTATGAAAGTATTTTTCTCGAGTTAAGAAAGTCACGGTGTCACAGCTATTCCACTTTCCGCAAGCCTCTTCAACAGCCTTTTTTGTTCAATAAATGCTAAATAGCTCTGTCACTTTCCATCAAAACTGCATGATTTTTATGTGAGGGTGTGCAGCTATGGTAGATGTACACAGGCATCAAAAGTTTTCAATAGTAAGTTTACAAGTTTTTCAAGGAGAGGCAATTTTTAATGATTTTGAGAAAATTTGAACTTTTTTGCTGGAAGAAATTCCAATCTAAACTGTGGAAATACAAGCAGATATGGCGTGTTTTCTCACAGGAGGGGCCTATTAGGACGTTATGTCATGACACGACGTTGTTGAGTGAACTGCAGTTTGATCAACAACGTCGCGTCATGACACAACGTCATAGTCTGCTGGAAAAAATTCCGATCTAAACTGTGGATATACAAGTAGATATAGCATGTTTTCCCACAGGAGGGGCCTATTACGACGTTATGTCATGACACGACGTTGTTGAGTGAACTGCAGTTTGATCAAGGACGTTATGAAGTGAGCTGCGTCATGACACAACGTCATAGTCTGCTCAAACGAATAGGTCATTAGCATTGAGTAACTTACTTGGAATGTTGCCAAGTGCATGGGTACTATGACAGACCATTTAGAGAGTTGCCTGCCACCTCGGATAAGACAACTCCAAACAAAAGACTTACATTGCTCTTTAACTTTTGAACCGTTTGTCGCAACTCACTAAAACTTTTTTTAATCAAAGCCATGTGAGCATGCCTTACAGCCAATAATGCCGCATACAATGGTTTCACACCACAAAACGCTGTTCCATAAAAACTCAAAGAAATACCAGTTTTTTGGTTGGTTCTTACGTTGTTCATAACTGATCTTGAAAGACACATTGATTCAGTCACATCGACTAACATTCCGCAAAAAGTAATGAATGAACAGTAGTAATATATGAGCAGAACAGGGTTGTTTATGTTTTTGAATGTTAAACATTCTACAGAGAGGACAACTCCTAAGTTATATGTAAGTATATCATCAAATTGCGCAGCTTGTCTCATCTAAATGTTATGTTCTGTCACTAATAGTAACTGCCTAAAAACTTTGAAAGTTTTGTTGAGAGGGTAACTCCTAAAATGAACCAGTTTCCGTCTTGACAAGGGATGTTAGTCGTATAAAAACAACTTGATGCAATCATAAGTACTCAAGCCATGAGCTGCTTACTTGGAAAGCTGCCAAATTACTTTGCATCATGTAATTTCATTAAAAGCTGCGTTTTCAATCAGATACCGAGAGGATAACTCCTCAAAAAATGTATTTTGCTTCATAACTTTTGAACCGTAAGTCAAACTTGAACAATTTTTTTTTCGTGGAATCGTGCATCTGTATGGCTTTTATTTTCTCTACAGAGAAAACATTTCAGTCTAGTTATTAGTATTTTAGAGAATCTAAAATACTATTGTTATTGCTGGTTTTATTTTTTTTTTTTTTTTTCTTATTCTTTCGCGCAAACCTTGCCAAACTGTAATCAGTTTTTCTCAAGAACCGTTACAGATAGAGCTACAAAGTTTTTTGCGACAGGATCGTGAGGCATCGGGCCAAAAAGTAAGTTAGTTATGAAATCACAGAACATTCCAGAACATCACAATCCAGGTGCGAAAACAGGTAAAAAATCGTTTTCGAAAGCATCAAATTGGCAGAGAAAACGTAGACCCGATTGGCGAAAAATTACGAATTTTTGAAAGATGGTGCATTTCGCTAATTTTCTGATTCGACATCATGACACGTCGTTAAAAAATTGTTTGGAAGCGGCCATCTTGGATTTTTGTGAAAATCATAGTTTTTAGCATAAAACAGCTTCCCGTTAGAGAACCAACAAGACTATTTAGCTGAAATTTGCAACAAATATGTGCCATAATGTATCAATGTACCATTTTGAACTTCAAAGCGATCGCACAAAACCGGTTCAAGTTTCGCCATTTTCAAATTTGAAAATCTAAACAGAAACAGCACTTTTCAATGCTTTCGGAGACCAAAATGGAACAAATCAGCGAAAAGTAAAGTATCTGGCCACATAGCCCCATGCCTGAACTTTCAAAAATTGGAGACCGGAAGTTTCTCGCAATACCGGCGGCACAGCTATTCCATTTTCAAAAGAGGTCTTCCAAATGGAAAAATGACCATAACTCGGGGACGGTTACTCCGATTTGCATAAATTTTGCATGGTTGCGGTCGCATTGTAACCGTCTTTCAGATAAACATCTGTCAAATTTGTGATATCTGGTGAAAGAGTCAAAGCCCACACGGTTTTCAATGTGTAACGAAAGTGTTCGTTATTTACTGTTTTCGCCGCGGAAAAATTTGTCTCTTCCAAAACTTTAGCACAAACAGTATTCAGGTGACAAATTGAACAAATCTGAAAAAAATTGAAAGTATTCTATAAATATTTAGCGATGTCCGAAACCAAAATATTTTTTTGTATGTAGGCCATACCACCTTCTTTTTTATCTTAAGCTTATTATGAACCACATTCAACATTGGTAGATGGCTAAATGGTTACCATAGTGACCTGCTGTTGACAGGGTTCGGGTTCGATTCCCAGGTATGGATCTCTTTTTCGCATAAAAGCGATTGTTTTCAGAATGGAGGAACCAAGTCAACATGAGTATATGAAGTAATAGGAGTGCATGTTGTATTGGCAGTTGAAAAACATGCGTGTGGCTGAGATCAAAAAAGCATCTAACCAGCTTCAAAAGGCTGCTTTTTTGCAAAAAGTACAGCTATCAAAAAACAGTTGTCAGTTTGTATTAAATTAGGTTGCAAATCAGCAACATGTCTCTATAGCACGATGGTTAAGGTTGTTGCCTGCTGTTCCGAGGTTCCAGTTACGATTCCCAGTGGTGAAAATTTTTTTCATGTAACTAGTCTTTGCAAGTACAACTTTACTGCTAAATTTAATGTTTAGGAATAATGAGGGTATCAGAAATGAGCTCTTTCAGCGAAATGATGATGGAGTAGTTGGTGGAGTGTGTGATTCAATGCAGCCAGGTCAGATGTTCAAATCCACTTGGCATCAATTTTAATTTTTTTATTCTCTAAAATACTCTTGTTTTTGCTCGCAAACACAAATCAATATCTAGTTATTATTATTATTATTATTTTTCTTTCGCGAACTTTCTTCTTCTATAACTACAGATTCCCCAATCGGAACTCTCTAAAAAATAGTTGGTTACGTAGGGACACATCTGAAATTTTATGAAAGTATTTTTTTCGAGTTAAGAAAGTCACGGTGTCACAGCTATTCCACTTTCCGCAAGCCTCTTCAACAGGCATTTTTGGTCAATAAATGCTAAATAGCTCTGTCACTTTTCATCAAAACTGCATGATTTTTATATGAGGGTGTGCAGCTATGGTAGATGTACACAGGCATCAAAAGTTTTCAATAGTAAGTTTACAAGTTTTTCAAGGAGAGGCAATTTTTAATGATTTTGAGAAAATTTGAACTTTTTTGCTGGAAGAAATTCCAATCTAAACTGTTGAAACACAAGTAGATGTGGCATGTTTTCCCACAGGAGAGGCCTATTACGACGTTATGTCATGACACGACGTTGTTGAGTGAACTGCAGTTTGATCAACAACGTCGGGTCATGACACAACGTCATAGTCTGCTGGAAGAAATTCCAATATAAACTGTTGGAATACAAGTAGATATGGCAGGTTTTCTCACAGGAGAGGCCTATTAGGACTTTAAGTCATGACATGACGTCTTTAAGCAAGCAGCAGTTTGATCAACGTCGTTGTGAAGTGAGCTGTGTAATAACACAACGTCATAGTCTGCTCAAACGAATAGAGCCATGAGCATTGAGTAACCTACTTGGAATGTTGCCAAGTGCATGCATACTTTGACAGACCATTTAGAGAGTTGCCTGCCATCTCGGAGAAGACAACTCCAAACAGAACCCTTATATTGCTCTTTAACTTTTGGACCGTTTGTCGCAAGTCACTAAAACTTTTTTTAATCAAAGCCATATGTGCATGTTTTACAGCCAATAATGCCGCATACAATGGTTTCACACCACAACACGCTCTTCCATTTAAACTCAAAGAAATACCAGTTTTTATTGGTTCTTACGTTGATCATAACCGATCTTGGAAGACACATTGATTAAGTCACATTGACTAACATTCCGAAAAAATAATGAACAGTAGTAATATATGAGCAGAACAGGGTTGTTTATGTTTTTGAATGTTAAACATTCTACAGAGAGGACAACTCTTAGGTTGCATGTAAATATATCATCAAATTGCGCAGCTTCTCTCATCAAAATATTATGTTCTGTCACTATAGTAACTGCCTGAAACTTTGAAAGTTTTGTTGAGAGGGTAACTCTTAAAATAAACCAGTTTCCGTCTTGACAAGGGAAGTTAGTCGTGTAAAAACAACTGGATGCGTTCATAATCATTCAAACCGTGAGCTGTTTACTTGGAAAGCTGCCAAATTGTTTTGCATCATGTATATTCATTAATAGCTGCGTTTTCCATCAGATACCGAGAGGATAACTCCTCAAAAATCGTATTTTTCTCCATAACTTTTGAACTGTAAGTCGAATTTGAATAATTTTTTTTTCGTTGAACCGTGCATCTGTATGGCTTTTATTTTCTCTACAGAGAAAACATTTTAGTCTAGTTATTATTATTATTATTTTTCTTTCGCGAACTTTCTTCTTCTATAACTACAGATTCGCTGATCGGAACTCTCTAAAAAATAGTTGGTTACGTAGGGACACATCTGAAATTTTATGAAAGTATTTTTCTCGAGTTAAGAAAGTCACGGTGTCACAGCTATTCCACTTTCCGCAAGCCTCTTCAACAGGCATTTTTGTTCAATAAATGCTAAATAGCTCTGTCACTTTTCATCAAAACTGCATGATTTTTATGTGAGGGTGTGCAGCTATGGTAGATGTACACAGGCATCAAAAGTTTTCAATAGTAAGTTTACAAGTTTTTCAAGGAGAGGCAATTTTTAATGATTTTGAGAAAATTTGAACTTTTTTGCTGGAAGAAATTCCAATCTAAACTGTGGAAATACAAGCAGATATGGCGTGTTTTCTCACAGGAGGGGCCTATTAGGACGTTATGTCATGACACGACGTTGTTGAGTGAACTGCAGTTTGATCAACAACGTCGCGTCATGACACAACGTCATAGTCTGCTGTAAGAAATTCCAATATAAACTGTTGGAATACAAGTAGATATGGCAGGTTTTCTCACAGGAGAGGCCTATTAGGACTTTAAGTCATGACACGACGTCTTTAAGCAAGCAGCAGTTTGATCAACAACGTTGTGAACTGAGCTGCGTACCCGCTGCGTAATGACACAACGTCATAGTCTGCTCAACCGAATAGAAGCATTAGCATCGAGTAACTTGGAATGTTGCCAAGTGCATGTGTACTTTGACAGACCATTTAGAGAGTTGCCTGCCACCTCGGAGAAGACAACTTCGAACGAAACACTTATATTGCTGTTTAACTTTTGAACCGTTTGTCGCAAGTCACTAAAACTTTTTTTAATCAAAGCCATGTGTGCATGTTTTACAGCCAATAATGCCTCATACAATAGTTTCACACCACTACACGCTCTTCCATGAAAACTCAAAGCAATACCAATTTTTAATTGGTTCTTACGTTGTTCATAACCGATCTTGGAAGACACATTGATTCAGTCACATTGATTAACATTCCGAAAAAAAATGAACAGTAGTAATATATGCGCAGAACTGGGTTGCTTATGTTTTTGGATGTTAAACATTATACAGAGAGGACAACTTTTAAGTTATATGTGCATTTATCGACAATATGCACAGCTTGTCTGATCTAAATGTTATATTCTGTCACTACAGTAATTGCCTAAAAACTTTGAAAGATTTGTTGAGAGGGTAACTCCTAAAATAAACTAGTTTCCGTGTTGACAAGGGAAGTTAGTCGTATAAAGACAACTTGATGCAATCATAAGTACTCAAGCCATGAGCTGCTTATTTGGAAAGCTGCCAAGTTTCTTTGAATCATGTAATTTCATTAATAGCTGCGTTTTAAACCAGATACCGAGTGGATAACTCCTTAAAATATGCATTTTTCTCCATAACTTTTGAACCGTTAGTCGAAAATGGATCATTTTTTTTTCGTCAGACTGAGCATCTGTATGGCTTTTATTTTCTCTACAGAGAAAACATTTTAGTCTAGTTATTATTATTATTATTATTATTTTTCTTTCGCGAAGTTTCTTCTACTATAACTACAGATTCGCTGATCAGAACTCACTAAATATTAGTTGGTTACGTAGGTACACACCTCGAGATTAACGAAGTATTTTTTTTCAAGTTGCGAAAGTCACCATGTCACAGCTATTCCACTTTCCGCAAGCCTCTTCAACAGCCGTTTTTGTTCAATAAATGCTAAATAGTTCTGTCACTTTTCATCAAAACTGCATGATTTTTATATGAGGGTGTGCAACTATGGTAGATGTACACAGGCATCAAAAGTTTTCAATAGTAAATTTACAAGTTTTTCAAGGAGAGGCAATTTTTAATGATTTTGAGAAAATTGGAACTTTTTTGCTGGAAGAAATTCCAATCTAAACTGTGGAAATACAAGCAGATATGGCGTGTTTTCTCACAGGAGGGGCCTATTAGGACGTTATGTCATGACACGACGTTGTTGAGTGAACTGCAGTTTGATCAACAACGTCGCGTCATGACACAACGTCATAGTCTGCTGTAAGAAATTCCAATATAAACTGTTGGAATACAAGTAGATATGGCAGGTTTTCTCACAGGAGAGGCCTATTAGGACTTTAAGTCATGACACGACGTTATAGTCTGCTCAAACGAATAGAGGCATTAGCGTTGAGTAACTTGCTTGGAATGTTGCCAAGTGCAGTTGGATCAACAACGTTATGAACTGAGCTGCGTAATTACGCAACGTCATAGTTAGTTCAAGTGAATAGAGGCATTAGCATTAACCAGCTTGCTTGGAATGTTGCCAAGTGCATGCGTACTTTGACGTACCATTTAGAGAGTTGCCTGCCAACTCGGAGAAGACAACTCCGAACAAAACCCTTATACTGCTCTTTAACTTTTGAACCGTTTGTCGCAAGTCACTAAAACTTTTTTTAATCAAAGCCAAATGTGCATGTTTTACAGCCAATAATGCCGCATACAATGGTTTCACACCACAACACGCTGTTCCATTAAAACTCAAAGAAATACCAGTTTTTATTGGTTCTTACGTTGATCATAACCGATCTTGGAAGACACATTGATTCAGTCACATCGACTAACATTCCGCAAAAAGTAATGAATGAACAGTAGTAATATATGAGCAGAACAGGGTTGTTTATGTTTTTGAATGTTGAACATTCTACAGAGAGGACAACTCCTAAGTTATATGTACGTATATCATCAAATTGCGCAGCTTGTCTCATCTAAATGTTATGTTCTGCCACTATAGTAACTGCCTAAAAACTTTGAAAGTTTTGTTGAGAGGGTAACTCCTAAAATTAACCAGTTTCCGTCTTGACAAGGGAAGTTAGTCGTATAAAGACAACTTGATGCAATCATAAGTACTCAAGCCATGAGCTGCTTACTTGGAAAGCTGCCAAGTTTCTTTGAATCATGTAATTTCATCAATAGCTGCGTTTTAAATCAGATACCGAGAGGATAACTCCTTAAAATATGCATTTTTCTCCATAACTTTTGAACTGTAAGTCGAATTTGAACAAATTTTTTTTCGTTGAACCGTGCATCTGTATGGCTTTTATTTTCTCTGCGGAGAAAACATTTTAGTCTAGTTATTATTTTTCTTTCGCCGCATTCTAACCACTAGATTTCAGTTTCTGTCTTCTTCTATAACTACAGATTCGCTGATTAGAACTCTCTAAAAATTAGTTGGTTACGTAGGGGTACATCTGGAGATTAACGAAATATTTTTTTTCAAGTTAAAAAAGTTACCACGTCACAGCTATTCCACTTTTCGCACGCCTCTTCAACAGTCATTTTTGTTCAATAAATGCTGAATAACTCTGTCATTTTTCATCAAAATTGCATAATATTTATATGAGGGTGTGCAGCTATGGCAGTTGTACACAGGCATCGAAAGTTTTCAATACCAAGTTTACAAGGTTTTCAAGGAGAGGCAATTTTTAGTGATTTTCAGAAAATTTGTACTTTTTTAGTGGAAGAAATTCCACTCTAAACTGTTGAAATACAAGTAGATATGGCAGGTTTTCTCACAGCAGGAGCCTATTAGGACGTTATGTCATGACACGACGTTGTTGAGTGAACTGCAGTTTGATCAACAACGTCGAGTCATGACACAACGGCATAGTCTGCTGAAAGAAATTCCAATATAAACTGTTGGTATACAAGTAGATATGGCAGGTTTTCTCACAGGAGAGGCCTATTAGGACTTTAAGTCATGACACGACGTCTTTAAGCAAGCAGCAGTTTGATCAACAACATTATGGACTGAGCTGCGTAATGACACAACGTCATAGTCTGCTCAAACGAATAGAGGCATTAGCATTGAGTAACTTACTTGGAATGTTGCCAAGTGCATGTGTACTTTGACAGACCATTTAGAGAGTTGCCTGCCACCTCGGAGAAGACAACTCCGAACAAAACACTTATATTGCTCTTTAACTTTTGAACCGTTTGTTGCAAGTCACTGAAACTTTTTTTCAATCAAAGCCATGAGTGCATGTTTTACAGCCAATAATGCAATATACAATGGTTTCACACGACAACACGCTTTTCCATTAAAACTCAAAGCAATAACAGTTTTTATTGGTTCTGACAATGATCATGACCAATTTTGGAAGACACATTGATTCAGTCACATTGACTAACATTCCGAAAAAAATATGAACAGTAGTAATATATGAGCAGAACAGTGTTGTTTGTGTGTATTGATGTTAAACATTATACAGTGAGGACAACTCCTAAGTTATATGTACATATATCATCAAATTGCGCAGCTTGTCTCATCTAAATGTTATGTTTTGTCACTATAGTAACTGCCTAAAAACTTTGAAAGTTTTGTTGAGAGGGTAACTCCAAAAACAAACCAGTTTCCGTCTTGACAAGGGAAGTTGATCCTGTAAAAACAACTGGATGCATTCATAATCATTCAAACCATGAGCTGCTTACTTGGAAAGCAGCCAAGTTTCTTTGAATCATGTAATTTTCATTAAAAGCTGCATTTTCAATCAGATACCGAGAGGATAACTCCTTAAAATATGCATTTTTGTCCATAACTTTTGAACTGTAAATCGAATTTGAACAATTTTTTTTTCGTTCAACTGTGCATCTGTATGGCTTTCAATTTCTCTACAGAGAAAATAATTTTTCTAGTTTTGAATTATACTTTCTTCTAGTATGAAATTTATTGCGCGGCGTATTCTCGTCTGCTCATCACGCAATGTCACAGTAGACTTTTCCTCTAGTAGATTATCATGTTATGATCGCTTGTGTGGAATGTGGGAATTTCCAGTTGACCATGTATTAGTAGCTTCCGCTACCAGGCACTGTTAGTTAATCGCTCACGTCTGACTAATATCTGACTGCACTAATTGCAGTTCTTTCTTCCAATGTGTCTACCCTATTGCAATGTTAATGTCGGAATCAAGAGTGACTAAGTCTACGTTTGAGACATTTCGATGCAAATCCATTACAATACTATGCACCTATGCAGTGACACATTTGAATTGGCCGGCAACTTTCCTTCTGAGTAATTTTACGAACAGGGAATCGCTCTACCTTCAACTTGTGAGAAATAATAATAATTTAATGATTGCTGAAATGATATAATAATAGGTAACAGTTAAAAATACTAAATTCTACAACAATAAATAAAATGGTGAAAATACTTCATAATCTAAACAAAAGTTATTAGATTATAATTTTAATGTAATTTAAAATAGTAATCAGTTATTTATTATTGAGTAAGTACCACGAAAGCAATGTTATTGCAAGAGACGTCACTAAAACATTTACAATTAAATTAAATAAAAGATTGTTTAATTTTTTTAGCTTTTTTTATTATTAATATATATAATATAATATGAAATATAATATATATAATATAATACATATAATGTATAATATATAGCTGCCGAGTGCCTGTTAAAATCAAAGACACACTCTGACATCTCATCTAACCACTGCATAGTTTAGAAATATTGCTAACAAAGATTTTGTTGTAGCTCAGAAATTATAAATAAATAAACCACATTGCTGCCATTGTTTTACTGCAGTCTCTTTTTAATTGTTGGCTTTCACATCTGGTCATAAAAAATCTTTCTGGGTGACAAGATTATCATAAAAACACCGTATTCCTGTAATTTTATCAATAAAAATTTTAGTGACAAGTAATATGGTAACAATGTTCAGAAATGTTACTTCTCTCTGTTATCAACTATCAGAATAATTTTTGCGGAAAAAAATATTTAACATAATTTGATATTGTGAAAGCATAGTTTTCGAGTCACAATCACAAATGACATTAATCAATGCTGTACAGTTTCAGCGTTCAAATTTCAAGAAATTGAAAATAATAAGAAAACTTTAAATTGATGAGGACAGGGACCTTTTTAAATTTTTTTGTTGTGAATCAACAAGCAACTTAATTTTGTTTTGAAAATAATCAAAACCATTATTACTCAAACTAGGGAAGCTATTCTAATCTCATTGCAACTTTACTACGCAAAAAGGTTCGTCGGTTTTGTTGGAGGTTAATGGGTTCTGTTCAGGGAGTAGTTTGTTTTGTTTTCTTACAGGTGATCAATCACCAACCGTAAGTTGGCACAACATCAAAAATAATGGTAAGATGTTCAAAGGAGAAATTGCAGGTCTACACATGTGGGATTGGAAGATGACTGCTTCCGAAGTCAAGGTCGTATACAAAGTGTGCCCTGAGGTGGGTACTTTATGTTATGTTACTACACGCATTGTTAGTTGAACCAAATTAAAAATTAAATCACAGTTTATTTATTATTTTAGGTATCAACATCGTTCATAAGTCTGTGTACATTTAGCTGTCAGCCAACGCTTACAATGAGATCGATGTGTAAATGACTGTCATCACTGCACACTAACAGTGTAAGCTAATTGAAGTATCAACATCATATCACATTTATGTTTAGGGCAATCTGTTTGCATCATCTGAATCAACCCTGAACTTGAAGCCCGTTGATACTGCTGGTGTTATAAGAGTGGCATCAAACTTGGAGATAGAGCTCTATGGAGAGAGGGTTGACTCACCGGCACTGATTGGTACTGGATCAAAAGTTACTACTAGTAAACAGAGACACAAGAGAAGTACAAGTAAGACAATCTAGCTTTGTCTGACTATTTCACTCTCCAGTTTTAGGCTATACATATGAGAGATATGAGCAGTACAACATGCAAATTAACTGTTGAATTATTTCGATATCACGTTCGCATATTTAACTGTCAAACTTTGTTTTATTGTAACCTTGTAATACATTTGGGAGGTCGTGTGAGAATGTTTTAAATTGTTCACCGCAAATTTGAAATAAAAACTGAAGCTTTTCAAGTTTTTAGTGATTTGAAATGCATATCTTACCTAATTTTTTTGTTATGTAACGTGTTTGTGAAACAACTGGTATGTGTTGTTTTCAACTATGTTGTAGTAAAATCTGGCGGCAGCTTATTTTTCTGATCCGCCCCTTCCATCAACAGACTTCCAATCCATACTCGCCCCATGGAAACCCCACAGTTGTATATTTTTTTCCTTCTGCTCCTCGAATCTCAACTCTCTAGTTCTAATAGATGTGCCCCTATTCCTTGTGGAATACTGGCCCAAAACTTTCCATTGGATACCTGAGTTGTCGTCTCTCAAGGACATAACTCTCTAACAGCAGCATTAGGCTCTGTTGCCTTCTGCTGCCTGATGTGCTAAAGAAGAACTGGTGGGAAGATTCAAACAAGCAGACGAGTTGGGAGAGTATAAGGGCTTTTGAAATACGCCTGCTTACTAAAGGACCAATCAGATGGGGTAAACTTCGACCAATCAGACGGTGCTAATTTCAACTGCACCCTAACCTTACTTTATAAATAGAAGACCAATGCTCAATTATTGTCAGTAGTTTGCTGGATGTGCTTGTGATTACATACGTTGTACTTTTGTCTACTGACTTATATTAAACATTTATGTATAACTTTACCATCAACTGACAAGTCTCACCGGTTGTCATGGCTACATCTGGTGGTTGGTTAATACAAATTGTTGGTGACCAACTGGAGTCGCACCAAGGTCAAGCTTTGGGTGGGTTTAGGTCTGATCAGGCCAAGTTGTGTTGAGTCAGATCAAGTCGGCTAAAAAGCTGCCTAAGTCCATTAGAAATAAGTAACTACTAGCTATTTGAGTATCAGAGTCACCCCCCACAGTTTATAACATACATAGTAGTGCAGTTGTTCTAGCTGGAGGAACAGTCAAAGTTCTCAACAATATTCAACAAAAAATTTTAGCTGGTTTCTCATAGTGATTAGTCACAGCACTTGCATAATTTATATGAGCGGTAGTCTCATTACTTGGTTGGTTGAATTGTGAAGGAGTAGTTTTCGTGGTGGAAGGATCCTGGCGATCAGAGTTGGCCTTGTGGGCATTAGATCCTGGATCAGATTCCATGAAGATTGAGGTGTTTACTCGCTGTCTGCCCTGTGGCGTTTGTATAGGTGGCAAAACTCTGCAGTATTGTGAAACTTTGATTTGATAGACTGCTGGACATGAGTTAACATTGTCAAGCGATCAATAATGAAAAAAAAACTTAATATATGATCTAGTTAGGAACTTTTTGTTTATGCACATCCAACCAGGTTATATTGCAATGGATGTGTGCGACGACACTCTACATTCCTTGAATGTTTTTGTGCCCCAGTTTTTGCACCCTTTATATGCCCCTTTATCCCTCTGCAAGCCCCTCCCCTACCCTCTACATCCCCACCTTCCTACCCATCCCCCTTCTACCTTTTCATACCCACTTATCCACTCCTCAGTTGTTGTGTGAGGTGCAACCATTTTTACAATGGGTTGCATTACTGTTCAGCTGCAAGTCGTTTCCCATTATTAAGATGTTACCTTCGCTGATTATGCCTAATTAAGCAGCAATGAGACTGTAGTTTGCCTTTCCTCTCAACCATTCCACCAAGGCATTCTTGTCTAGTGAAACCCATAAAAGTGGTGACGGTTAACTAACATACCCAAAGAGAGGACAAGGTATTTACCTGGAGCCGGCGTCTTAAAGAGCCTTCAGGGGCCTCCTTATAATGCAGTGTTACATAAATGTAAACTTTTCAAAGTGTTTGTCACTGGGCTTACCTCTCAAGTTTAAAAGTTTCTATAACTACCGTGAGATGAGATAAGCAGATAGATTGCTGACATCCGTGCTATGCAGCCAAGTGCTGGATTTTGGCAGGCAATCAAAAATTCCAAAGTTGACACAATGGGGTAATTATGTGGCAAAGGGAAAATGATGCATACAAAAAGAAAGCAAGATTAACAATGGGATAGCTCACTTAAAATGTCCAATAGAACTGTAGAAATCTCAACCACTTTCTTTACATATTGCATTCGGCATACATGGTTGTTTGAGGAATTGAAACCCAGGAGTGTATTGCAGCTGTACAAACTTTAGTCAGGGCTTCGTAACATTGTCATAGCTCCCACTTGGAGTCAGTAAAGGTCGGTGCGCAAATCCTTTGCAATAGAAGGCGCAGTTTTCAACATAAGCAATTGATGCATTTTAATTTCAGGTTGCTCCAGTCTCAATGGCAATGAGTACACCTTTGATGGTGTACTAAAATGTGTGGTGGTTAGTTCAACAATAGCAGCTGTAGATCAGGATACAGAGAGAGTAGATGCTTGCGTAGATCAATTTGGAGCTAGCGCAACATTGATAGCACTTCCAGCGAGTGACACAACCCTGTGGAATTCAGTATCGTCTTCTTGGACTTCAGAGTATGTGATAAACACTTATTTTGAATACAAAACATTGTTTCTTGAGTAGCTGATAATTGCTTGCTTCTAAATATGCTGAAAGTAGAGTTCAGGGAGAAATATGCGTCGAGTCTCTAAAAAACTTTTCTTTTTATCAAGTTATTTTTTTTTAGCGATCGCCGTTATTGGATTGGAATGGACAGTTTTGCTTCAGGGAAGTCCTATTTTCAGTGGAATACTGGTGAACAGGTGGCTGCAGATGACTCAAGATGGGGAGAGTGGGTTCTCAAAAAATAATATCTAAATAAATGAACTATTTTGTCTACGATCTGATACAAAATTATGTATTCAACTATTAACTTACGTACATTGGTGTACTAATTCTGAAAATACCTATTGTGAAAAGACTCGGTTGGTTCTGTGAGTTCTGTGATCTCCAAATTGGGACTTTGTTTGTAGTTATTCACCAGCTAGTAAACCATATGGAGGACTGAGAAGGACTGCAGGTGGTTGGTGGACTGACGCATTTAGTGGAATTGAATCATTTGGCTATAAAAATAATGACGACAGGAGATGGGCGTACCCTATCTGTGTCTTTTCAAAAATTATGTTATCTGCCTCAAATACTCTGCATCGTCTTCAATACAGTTTTTGGTTATCTATTACAAGTTTAAGAAGTAAACTTTGATTGATGCTTTAACCGAAACTATCCATTGAAATATTACAATTCTCCGTTATGAGTGGTTATTTATATCGAACAACTTTGATGAGTTCTGTCATAAAGTGTTTGTTCATTTCCGAAATTCAAGTAACCAGAAAAACTTTGTATCGATATAATAAAGCACTTGTTTTACTCAGCTTCTACGCTGTGTCAGTAGAAGTCTAAGCAGTTCATTGTAACTGTCTAACTGCTGTGCATGCGCCACTTGCCATACCAGCAGAGTCCCCTCTGGAGAGAGTTACAATACTTGAGATCAGAATCAAAACCGAAAATCAAAATCTACTACAATATTGGAGAGGATTTTAGCCTAGTACCATTGTACATAATAATTGTTGCATAGACCTCTGCGGTCTGCCAACTCCAATAAATGACACTCTGGTCTTTCAGCAAGCTTGCAATCCTTTCTCAGACTGCCTCAAAAGCTCCTGAGAAAGTCCTACAACTTTTTAACCTTCTAGATCCCTCGGTTCAGATATATAAAGCTCGTGTTTTAATGCACAATGTTTTATTCCTTTCGTAGTCTAATAAATTTTGGTCTGGTTTCTACGAACATCCACTATTCTTGAGTATTATGCCTCTCTCCAGAGGGAACACTGTGCTACCCAACAGTGACAACTAGGTAAACATAGCCGGATCATTTGGCATAGGCAGAGCCCAAGGCTCACACAAACTACACAGAGTGTGGTTTGAATATTGGCCTTATTCCTCAACAACCAAAGTCCTAGGGTGGCAATCCACTAGAGTTATCAGTAAGACATGAGAGATGAATGCAAAGAGTATGAACAATTCCAGCCTTTTTATAGGTAGCTGGCAGGAAGTAATTAGCATAAATCATAGAAGAGTAAGGGCACAGGACGTGATTAGACCAATGAGATTACTTATACATAACCGACAAATCGTGCCATGAATAAAGGTCAAATGTAATAGGCGCCAAGTGGCTAGAGGTGGATTCCTATCTCCTATTGTCCAATCAGAGTGCCCTACAGGGTCCCAAGGCTCTGGTTAGCTTGTGGTCTTGATATCTGTGGATACGAGGAAGGGTATTTCCTGTTCATGTCCTAGAGCAGGATCCTAGCTGGTTTTGAAGGTCCTCTGCTATGCCGGCCATCTTTGATCGGCCCTGTGTCACCATATCGGGTCGGTAGTGGTCAATACCGGCCCTGCATACTGTGCTACCAGCAAAGTAAAACTTTCCACCGACACAGCATCTTACCGATAGCTGCGGGTGAAACTTTAGCGCACTTGGTGTGGAGATAAGAGTAGTAGCAACCAGTTTACTACTGTAATTCACTAAAATCTACCACAATATTATACAGCTCAATACATGTGGAGAGCAGTGTGTTAAAAGCACGAATTAAGGCAAAATTCAGCTTTTTATAGGCCTAAACACTGGAAACAATTTGATATTTATATGGGTTTAATAAATAGCCATGCAATATAAAAATAGTAACCAATGAAATAATGAGATTAAAGCTGCTAACCAATCACAGATGCTAAAAAACTGTTTATGAACAACAATATATGTTTATAAGGTTCATGTTCTGGTTCCTTGGCACAAGATAGCTTAGGTTCCTCAGAATTTAACATTTTTCCATTCTAAGTAATGGTGGGTAAGATATATCTAGGTCTTTTAGGCAAGGTTTAAACGGGTTTCCAATCTACACATGGCAGCAATCTTTGATAGCAGATCCAAGGTGCTACCAGGGGTCGGGGTGCTACCAGGGGTCGGGGTGCTACCGGGGGTCGGGGTGGTTAATGAGGATATTATTACTAGTTGGAGACAGTTTCCTGTCGCCGGAGGTATGTGACATATCTAGGAATAATTCCAGAAATGTTTCTACCAAACTTCACCACAACACTTTTTTTAATAATTTACCTTAAGTAATTTTTATTATTACTACTGTATCTAAGCCTTGTCAGCATCAGTGAGGAATGAGGTGAAGATTGCATTGATGCAACCAGAAGTACTATTATGCATATTATTGTTTATTTATTCCTAAAGTTTCTGAACTTTGATGTTATAACTGAGTATATTTCAATTGATTGCATATCTGCATTGGTTGTGAAAAGCTTACCCAAATATTATTTTATGAGAACAATTGAGACAAGACTCAAGCAGAAAAGTAGTTATTGATTCTAAATTGAATTAAGTTTTCTGGCTGTTTGGTGATATTACAAAACATTGGCAGTGATTTGGAGCATTACTACATGTACTAGTGCAAAAATAGTGTGAAATACTTGCTCTATTTATTGCTTTGCCATTGAAAGTCAATGTTGAACAGAGACTTTCACTTGTGACAAAAATACCTCGACTCTGACTAATTTTTGACTAAAAATAACACTGGCGACATTCAAAATTAATTTTCTGTCACAGCAATGCTATAGCATAGAGCCTAAAGATGCGGCCACACGGAGTAATTTTCCCATGAATCGTGGGAATTTCCACGATTTAATTCGTACGAATGTGGAATTCTCACGAAATAGTGCATCGTGGTTTGTTAACGATGCACCATTTGTGTAAAGTGAAAATTTGCACGATGGTTAATTTGATTGGCTGACTGAGATTGGACTGAGGTCAAGGTCAATTTTGGGAAGAGCAGTCAGTCAGATTTGTTCGTGCCTCCACTCGTTGGCCTCTGCTAAGGGATGATGGATGATAGTTGTTACTTATAAGTAACGATTATTAATAATTCATTTTAATATGCAATTATTATTAATTAATTATTATTAATTTATTATTATTAATTTATTATTATTAATTTATTATTATTATTATTCATTTATTATTATTCATTAATTATTATCATTTTCTTATAATAATAACTAATAATAATAACAATGATTATTAAATTAATGAATATTTAATTATTCTCCTTTAAGTAATTCTTTATTGTTATCGTGTGCATTATTATTCTTGTTTATTATTATTATTTACTACACAGGAAACTGCTCAATTAATAATCACAAAGCTAGGATCGGTAAAAATTACCTTGTTGTTCTAATTGGCTGGCTACAATTTACACGCACAAAATCATTCGTACGATATTGGAAGAAGACAACCCCGTGTGGCAGGTTATTATTCGTACGAATTTTTATTTGCACGAATTCTTGGAAATTTGCACGATCGTGTGGCCCCAGCTTTAGTGTTCGTTGCTAGTAATGGAAGTGTAAAAATGATTTGCAAGCTTTGAAGACAAAGGAATGTATTTGATACCACTATAAAAACTGCTGACAATAGCGTGGTAATACTAACTTATGTCTACGCTCATTCCTAAATTTATCACTTCAACTAGTAGACAGAGAATGATCTTATGATGCTTACGCAAGTGCCTAACTCATACTTTCATTTTTTTCCTGTTTTTTTTCTCGTTTCCACTAAAATACAGGTATCATAAGCTGGTAGCTTGTGTGAGCAACATCCTATACCCATGCCCGCCGTTAAATTTATTACTCTTTCAAAAAGGCAAAAAAGGATCTTTTACAAGCCTAACTCCATGGGTATTATGAAGAATGCAATCAAGATAACGACCACTTTATTTTATGTCCAGCATTGTATAAAAAGCCAAATACCTCACTTATAGGTAACCATGATGGGAATTCAACCCTAGATCCTGGATTGAAGTGAATGCACTCTAACCACTAGACCACACATGGTCCATATTTTTACCACCATATTTAGCCGGGCAAGTCAATAGAAAGTCGATAACTTGCTTCAACATGAGCCTCTATATTGTGGGAGATTTTTATGATAAAAGACATCCAGACACCTACCCTCACCTAAACCTTACTCTAGATTCCCCCTACACCCCGTCACCTATCTCCTAACACCAGTTATAAGTGGACCCGGGATTCTCCCTTTATAACCTATACCGTGTTGAAGATACCGCCTATACCGAGTCTATACCGGGCCTGCATTGACCCTGGGTCTCCTTTATATATCATATAGGACCTATACCGGGTTGCCCGGGTCAGTAACTTGGGCCAGCCAACAAAGTTGGCTGAAAGGATAGCCTTAGACCCAAGGATTGGTTGCTCACCACTAGAGAATTATTCGAGAAGATGCAGATTGTAGGAACAGAAGCAAAGGAATTAGGAGTACCATATAAGGGATGGAAACTTTCCACTACTCTAAAAAGAGAGGGAAGGTAGCCCAGAGCTGTTTTGCCATGTGCTAACAATTTGAATGGACTGCATTGTTTTCATGTATTGTGTTATAGATTATGATTTGTTGTTTACTTGTTTCATTATATATAATTGGTTTGCTCATAATAAGGGGGTGAGAGTTCCTAATGTTTTCCTATAAAAGGAGCTGGTGTATTTTGAGCAAACAGAAGTCTTGTGGATTGTGCTTAGAACTATGTTATATTGCTAAATAAATTGGATAATAAAGTATTTATCCGTGCAAACTCTCGTGTAGTCTGCCTGGCTCATGGATCTCGTGGAGTTGCTAACGTTGACATTGGGGTGGACCCCAAAGTGTTAAAGAGGAGAGGAAGTGTACAGGAGGTACACAGGGAGTGGATGCTGTTGTGTCGATGGTAGAGGACAAAAATATACAACAATATTTGAGTGCATAGCAAGCTCCTGGACCATTGTTGGGCCAATAATGTTAATTTGAGTAATTTATTAGTTAGTATCTAACAAATAGTTTCAACTGTGATTTTTATCATATTCTGACTATGATCTTTATCAACTAGTCAATCAACTATTTGTCTTTCTTATATATCTCTAGAGGTCATTGCTGCCGCGTACAGTGCTATTGCATAAACATATATTACTTATTACCTTCCATCATCGCAAGTCTAATCAGGTTAACTACTAAATGATGTTGAATACTTACACAGTTGATGGTGGCTGGGGTCAATGGGGTCAATGGACATCTTGTGTTGGAGGAGGATGCTCAACAGGATCTCTTCTTAAAAGAACTAGATTATGTGACTCACCGACTGCATCTTTTGGTGGGGACAATTGCGACACTAATGATGCTACTCAACAGGAAGTCGCGTATGGTATGATATCCAATCAGATAATTTAACAAAACTTGCAATCTTTTAAGTCATTTATGATTTTGATAATGATTTCAATATTTTTCAGAATGCCCTTCTGGATCATTTATGATTTACAATGGAGGCAGCCCGTCATGTGTGACAGCTAAACCCGCGGCAGCATGCTCAACCATGTTAGCTACCTGTCAAAGTGATCACGGGGCGCAATCTACTCTGTTAAGGATTTATAACAGTGAAGACATGGAGGATGCTATAGCTGCCTGGACAGCGTAAGTTTTAGTAGAAGTTGAATCCGTTGCTAGTCGATCGGCCTTCAAACCGTGCTTGGATAGTACGCTAAAAACAAACATGCCCTTACACAATTCTCTAGTTGATCGGTCAACAAATCAAATTGGCTTGTGAAAAGAGCTAAATGTGGAACTTTCAGAGTTTATATTACTGGTATCGCAAGTTTATCCAATAGTTTTGGATTTAATCTTAAATACGGAAAGGGTAAGAAGTACATGGTGGAGCAGACAAAGCGGGCAAAAGATGAACGCAGAGAAGCAAGAGAGAGTCAATCCTATTGACAATTGTACAACAATATTGTAAAGGCATTGCGCACGGATCTTTACTAAACACTACCAGAGAGGCATTGTGAAATCAGTGTCTTTCTATGAGAGCCACTGAAAGACAGTGCTATAATGAAATCTGGTAATGGTATGGTGTCCAGCCAGAAAAAAACAAAATAAGTTTTAGACGCCACAATAAGTGTATTTGCCTATAGACTAGGGTTTACAATAATATCAAAACGATAGCAACATAACACCTACATAGCTTGGAACACAGTCTGAATGTGTGCTCTACAACAAATGAGGGTGCAGGATCTAGCTACTAACAGTAGTAATGTAGGAGCAGATCTAACTACTAACTAACAATAAGTATAATGCTAGCTTTATTTTCAGGAAATAATATTCAAAAACGCAGCTCAAACTCAAGATTAACTATAGGCTAAAATTGAGCTGGCAGAAAAGTAAAATAAAAACATATTTGTACATCCATCTCTAAATCATCAACTTGACTCATCCATCATTATCTATGCAAAAGTAAGCTGGCGCATATCTCATCTGTCCACTTGTCCCCTTGCAACTGATCGTGTCTTCCTTGTTAGCTACTGCTATTCACACTTTCCTGTGTGGCTTTGCGAAACTACTACTGGCGTAGCGAAATCCCTTTTCACCACTGCCTGCTAGTGAACAACCTATATAGTTCCATTACAATATCAGCATTATAGTCAGTTCATTCCTGGTAAACGAATACGTAAGTCATATGTTATGCATACTATTATTTTTTAGTTATAAGCGCAATAAATGTAATTTTGGGTCTATCACGTTCATCCACATTTTTGGTGAAATCTTACTCATCGTTGCTGTTTTACATTCATCACCAATAATCATCTTAGACCTTCAATTCATAAGTTGTGTTCATTCAATCACAGGTTGCGTTACTATTTAATCAGAGGTTGTGTTGCTATTCAATGGGGTCCCGGCAGAATTTTGTGCGGAGCTATTATTATAGAAACCGGAAGCCCGCTTTCCACCAACAATACTATTAAAACAAAAGTCACATCCTTTTAACTATTACTAAAGAAACATTTTTTATTCACGGAGTCTGATAAGTTAAGGGTATATACATGTAATACTGACGATGCGCCATCAACATAAATTGTAAAACTACAACGGCTCTGTGAAAGCAAACCACAGTA
The DNA here is from genome assembly GCA_945261195.1 of Cryptosula pallasiana. Classification (NCBI taxonomy): domain Eukaryota; kingdom Metazoa; phylum Bryozoa; class Gymnolaemata; order Cheilostomatida; family Cryptosulidae; genus Cryptosula; species Cryptosula pallasiana. Next base: position 22,228,543 of record OX183140.1, on the reverse strand, counting down.
ATCGTAAATGGCGCGCTTTCATTAGTTTACTTTGGCAAACTCAATTAAACCCGAAATACAAAACTATGATTCTCCCCGTGAGCATGATATTTAATTATTTTTTTAACTAAATAAGCCAAATTCTTTTCAAAAAATACTTTCCAAAAGCTTTATTGATTCTTTGAGCTTCCTCAACAACATAATTTTTGTCATATTATTTGCTCAAATTTCCTCACATCAAAATAATAGTCAAGCAAGTCGTGATTTCTAATGATAAGTTCAACGATCGACTAAGCTACTTTCGGTTGCATCGCTAAAGTGAAACTACTCTGCCGGGACCCCATTACAGGCTGCGTTACCATTGAATGAGTGGTTGTGGTGCCATTCAATCATAAGTTGCTGAGTGTTTGTCTGCAGTTACTGATGTCAAACATTGGCTTGAGACATGATTTTGAATAGATTTGCTTTAGTTTAAATCTTATCAAGCCAAGTTTGGTTTAAAGCAATTATCTGGAATTTCTTCTCACCCGTAGGATACTTCTCATTGGTGTAGTGGGCCCTGACCCAGTTGAATTTTTTTCACAAATATGTAGTAAGTTAGAAAAAACAATATGGTAAGTTTTCTCAAGTTTGGTTTGCTTGTATAGAATTATGACTTCCCAAATATTGGTATTGCCCAAAGAATTTTGTAATTGAAAAAAAAGACTGACACCACTTTTCTTGAGTTAGCAATTTTTTCTTGTTTATTAAAGCTGATATTAAGTACACAAATTATGATAGTTTTTGTAATTTAATAAGAATTGATGTTTTTTTTAAAAAAGACGTTAATCTTCAATTTTCACATTTAGTTTGGAAACTTATATAACAAACTAATATGGAAAAAAACATTGCTGAACTTATATCTGAGGTGTTTTTTTCTCAACAATGATAAGTTGACCAAAAAAATAGCTATTTACAGGAGACAAAATTCTAAAGAAAAACTTTTTGAAAATGATGAATACTTTTAAAAGTTAACTTTGGCATTGAAGATTATGAGACAGTTATAACTACTGTTCATATTTATTGTGGTAGATTTCCAGGCACACATTATCCTTAAAACCAGCATCTGTTTATGCTTACCCCGAGAAGGTGGCTCTGATCACCCAGGCAAACCTTCAGTAGTGCTTATGCAACTAATAAAGTGACTGCTGGTCACCAAGTCTACTAATAATGAGTCAGTATTGCCATACTGACTTTCGGTGTAATAAAACGGCCATCACTGATTACTGCAGAGCCAACATCGACCCCTTCAGGCTGGTATTGACCCCTGGCAAGATCGGTACTGATGAAGCAGTGCCGGAATAGTATGGTTGTCTTGACTAAAAGTCAAAATAATATCCTGGCAGCTTTAAAGAATCCTATCCTGGACTAAGCTATGTTCAGAAGCCAAGTCCTGGCAACCTGAGGCTATGTATGCTTTCAGGACCTGTTGAAGAATAGGAGTAGAACTTACATTTAAATTATTGACTTCACCCTCTGCCATTACGCGCGTTATTATCTTAAATACACCTTACAATTTGCCAGTATTTATATCTAAGTAAGTTCCAGTCCACAAAGCATTGTCAGACCGCACCATTTGTCTGGGCTGTGATACAACAATACTATAGACTGCAACTAGCAACGAATAACAACACAAGTTAAATATGAACAACAAATGGTAACCAGTATTAACGTTTATGTACATCATTGCATGGTGGCAATTCCATGGTTGCTTGAGCTCAATAGGGCAGAGCTTGGACTTTTGCTAGCTGGCTGATGCAATCTCGATAGCTTAAGCTCATACTTTTGACTCTGAAACGAGGCAGGTCGTTTATGTTTCCCTTGCCTTGTATGCACAATAGCAATGAGGCTACCAAGTGTAAATTTAATACATGTCCTATGCAATGTATTACACAAGGTGTAGAACATTGCATTAACTCAGTGGCTTCCTATATGCAGCATATATCATCTTTATATGGCCAAAAACTATTTATTTCCATTCCTGTAAAGATGGTCTGGCCAGGCTATGCATGGGATAACTCCCTGTTACTACCTCAACTCTTCTTCGGTCAATTACTCCCAACTCCTTCCAACCATCACCTTTCAGGAAAGAAGTGTAAGTTTTCCCCCAACTCGGTTGCCCCTTTTTTACCACTAAAAGCCCTCTCATATCCTCTAAGAGGTTTGTTTCCACTCCTACCAATGGCAGACTTTTTCACCCTAGTCCTTACCATTGCATGTTTTATGCTCTAGAGTCTAAAGAAATACCACTTTAGAGTGCTACAAAATTAAAATACATGTTGTTGTATTGAGCTACATGTTATAGCATGTCTGAGCTGAGAGTTTCTTTTTATATTGGTTTGATTGTTGCGCAGATTGTGATTGGCCAAACTGGTAGTGTCCCCTTGGGACAGAGGTTTAATACTTGAGACCAGTGGTGTTTCATGGTCAATGGGACCGAACTTCACCATAATCTTATATAATAATGCGATAAAGCCAACACACAAATACACACTGTTTTAATATCATGACAAGTTATCACCAAATTTCTGTGGTTTTGTTACCATCAATGACCGGCGACAACGGCATGTATTTCCATGACTGAAAGTTTATTGCCGTTGGTTTAACCACACCCACTGAGGCAATTGCTTTCAGTGTGTTTTCAAGTGCAATTTAGCTGACTAGCGTTGCTGACTGTTTTTTTTTATTATTTTCTTATATCTTATGTAAAAAATATATAAATGAAAAAGTTATTACCGAGTTGTTGGCTGGCAAAAAAGTTGTTTGGTGACAAGGGAGTTTGGTAGCACATTGGCTATCATTCAATAAATGGTATTATTTATTATTATGTAGTAATAATAAAAAAGAACCAAGTGAGTTTTGTTGCAAAAAGATACTATCATTTATTTTTTATTACTGTAGTAATTAATTACCAACAGCAAAGATTCGATCGTTTTAAATCAGTTTCATTGTTTCATAAATAACAGTGCAATAAACGACAAACGATCATCGTTGGGATTATAAACACAAGCTAACGATGCCATGCGGTTACGATAGATAATTTGAAGTTTCCTGTTTTATTACGCATGTTTGGTTTTATCGCCTTTGGAGACATTAGCATTTCCAATAGCAATAAACATCTGGCATTCGGCTTCTCGCCCACTTTTTGCACTCAGAGAAAGACAAATCTTTTCAACAAGTCTCATGACAAATTTATCGACAATGGAGTTTCCAACAGAAATTTTCCTTTATCACCGCCAGTATCCATAATCTGTCATGATATAGCTAGTGCAGAACTCATGCGAGCGTAGCGTATATAAGAGAAAAGGATTTATATGTAAATTCGTCCACCACGGTTTTTTTAATTTTTGAAATATTTCTGCGTGGCTAATTTTTTAATAACTTGGGGTCAGAAAACGCTAGAAACAAAATTTAAAAAGGTATCAAATGGATACAATAAACCGCACAGGTTTAGCCAATAATTGCATGGTCTTCATAGCTGTGGACCTCAAAAATAACGGGTGAAAAATACTTCATAAACCTGCATTTTCCTATTGCGCCATGGGTCACTAAGACTTCAGTATATGTCATTCAGATTCTCTGTTATTTTACCGACCCTGTGGTATACTATTGTAGTGGATTTTGGGGGGCCGACCAAACGTCCACCAACAACACCTCACTCTAGAGGTCAACTTCCAACAGAGGAGTATGCCAACTCCACAACTGTTCCCGGAGCCCGCGGCTCAAACGTACAACTCAATGTCTTGTTGAGTAAACCATACTTTATTATACAGCATAACCAGCAATGTATAATAAGGGTAATTGTATCATGCTACTTGGCTTAAGCACAGGCAGAATCCCAATACAATACAATGAATGAAGTGAAGTGTTCTGCCTCTTATAGGCAGAACAGGATTAAAACATATGCCCAAACAAGGGGCAACAAATCAGCAATGGCAGGAAGTGTTTACACTAATCAGAATACAAGATATAAATATGCAATACAGTCATTGGCTAATATGGGGTTAAATATGCAAGGCGCCCAGAAGTAGGGGGCGGAGCTTAGCAGTCAATCTAGCTGACTCATGATGGTGCAATGAGTAGCTCTGGTTCCTGGTCCTTATGGCTTGTGGTCCTTGGCTTTGGTCTTGTTTGAGGACAGCTGTGTTGCAAAGTCGGGCTCCTGCACCTTTGGTATCAATTTCGGTTCTCAGGCTATAGCAGTTCTTTCCTCACCGACCCGGTATAGGTTTGGTAATGGCACTGCAGGGCCGGTAGTGCATGCTGCAGGGCCGGCAGGGTGTGCTGCAGGGCCGGTGGTACCTCTGCAGGGCAGGCAGTGAATGCTGCAGGGCAGGCAGTGAATGCTGCAGGGCCGGTAGGGTTTCTACCGGCTGACTCGCTTATGTTCTGGTTGTGCCAGGCTCTATTTAGGCTTGCCTGACACTCAACAGTTGTCAGGGGGACCTTGCGCAGTGGTAGTAGTCACAAAATTCCACCACACTATTTATCATCGAAGAATCACGTGATGCAGACAAAACCATTTATTTACTGGAGAGTCACATTAAAATAATTAAAAAAAATAATATAACGTACCATTAGCTAATTAGCGTGACGGATGGCCATGCGTCACTGATTTTGCATCATTGCAACAATACCATTGTCATCAATGCTTAATTACCGGGACCACAAACCATTGCTTTTTTAAGCAAAAGTACTTTTTCTCAATTACTTTTCTGAGACAACCACTGGTGTGACACACATAATTTTTGCACCATTGGATGGACAACATATTTTTGTAAATGCCGATGCTCTATTTGAGAAAAAATTGTCAAAATAAAAGTTGCACTTGTGCTAGCTACATGATATGGAAACATGGTAACAGACAACACTCTCCATTAAACTGTTACTTTGTTCGATAGACCTCAATAGACCTAGTTTGTTGTGGGGGTTTTAGTGAAAAAGTCTCTTGCGACTAGCATAGAATTTGTGTTTAGTCCCTGACTCACCATATCTGTGATAGCTGGCTGATGGATGGCTGGATGAACTGGTCAACTAATCAATACTCCTACTAGCTATGACATAACAAATGACTAATATTTATTACTACCCATAACAGCATTGTACTTTAGAGATGTGGAAGAAAGTAGCCAGGTCATGGGAGACTCGCTGACAGGCGGATGAGTTACTGTCGACAAATAGGGAGTTTGCTCAACAGTTGTTGCATTGTGTCAGTAGTTTTGCAATACTCTATGAAATAACAAAACTACACACTACGTATGGATCTTATTTGAAAGTACACAGTTTTGTATGTCTTACCTAGTTTAAGCTGTGGGTATTCAAGAGGTTGTAATTTTTCAACTGATTACTTTTTAGCAGTAACTTTTTTCTTTAGTACTACTTTCAATCTGGTGTAGTAAACTGTCTAGAAGGTTTGTCGGTACACTTAGTAAACACAAAAGTCCCCCTGACAACTGCAGGGTGTCAGACCAACTTTACCACAAGTCTGAAACTACTAGGAACACTTAAGTAGGCAGAACCTACCCCTGCCAGCTCTGCATTTAGCACTGCCCGCCCTGCAGTCATCTATAACAGACCGGCAACAACATGGCTGCCATTGTTTGAGAACCCAAAGTAGCCTTAGATGCTACAGAAGCCTGGATTCACAAGTCAACTACCCACAGATGTATTGAAAGCTAGACTGCTAGCTAACAAAGCACTAGAAACCCGTACAGGAAGCAGATGATGCAATAACTTACATGACAAAGCGTATTTGCTCATGAAATCTGCCTAGTATTTCTGGGCACCTAATTTATTTAACTGTGTTCCTTTTATGTGATGGCTTATTATTTATAATCTGGTAGTTCGTTTGTGTATTTATGCTCTACTTATATGTTTTCAGTCACATGTGTAATTAGGACAATTATTTCTGGTGTCTCTGACTATGAGAGGCAGAGCTTTCTGCCATGTAGCATTGTACTGTATCAGAGTTCTACCTGTGCTCATGTTAAGTTAGCAAGATACTGTATCACTGCTTATTTTACACTTTTCGTACTTTGAAGCACTGGATGTTGAGTCTGAGCTGGGCTCACTACAATTGGGAGTTGAGTGAGATTCCTCCATAGCATTGTTGGTTGAATAATGCCTGGGAGAGTTGTGTTGAGTTTGGCAGGAAGGCCAACGATGGTTACCAAATTACCTCTCCAGCAACGAGATGTTGACTGGTGACGGGGCACTTTGGTAGTTTGTGAAGGGGCCCAGATAATTCAATACAACTTTTGATTACCAAAATTTTGTTTGTGCTTGAGTGTCTCAATAAACCAAAACTTCAAAAGCCACTTCTGCCTGAGCAGTTTTTAATTGAGTCCTTTTAATACCGAAGTTCTGTCTGTGGAAAATATGTTTTGTGTTGTAGAGTTGGCGATTCAGACAGAATAGTGGTGGACATGCAAAGAACCAGCGACAGTACACCATTCTATCTGTCAGATGGGACAGAACTTTATTCAGAAGGGAGATTTGTCCAGTTAGTATATCACCCTCTATTACATGAATATTAAAGCTGCAAGTTATGAAAAGCTTGGAGTTCTATGTTATAAATGCTGGTAGCTTACTGTTTCAAAGTATGTAGTGGTTTGTGGCTAACAAATTTCTACATTGCAGTGATGATCCAGATAACGGAGAACACGGGGCGTCTGTGATATGTCAGGGCTCACCATATGACTGCGGACTGCTGACAGTAAACCTGGATGAGAGTTTAGGCTCAGACTGTGCTTCTCAGATGTTTTTTTGTCAGGTCTCGTGTAAGTTCACCATAAATGTTAAATGTCAGGCTTCTTGCGCATCAACATAAGATGAGCCAAGTTATCCAAGTTATTCCTGTAGAGATAGCTAAATGTAATCCAAAATTATTTGAATACTTTTGGTAACATCGAAGAGGATTTTAACCTGCTCTATAGTTTATCTCAACTGTATTAGGGTGAAAAGGTAATCATCTACAGCTGTGGATGGTTTATTTTAACTGCAACTTGGTCTGAACCAATTAGCAATGGATTTTTTGTTCTTTTTAACCAATTGACCAAAACTTGAGTTGTCTCAACTTAAATTTGAGCCAACTCAACCTCAAACTCAACCTCAGACTCTACCACAGACTTGACCTCAAACTCAACCTCAGACTCGACCTCAGACTCTACCTCAAACTCGATCTCGGACTCGACCTGAGACTCGACCTCAAACTCTACCTCAGTCTCATTTTTAGACTCATCTTCAGACTCAACCTCAGTCTCTACCTTAGTCTCTACCTCAGATCCTACCTCAGACTCTACCTCAGACTCAACCTCAGTCTCTAATTTAATCTCTACCTCAGACTCTACCCTAGACTTTACCTCATGTTCTACCTCAGATTCTACCTCAGACTCTACCTCAGACTCTACCTCAGACTCGACCTCATATTTAATCCCAGACCCTTCCTCAGACTCTACCTCAGACTCGACCTCAGATTAGATTGTGGGATTTTTGAGGTGTGGGTGCATGGGCCTAATAGAGGATGGGTATCATGTACTAGCACAGAGATGTATCTACTAGTGTGACTGAGTACAGGAAAGGGTTCGGTAGGTACAAGATCACATAAGTGGGACAACACTGGGAAGAGTGGAGAGAGGTGGTCAAGATGTTGGGAGGGGGAAGGGGGGGGAGGTAGAAGGGATAATGGAGATGAAATATGGAGGTCGCAGGTTACAGTATTAGAAAGGAACTCAGCGGCAATAGCTACCAGGAGTAGAAACAAACAGTGATTGTTAAGTAAAAATTTTGAGCCACCGCATTGAAGGGTAACTCGAACCTCCGACAGAAAGCAGAGGCGTTTACTAAAAAAGATGTGAATGGCTATGATAGCTTCATTCCTGTTTGGTATGACTATATCTGTTATTATGGGATTAAAACTGATCATGTAAGGATACTTGGGACAAATAGGAGAGGTAATTAGAAGTCCACTACTCTACTCGTTGCCTTGAGCAGGGCACAATAATCGTGTAAATCGAAACAGGAGGATGCCACTGGGACAACAGTAGAGAAGAATGCCTATGCAGCATGATGCAACTGAGCATGGAAGATAACAGCATAAGCTAGCTGGTTGCATCAGCCTGTTGGCGTAAAGCGAAGCTCGCCCATTCAAGCCTGAATGCTCATTGGACTAGCCACCATAAGGCTGCGTATATAAATTATTGTATTTGGCAGTATTAATTTTCTATGATTAACATTTGCAATAACTTGTTGTCTGTGAATTATATGTCCAAATTTTTGTATAAAACGCCACACAATTGGTACTGTCTGGCAGAAATTATAGAATACCTGGTATGCCTGGCAGTTTTGACAGTCTACAAAACAAATATATGTGCTTATATTACTAAAGCTATTGCTAGTGTGTCCGAGTCAAGTTTTCTTTTACTGTTGATAAGTCGATATCAGAGGTTGACCACTGCACTGCGCTGTACAACAACTTTGTAAAGACCTGAGTAAGTGTCTAGAATTGGTGGAAGAGTGTTTAATCAATCGATAACTTTGCTATTGAAAATTTTATTTTCACTGTATTTACCTAGCTAAGTTTCAAAATGATTCTACCAGAAAATATTTGAACGACTTTCAACCTTCATCTCCAACTTTTCTCAGTAGATATCTTTAATAAAGTCACAGTTACTGAAGAGCTTTTGGTGAAGTTCACAAGAATCGGTTTTTTTAATTGTTTGTAACAAACTACACACATTAGCACAGGATACTTGTCCCTCAATCAAACTGTTCATTACCCTTTGCAGTAGTAGAAGAAGTTGTCGATGGCAACTGGACTGAATGGAGCACCTGGGCCAAGTGTGCTGGAGGATGTGATGCAGCTAATTCTGTTATATTTAGAGAAAGAAATTGTACCAACCCAACACCAAGTGCATCTGGTGCAGACTGTGTGGGGGATACCAGAGAGGAACAATACTACGGTAATTTTACTGTTTCAGTCGTCTCAACTGGCCATTGGTTCTGCCAACATACCAACTTGTTATGCAGGCTCAACATTCCATTTTTAGGTAACTCAATTTTGTTTCTTGCTGAATAGAACAGGGAGAGCTTCGATAGCCATTAGGTATACAGAACGCAAAACCTTGAAAACATAATGATACTGTTTTCTAAAACTTCATGAAGAATTTGTCTTCGGTCACCTTGACTTTCTTTGGAGATTAAAATTGAGTGTACTAAAAGTATTATGAGTGTGCTCAAAGGTTGTAAAGTATCGTGGTTTGAAAACAAATTTCTTGTCGTATTTTATATGTGCATGTATTTTACCCCAGAAGTTCAAACTTGGCTGAGATTCATGAAATAGAAGTAAGCCAAGTTGTGGAGAAAAGATAGATTTGTTTATGAAAATAATTTGAAAGTAAGACACTGATTTGTGACGTATATGCGATGTAAAAGCTTTACGGTTATTTGTTTAACCAGAGCACTTTATTTAAAACAGCTAAGCCCATTGTTTCCCAAGTGCATTCAAGGTTGCTAGACTTTCTTCCCAGAGTGCTGCTTTTATAACCCACTATTCCATAATTTCCATAAGCAATTGCCTAAGCTGATCAAATTTTATAATATTTTCAGTTAGTAACCAAGGGCTACAATATTTTCATCCATCAAATTCTATTTCATTTTCATCATCATGAGACTTCTCAGGCTCAGGTGTGAGCAGCGATGACTTTGGTCAGAATGAGGTGCAACCATGCAGATTAGACACAAAAGTGGATGTCCCTGCTATAATTATTGTCTTTAAACAATAATCATTATTATTATTTTATACCGATAATGGTAATAAACAATAAATATTATTATTAATTCTTATAAATAAATATTCTTATTTATAATTATTTTTCTCTACAAAAATATAAATATGAGTGGAATTTTTCCTCAAATAACAGTTAATACAGAAATTTGTTTTTTACAACTTATTGTGATTGAGATAGGTGGAGATTACAATCAGAGGGCAAGTTTTTTAAGTGAAACCACAGGCGCAAATGCTCAATGATATCCTTTCTAAAAACTATATGAATAGTTTTAGTTTTATCGAAACAACCAAAGAGAACAAAGTTCAGACTCATTTATATGTGAGCTTCAGCGAAAACCCTTTTGAGAATGTGTTATAGACTAATTTCACCTCTAAAAGTAAGGCTAGCTACCACATTTTATTGTTGACTGCCATTGGCCATTCAGCGAGTCGCATCTGGAATGCATAATTAATTTGGATCACTCTCATGTTGTGTTTAGCTCTATTGTTGGATCACTCTCATGTTGTGTTTAGCTCTATTGTTGGATCACTCTCATGTTGTGTTTAGCTCTATTGTTGGATAACTCTCATGTTGTATTTAGCTCTATTGACAATAGTTGGGAGAAAATTTCAAGAGTTTCTGCTTCTTCGCACAGAATTTGGTTATTTGGGTAAAAAATTTCTGCCGATTTTAATTATGACAAGGAATTTGGATTTTAAAAAAAGCGTTCTGTACAATTTTTAATGTTAAAGCATAGTTGCTGTTTGTAGGATGCGATCCAGATATAGTTCCATCTCAAAGTCACCACATCCACTTGGGACAGTTCTGTATAGTATTCTATGAAGATTTAACAGGAGCAGACTGTCAAGACATCAGAGTAACCTGTAGAAATCAGTTGAGGCCGGCTACAGGAGTTATATTTGATGACTCCGCTTGGGCTGCAGACGTGAGAGCTGAGGTGTGGGCTGTCTATGCATCGTAAGTTTTTTATTGCAATTGGCTGCATTGTTGCTGTGAAACAGACTGCAGGCATTAGTTTATTTTCTTTTCATAGCCATGTCACAAAGTTACTAGTAGTATGATAGGAGCAAATCTCCCACGTCACAAAGTTATTAATTGATAAATTATAAACAATCGTAAACATGGAGTAAGTTTATATCACAACCTTGTCAGAGAACTGATTACCAACAAACCATAAATAGCTCATTATAGCAATTTATTTTATTTCATGGCGGTGTCTCAAAAACAATAACCAATAAACGATTAATGATGGCTGTTTATTCGTAGGGAGTTGTCTGCTCGTGGTATATCTACCACTACAAGACTTATGGTTGGTGCAAATTCAGCTATACAATGTACCAACACTGGATGTACAGAACCTGTAGTACATAATGGTTGCGCTGATGCAGATGCTGTCAATTACTTTGGCTGTTACTACAAGAATAGTAAGTTTGCATCTTGAAATTCATTACATAAATCAAATCAGAATATAAAAAATTATTAAGCATGTATTTATTGTTTCTTGGTTTGGTCACTCATGTATCTAGCATACCGTGGGTTCGTTTGATCGAAGTAGCAGAACCTATGGTATATACCACCGCTCCTATGTGCAATCTTTATATTCATTTCCAATTAAAAATTGTTGGTAAAAATATGAATTTTCTTTTATTTTGGAAGAACACCAAAACTCATTAATTAAAAAAAATGATTGAATGAAAAACTTCATTATTGATGAAAATTTTTGTGATATAATTAGTTTGATTTGTTTAACAACTGATTAAATGCTTATAACAAATTTATTGCAATCTAAACCAAAAGAAGTCTCATTATATTGTTGTTTTCTTGGCTCTGATTAATTCATAACCTGAAAAGGTTTAACAACAAAATGAGGCACAAATTACAGTTGATGGAGGTTGGAGTGCCTGGGGAAGTTGGGATCTATGTACAAATCGACATACTTGTGGTACATCATCCATCTACGTCAGGAAACGTAGTTGTACTAATCCGGTACCCTTTGCTGGTGCAAACTGTGTTGGCGATGACGATGGTGATGGTGAAGATTCTGAGGAACTGCAGCTGAGTGAGTAATAGATATCCAAAATTCATTTTTGGCTACAGTGAATAAGTAATTTCAACTGGGTGTCATAGATAGATTCCAAATTCAAAATAGTAACACTGGCTTAAAAGAATTTAGTCTTCTGGGCTCTGATGAGGAATCAGTAAGGTTCCTATTAAGCTGCAATTGCGTTAAGGACTACCCTTCAAAATTTAATTTAATGAAGTTCACAGCAAATTGTAGAGTTTTACATTTTGTCTATTATGGTTACGAATAATATTGTAGTGGATTCCGTTTCTACTACTTATCCACTAATGGCTGAGTACAGGCAGACACTCGGTCTACTGGCACAGCAACTAAGTTAATCTCTACAGGCCTGACTACCTACTATCTCCTCTCACCAGAGAGGAGGAGTTAACTCAACTCCACAACCAATTGTGAGCTCTCAGCTCAGACATATAACTCGGTGCTTTCAAGTCTCTACATTTATTTGTGTTATACAAGTGCCAGCATAAGAGCAAATGTGGTACACAACAGCAATGGCAGTAAATAAGCAGTGAACCAGGCGAGAGCTTAGCTTTTTATAGGCCAAGTGACAAGAGGGTATACAGGAAGTTATTGTCCAACTTAGTGAGTAGACCAATCATACAATGCATCATGCATGAAGTTAAATACAGTTGGTGCCCAGAGGTAAGGGGCAGAGTTGCTGAGTCACTGCCCAATATAAAGCTATGCTATCTTCTTTGGGAGCCTCTTAGTCTTTACGGAACTTGGGGTCTCGAGGTCCTGGTATCTAGAATAATCTAATAGGTAGATAGGGGCTTCTGAGGTTCTTAGGCTATCTTTTATTCTTTTGGCTATGGCAGCCATCTTAATGCCAGCACTGGGATGCCTTCCTAGGGCCGGTACTGAGTCAGTATTGTGCCGGGATTGTTCCGGGATTGATATTTATGTACTGCCGGCTCATTTCACGGCTTATGCCAGTGTCAATTATAAGTGTCTGATGCCAAGAAGCTATCGGAGACAACTTCTGGACACACTGGTCTTGACAGGGCTCCACCAAAATCCACCACATTATGTGCCTTGGTATAGTGTTCGGTGCCAATCAGGTCAACAAAATCAACAATTAATGAAATAGTGTCTGGTCTATCATGGAAGCGGCTGATATCAATTTTTTTCTTCACAAATAGATTAATGAAAAAAGAAAACATTCCTAATACAGAACACATTTTTCCTAGCCTTCCATATAACAAATAATTGTACCAGGGTATTTGTAATAAAGAATTGTGATAACCTTGAGTTAGAAGTGTACTAACACCCATGTATATATATCCATTGCCCAACTACTACCGCTGTATATAATATAAATTTCATTTATGCACTCATGTGCAATATTACTCTGTATTTCAGCAACAAACGGACAAATTAAAACTGTTTTAGATATGGTCATATAACTCAAAAATTATCATACAACTACTCGATTATCTGTATGTGAATTTTTTTACTAACAAGTAATTCAGAGAATCTAAAAGATAGATTATTTTTTTATTATTACAATTATTATTTCTATACCAACATTTAACAGCTAAAAACTTTTACAACAGGTATAGCCGCAAAGTTTTCAGCAAAAGAAATGGCCATTTTTCAGATGAATAGCTTCAAAACACAAACTTCTGAAGCTTTTCAACTCGCCGCTTTTCAAACTTGAAAAAAATTTATAATATACTTCAAGAGCTAATAAAATGGTAAGTAATAAAATAAAATTGGTACACTTTTATATGAAGATGCATTTTAATAAATAAATTATGGAATTCACGTTATTGGCTGCATTTATTTGTTCAGCATAAAAATCTTTTTCGTTTAACAACCAGCTGGTCAATGAGCTTTAAATTTGCAACACTGTTAGTAGCACAATAGGGGCAGATCTGCTCCTATTGTACTACTGCTGTTTCAAGTTTACCCATCACTTAATTTAAAAAAATTAAAATAAAAACTTTACTTTTATTGTTCTTTGACAAAGCAGAATGTTCAGACCAGCTGTAACAATTTTGTTATATATCCATATTACGCTTTTTTTTAACAAAATAAAAATTTTCAAAATTTTTAGTTAATGGGTGAACCGGCTATCTGGTTTTTCAAAAATCTTTGAATTAATCATTTATTTAATTTCAAGAAACGCAACTCTGACTTCCACAATTTGTGTATGATTCGCGTAGATAGATTGGAGCAAGACATTAAAGAATATCAATTGTTCAGAAATCTCTTGTCAAATGTAATTTCTGAAATGAAAAGGGTATTTAATATATAAAAACATTATACTGATCAGTACATGGGCTAATAGGGCAGTATGGTGGCCATCATCTAAAAGTTTTTAATTAGTATTAGAGAAAGAAAGGAAATAAGGATTTTTTTACTGAGTTTAGTGAATTATCGCAATGAATTAGGACAAGTCGCTCCCACTAACATTAGAATGCAAGGGGTTCTCTCAATAAGTAAAGCGAATGGCACTCCACAACCTAAGATGTGTGTGTGTGGTAAGTTTTGGCTCGAGATACTTGTAGAAACAAGTATCTCTTTACTTACTTGCAGAGTTGTTGTTAAAACATGTGCTCAAAGAGACTAAGAACTTTCGTGCCGGCACAAAACCCAGTACCAGGCCAGCATAGGTGTGAACATGGTAGGTAATGACCCCTGCAGGGTCAGTAATGAACCCTACAAAGTGGGTAGCGACCCCTATAAAGTCGAGAATGATCTCTACAAGGTTGGTAATGACCCTTACCTTGCTAGTAAGCACTAAATTTGCACCGTACAAGATGGCCACCTTAGACGAGGATGCTGTAAGCTGAGAATATTGATCAAACCTGTATTCAGGAGATATCCACCCAGATCTATGTTGAAACATTGACCACAGGCTAGATAGAGCCTTCGGACTGGTGGGAATAGATCAGAAACAGCTATTAGAGAGTAGCATATGACTCTACCTCTTAGCGACTTGGCTACTTATTCATTTAACTTTATGCACTTTTGATTATTGTTTGCCCATTTATATCCTTGACTTTATTGGTTATGCCTGATAACCATGTACACACGATTTTTTAAGACTATCATTCGATCAACTGTTTCCTGTTTTCAGCCAATATAAAGGCTATAGTTTTTATTACTCTTTGCGTTCATTCTCCTGGTGTATTGCTACGTACACTTGTCACCCTCTAGGCGGTTGCCTCCCTAGATGTGAATTTATGTTAATACATGATGCTGTTAAAGTGGTGCTCAATCTAGTTTGGGGGCTCTGTGTATATCATAACAGTTGGTAGTGAACTAGAAATAGATAAAACACTCAACATCAATATTGTTTCGTGGAAACAATACTAGAAACCAGTAGATGTGAACAGTGTGTGCTGAGTTTGTTGCCGCTAGAGAAGGACAAGCTACATCACTCATCTTTTCACAGGGTCAGCTAGTGTATTGTAAAGACATGGGACAAATGGACTTGACAACCGGATTGTCCTAGAGATATGATAGATTCAACCCTGCAGGCCTTGCAACACCTAAATTACGGATCAGTCAATAATTCTCTTTCCCTTTCTCCCTATCTCCCTACCTCCCCCAATCCCTCCCTCTTCCTCCCCAAAACATGCATAGCTATAGAACCCCCAGAGCCTAAATCCCCACTCTTATTATACTCAGGTTCCAGAATTACAACAACCCAGGCCACCAAAGGCCACCAAAGGCCACCAAAGGCCACCAAAGGCTATGCAATCTAGAGCAGGAAGAGAGCCACCTAAATATAGGTATCTCTTGTTGTGAGATCTCTAACTCTGCCCCTTACTTCTGGGAGCCAGATCTCTTTAAGTATTTATCTTATCCATTATTCATTATCGTTTATAATCTTTATGTTTATTTGTTTAGTTATGCCTGTAACTTCCGCAATTGGATTGCTGCTTGCTAACTAGGCCAAGTAACTGAGCCTATAAAAGTCTGAGCTTTTTATTGATTGTGTGCATTTGTATGGTGCAACACTCTGCCACTGTTGGTTCATAAAATAAGAATAAACGTATTAGCTAGAACGCAGCGAGTTATACTTCTGAGCTGAGGATTCACAATAGCTGGAAACTTGATGATACTCCTTTGTAATTGTCTTGAATGCCATGCCAGCACAAAATTTACCTTTTGGGAGAGGTAGCTGTTGGCAGTACGGCCTGTTCAGGCTGATTGAATTTGTTGTACCGGCAGACACAAGGTTTGGCCGGAGACAACTGCTTAGTGAATAATCGTGTGACCCCACAATCTACTACATGTCTATACATGCCAAAAAGAGCAGTGTACAGTTTAAATAGTCCAAAACTGTTTTTTACTTGCTGTCAATACTGCTATTGTAATGGATCCCAGTATGGTTCCACGGACATCCACTGTGCTCAAGTATTGTACCTCTCTCCAGAGGGACACTGTATTGCTCGACAGTGACAACTGTGCAATCAGGCAACCGAATTACCCAGTATAGCTAGAGCCCATGGCTCACACAAACAACACAGAGTGAGGTTTTAATACCGGCTTTATTCTCACAAGACAAAGTCCTAGTGGGTATTAATCCTTTAGGGTTATTGTGGCAAGACATGAGAATGAATGCAATGATTATGGACAAAGTCACTCCTTTTATAGGAGAGCTCACAGGAAGTAATTAGCATAAATTTATATAATAGTAAGAGCACAGGAAGTGATTGAACCAATACAATTGCACAGATAAATACTCAACCAATCATGCGATAAATATGGATTAAATATAATAGGCTCCGAGTGGCGGAGTCCTGTCTCCTATTGTCCAATAAGAGTGCTCAACAGGGTCCCAAGGCTCTGGATAGCTTACGATCCTGGTTACTTCGGATATTAGGAAGAGTAACTTCTGTTCTTGGCTTAGTGTAAGATCTTAGCTAGTTCTGGAAGCTCTCTGCTATGGCAGCCATCTTTTACCGGCCCTGGGTCACCATAGCGGCCCTGTAGAGGTCACTACTGGCCCTGCAGGGGTCATCACTGGCCCTGCACACTGTGCTACCGGCACAGTAAAGCTTTGCCACCGGCACAGCATCTTACCGATGGCTGTAGGTGGAACTCTAGCGCATTTAGTGTGGAGATAGTGTAGTAAACTCCCAGTTTACTATGATTGTTCACCAAAATCTACCACACTATTTCCATTGATATACATTTACAGACTGTCCAAGTCAAGGAGCCGTCCTCTCTTACTATGGACAGGTAGCCACTTGTATATACTACGGCACAAGTACAGTCGGTATTTCATGGACACATGAATCTGTTACATATTGTACAGATAACTTTGGTAATTCATCTAAACCTATATCTATACCATCAGACGATTCCTTGTGGACAGAGGTTACAGCTGTTGCTAAACAAAACATGTTAGTGAATCCTTGCACTATATTCCACCTACTACTGCCTGAGTGCTTGTCAGCTTTGTTAAGAAGTTTTCCATTAGAATCTTTTAACTATTTCATCTTTTGTCTTTTGTAGAAACTCTAAATACTGGCTTGGACTTTATTCCAAACAAAACAAGGATTTATCATACTCCTGGGTGTCAGGTGATGCACTCAGTGGATCTGACTCTAGACTGGATAGCTCTAGGTAGCTCTCATTAATATATATATTTAGTCCGTTTCGTTATTGGAGATAAATAGTTGTTTAACAAAATGGAGATTAATCCTTAAGAAAGTTAATGGTTTGGTTCTTGGAGATTGAAAGGCTCGAGTAATATTCTCTTACACACGCATGAATATATATCATTACAGCTCATTTGATCCAGTGGACCCTACAGAAGGTTATGCATATCTGATCTGTACATCTAGTACTTACTGTGAGATAAGAACTACAGGCTCCGCCTCTGCATATCCTGTTTGTGTGTTTGATAAAGGTAAGTAGTAATACACAGTAAAAGGTAGAAGGTATAAAACATTGGATTGGTGGGTAATTGGTAGCTGCTGTACATTGCAATGCTGCCACTGTATGTTCATATCTTGTTCACAACTGCTAGTACTTTGCCAAAATTAGTGGTGAGACAGTATTTCATCATCTTGTATCGCAATAGAAACTTAATAACCATGTCAAATAAATAATAAACAATCCTAAATTTATTCTTATCATTCTTAATGATCAATAACTCATGTAAATTTGTTACTTATAGATATGTGATTGATAAAAACAAAAACTATATTTCAACAATTAGGTATTGTGAAACAAATGCTAATGTTGCTGTTCCATCGGGTTTAGATCCAAACTCTGATCAAACCACTCACCTTTATTGTATAGTTGATGCGTGGAGCACTGACTGGACACAATGGGCTGACTGCGCTAGTAGTTGTACTTCTGGTACAGCTAAAAAGAAACGAACCAGAGAATGTACTCAACCAGAGGAATCATTTGGAGGGACAGACGCAGATTGTGAAGCACAAGTTCTGGTTCAGGAAACAAGTCTTGGTAAGTTAGTTTGTATCATCAAATGATTGCAGGATCTTGATTGTATCCTATTGGCAGGTTTTGTTTTGTTTTGTTCTGCAGTCTTGCAATAGCTATGGTTACATGACTACATGATAGCACTTACCTAACCAAAAACAGTACCGTGTACACATTTGGTGCAGGATAGCAATAGAGGACGAGTTGTTGAACTAATTGTAGACTTTTTCATTGTAAGAAACAAATTAAGTAAATGTATAACTAGCTAGTTGACTACTTGCAGTTTGTACAGATATAACTAACTAGCTGACTACTTACAGTTTGTATAGATATAACTAACTAGTTGACTACTTACAGTTTGTACAGATATAACTAACTAGTTGACTACTTACAGTTTGTACAGATATAACTAACTAGTTGACTACTTACAGTTTGTATAGATATAACTAACTAGTTGACTACTTACAGTTTGTATAGATATAACTAACTAGTTGACTACTTACAGTTTGTACAGATATAACTAACTAGTTGACTACTTACAGTTTGTATAGATATAACTAACTAGTTGACTACTTACAGTTTGTATAGATATAACTAACTAGTTGACTACTTACAGTTTGTACAGATATAATTAACTAGTTGACTACTTACAGTTTGTATAAATATAACTAACTAGTTGACTACTTACAGTTTGTACAGATATAACTAACTAGTTGACTACTTACAGTTTGTACAGATATAACTAACTAGTTGACTACTTACAGTTTGTACAGATATAACTAACTAGTTGACTACTTACAGTTTGTACAGATATAACTAACTAGTTGACTACTTACAGTTTGTACAGATATAACTAACTAGTTGACTACTTACGGTTTGTATAGATATAACTAACTAGTTGACTACTTACAGTTTGTACAGATATAATTAACTAGTTGACTACTTACAGTTTGTATAAATATAACTAACTAGTTGACTACTTACAGTTTGTACAGATATAACTAACTAGTTGACTACTTACAGTTTGTACAGATATAACTAACTAGTTGACTACTTACAGTTTGTACAGATATAACTAACTAGTTGACTACTTACAGTTTGTACAGATATAACTAACTAGTTGACTACTTACAGTTTGTACAGATATAACTAACTAGTTGACTACTTACGGTTTGTATAGATATAACTAACTAGTTGACTACTTACAGTTTGTATAGATATAACTAACTAGTTGACTACTTACAGTTTGTACAGATATAACTAGCTAGTTGACTACTTACAGTTTGTACAGATATAACTAACTAGTTGACTACTTACCAGAGGTGGGAATAAGTCGGACTAAGTCAAGTCATCTTAGAGTCAAGTCAAGTCATAGGTCATAACTTGACTTGACTTAGTTGAGCAGTGACTTGACTTGACTCTGACTTGATGCCTCATCTGACTCGACTCGACTTGACTCGAAAAGTTTCATGACTTGACTTGACTCGACTTCATAATGCAGATGACTTTATTACAGTCATCATCAAGTCATTTGGAGTCAATCTCGCAGAGTTGTCTGCTCCTACCATGGATGAAATATAAAAGGATTGCCAGAAACCCGAACGGGGTGTAGCCAATTTTGGCCAATGGGAAGTCATCCATGGCGCCCATATTGAACTGGTTGTTCGGAGCGGAAACACAAACTACTATAGCAGCTCAAAAAAAGAATAGTGAATATTTGTATTAACGCGATGTTCTGATTTTCTAGTTTCGGAGCGGAAGCTGCATAAAGTTTGCAACTAGTGACCCTGTAGGGTCACTATTTGCAACATACCAAAGATTACATATATTGTAATAGATTTGCCTCTTCTATTAGCTACACAACGGATTCTCTACCTCTCTCTCTCTTCTACTCCTTTCTCTCTAGCTCCAACGACGTTAGCAACTCACGAGTCCTCGACTCAAACGTAGTAGAAACGTGTTTATCAGAATAAAGACTTTATTATGTTCACAAGCAAAAGGGTACTTATACAGTAATCACTCTACAACAACTGCCTGCCCAAGGCACAGCAGCTCTATTTATAGAGAAAAAGGTACAACTTCGTTACCTTATTAGGCATGACAAATCATAATACAGAATACAAGGCAATTGCCAATGGTAACATATAATACATAATCATAACAATAAATAGTCCAATCATGTAGCAAGCACATGGTGTTTTGCCCTGGGCACTTATTGCCGCTCTTTTTGGTAGCTGGTAACCTTCCAGTCCTTATAAGGATAGACCATTTCCTATCCTGTGATTCTGGGAGAAGGAACGCTCCGATTTGGATTCTGATTGCTGCATCGCGTTCAGGAGACCTCAGGCTATCTGAATCAACATGGTTGGATCCCGGGTCGGGGTCGGGGTAGGTTCGGGGTAGGTTCGGGGTCAGTTCGGGATAGCTAATCTTACTATATATAGGGGGATAGGGTTTGGGGACAGTGATCCTGGGAGAAGGAACGCTCCGATTTGGATTCTGATTGCTGCATCGCGTTCAGGAGACCTCAGGCTATTTGAATAAATGTAGTTGGATCCCGGGTCGGGGTCGGGGTAGGTTCGGGGTAGGTTCGGGGTCAGTTCGGGGTAGCTAATTTTGCTATATATAAGGGAATAAGGTTTGGGGACAACTAATACCTACTTTTCAGGGGATTCGGAGAATCTCCGGAGGGGGGGGGGGGGTAGAGTTCGGGGGGGGATAATGATTTATGACTAAGGTCACCAGGGGTGTAAGGGGGGGGGGGGGTTTGGGGGGGGTTAGCACTACCTGTCACACAAATCTCCCACATACTCCGCTTCATTAGCGACGAAGTCTCTAATTAAAATATATATATAGACAAGAATAACTGAGGGGTGTGGGAGGATGGAAGAGTTGTCTCTTACTCGTTTTCTCTCTCATTTTTGGGCGGCGACTGGGGAGACAAAGATGGGTTGCCCGGGATGACCTTTTTTAGGGTGGTCCACCTATTCCGAGCCATGGTAGAGTCGGAGTCACTCTCTGAGGTTTGGAGTGGCTTGGGGGGGTCTTTGATACATTGACTGTAGCTGCGCTGGGGAAGGAGTGTCAAGCTGGGGATCGTGTTGGTTATTAGTAAGTGGTTGGGGGGTAGGGGAAGAGGGGGAAACTCGTCTAGGGTGAGTAAGGGGGGTGACGATTCATTATGGGTTAGGGCCAGGGGATCGCAAGCAGTAGAAGGTTCCAAAACCCAGTTGTGGTGAGCAGTTAACTCATTATCTTGGCTGCTAGTAGCGACTTCTACTGGGGGGTTGATAGGCAACAGCACCTCTTCTTGGTTACTGGGGGGAGGTTGACACGCAACTAAGCCGGCCTCGAGGAGTAAATCATTATCCTCTGGCTCTAGTTGTAAGGAAAGTTTGTCGTTGCGGGCCGTCATTGTCTGTAGGTGGTGAACCAGCAGCTGCAGCAAGTAAGCGGGTTGCTCGGTAGTGGATTTAGATTGCAGAGGAGCTGCACTTTCTTGACTGTCTGACTCCACATCATCCCGTTCCACTTCTCGGGAGTGGTTACTCATGGCAGTGGGGACAGGAGGGGGTGTTTCAGGGGGGCTCTGTAGCCACGGGGTTTCGAACGTGGGTGTTAAGCTGTTCGGAGTAGGTAGAGCAGGTCTTGGCAATTCTTCTAAGTTGAGGCACGGGGGTGTGGGGTCCTCAGTCTTAGTGGTGAAGGCCGTTAATTCGGCTATCAGTCTCATCTTCTCTTGATATTGTTGTTCGAACAATTGCTCCTGCTCACTAGCTACTTGATGGCACCAGGGCTCTCCATAGCGTTGGGGTGGTCCCACGTTACGCCTAGGGCGACCAGTAGGTGCAGGGGCTATGACAGGGGGTGGGGTGACTGGTGGGGGGGCAACTCCCACATTTGGGGTCTGGCTCCTATTTCGGCCAGTTCTTGGCCGATTTGTACGAAACTCGCTGGGGGTGTTGAGGGGGGTCTCTGGTAAAGGTTGCTGTAGGCGAGGGGGTGTACGTTCTTCTAGTAGGGGAAGTGGGGGGGAAGGCAATGCTGGGAGAAAGCGTGGTGGGATCGGGAGCTCTAGGAGGGGTAGGGGAATGTCTTGAAGGGGAGGGGGGGGGCTTCTTCTCCTGCGGGGGGCTGCGCCACGCATGTTGGGACGGCGAGCTGGCTCCATGGCTGCTGGAGCTTGGCCGTAGGGCTCAAGGCAAGCTTTATATGGTTTGAGGCGGCTACCATTTTGTACCGAACGTTGTCCATGTCGGTCGATTAAGTAGGTGTGGTTGCTATAGGCCTCTTGGATGATATAGGGCCCAACGAACTTGGGTTGGAGTTTGGGGCTCTCTCCTTTCCTTCGCCTCTTGTTCTCTAGCCAGACTTCATCTCCTGGTCGGAATAACGATGGCTCCTCTCCGTCGTCTCCTCTAGTCTGCTTTTGTTCCATTCTCAGTGCCTCATGGACATCCTCTAGTCTCTCTTGCAGGGCTCGGGCATATTCGTGCACTGGTACGCACTCTAGCAAAGGGGGGTGGTAGGTCAGTTGGTCAGGGAGGCGCAATTCTCTACCCATCATAAGGAAGTTGGGCGTTTCACCAGTAGTAGAGTGGGGGGGTAGCGCGAAAAGCTCTCATGATTTGGGGGAGGACCAGGTCCCATTCTTCAGGGCGTCTCTTCAGGAGGAGAGAACGTAAGGCGTCTCCGAGGACTCTATTGTTCCGCTCCACAACTCCATTGGCCTGAGGGTGGTAGGGGGTAGTGCGGGTTTTGGCCACCCTCCAAATGGTACAGAGTTCCCGCATCAGGCTGGACTCAAATTGGGCTCCCTGATCGGTATGCATTTGTTCGGGTAAACCGAAATAGCTAAACACATGCTCGTCTAGGGCGGTGGCCACTACTGGGGCTGTAGCGTCTGGGAGGGGGAGGGCGTCCTGCCAGCGGGTAAAATGATCCGTTAAGACCAAAATCCACTTGTTACCACGCTGGGTCTCAGGAAGGGGACCAACTAGATCTACCGCTAGTTTTTGCCAAGGCCGGCCGGCATACATGCGTTGTCGTGCGGGGTTGGGTTTGGTCCCCCCATGTTTAGCACGTTGGCACGTCTCACAGCTATTGACCGCTCGCCGTACATCGGCTGTCATGCCGGGCCAGTACCAGGTGAGATTCAACCTCTTGAGTGTTCGTTGAATACCTTGGTGGGCCATGACGTGGGTCTCCCACACGACTTTTCCACGCAGACTGGGGGGGCACACGGCGCACCAGTGAGACCGGGTTTGGCCGGCATGGTGTATCTCCAGTACACCATCCGGGCGGATTTGCATGGAATGTCTCCTCTTCTCCAATTGGCGCAACTCATTGCTGCCGAGCTCAAGCTGTTGGGGGTCTACGGGGGTATTATTTTGGATAGCTTCATACACGACAGCTACGGGGTGACGGCCGGTCTTTTGAGCTTCCATCAGATCTGTATCAGGGGGTGGTGGACGTGGACGGGCAATGGCAACTACCCGGGGGTCTGAGGGAGGGGAGGGAGTAGACAAGGGCTGGGCAAGGGGGGTAGGGGAGGGGTTTGGGAAGGTCTGTATCACCTCGTCTTTGGTGGGGCCACCATCTCTACTCTCAATGTGGGTACACTGTTTACAATCAGAGGGGCAACGCCTACTCAGTCCGTCGGCGTTCCCGTGCAAATGTCCACTGCGGTGTTCTATGGTGAACTTAAACTCTGAGAGGGCTTCCAGCCATCTGGCTACTTGGCTCGAAGGTTCCTTTCGCTTGGAGAGCCACATTAGGGAGGCATGGTCGGTACGGACTCTAAAGGTTTGTCCGTAGAGATAGGGCTTGAAGTGTTTTACCGCCTTAACTACGGCTAACAACTCCTTGCGAGTGACACAGTAGTTTCGCTCTGGGGGGCTCAGCGTTTTACTGTAGTACGCTATCACCCGTTCTTCATTGTTCTGGATCTGGGACAGGACGGCGCCGACACCGTCGTCACTGGCGTCGGTGTCTAGGATATAGGGACTGTTGGCATCGGGGTAGCCTAGAATGGGGGCGGAGACCAGTCCTGCTTTGAGCAACACAAACGCTTCTGCCTGAGGTTGGGCCCACTCCCAGGGGGTATCTTTACAAGTGAGTCTGGTCAGGGGCTTGGCTACGGTAGAGAACCGTGGGAGGTACTGGCGGTAATAACCTACAGTTCCTAGGAACGCTTGTAGTTCTTTAAGACAAGTAGGGGGGGGCCAATCACGTACTGCAGCAATCTTTTCTGGATCAGTGGAGACACCTCGCTCGCTAACAACGTGGCCTAGGTAGCGGACTTGAGATTGGAGCAGCTCACACTTGCTGGGCTTTAGTTTTAAACCAGCCGCTTGGAGACGCTGGAGCACTTCGGACAGTCGGTGGAGATGGGTGGGGAAATCGGGGCCTATGACGATGATGTCATCTAAGTACAGGAGGAGTGACTTCCAGTGAAGGCCGTGTAGCACCCTCTCCATGAGTCTCTGGAAAGTGGCGGGTGCGGAAGTTAATCCGAAGGGGAGGACTTTCCATTTATACAGGCCGGAACGGGTGGAGAAAGCGGATTTGTCGCTAGCATCCGCGTCCAGGGGGACCTGCCAGTATCCGCTCACTAGGTCTAGGGTGCTGAAGTAGCGGCTACCCGACAAAGCGTCCAGGCTCTCATCTATACGGGGCAGAGGGTAGGCGTCTTGTTGGGTCACTGCATTCAACCGCCTATAGTCTATGCAAAACCTCCACGATCCGTCTTTCTTTTTGACGAGTACCACGGGAGAACTCCAGGCACCATTGCTGGGTTCGATCAACCCTCTCTCTAGCAGTTTGGACACCTGCTCCTCGGCTTCTCGCTCTTTGTGGGGTCCTAATCTGTGGGGGTGTTGTCTTATAGGCTGGGCTCCGGGCTTCAGGGGGATGCTATGTGCCACAAGGTCGGTACGACCCATGTCGTGATCTCCTCTACTGAACACCTCCTCGTAGGAGTGTAAGAGCTGGGCCAGTTGGAAAGCTTCACTGGGGGTGTGGCAGTTGTCCAGGGCTTGGGTATATAGTGCCTGCAAGTGCTCGGGGACGGGGGAGGGAAGGAAAGTGGGGGGGATAGAAGTAGGGGGGTTCTCCGTCAACGGCAGCTCTATGTCACTGGCCTGTACACCTGTATACCGGCCTATAGTCTTTCCCGCTTTCAAATGTAACGGCTGACTAGTGGGGTTAAGGCATCTAACGAGCAGGTGGTGTTTGGTATCAGGGGAGTTGAGACTGGCGGCGAGGGGCGGGGAGTCCGGGGTACCTTCTACTATACCGAGGGGGAGGTGTGAGGGGTTGGTAACTTTACAAAGCACCGTAGCCTCGGTATTCGGGGGGATGTGAGTGTCTCTTATGACTTGGACAGAGGTGGAGAGCATTCGTCCCTGTTGGTCAGTGCATGGAAGTTCTTGGCCATCTATTTCAATGACCGAACGATCAAATTTCATGTGACACTGGTGGGCAGTAAGAAAGGGCATGCCTAAGATGGCGTCTTCGTTAATCTGTCCGACTACGAATGTAGCATCCGTCTTTATGTCTCGCAGTCGAAGGGGCAGATGTAGGGTACCAAAGAAGGGAATATGGGATCCGTCCGCCAAAATGCCGTGGGTGTCGCTCTCTTGAAGGGCATCCCGGGTGGTAGGAGACAGCCGGTTAAACAGGTGCTGTGATAGCAAATTGGTGGTACATCCGGTATCAATGAGTATAGACACCGGCTTGCCTTCAATTCGACCGGGCAAGAAATAACTTGCCTTGTAGGGGCGTTCTGGCGGGGAGTAAAGAACGTCAGTGGGTCTGACGGCTGATGGTCGGGGGGTAGGGGGTTGTCTCTCCCGAGGGCGGGAGGGGCGTATTTGGGTTGGGGGAACAGGGGGGCTTTTGGGGTGAATCCCTCGGCTCAGAGATTGAGCTGGTTCAGACGGGTAATATAATTTGTGTCCATGACTAACGGGGTGTTGCTGACGAGACGGGCGGGGAAGGTCAGCACACAGGGGGGCCGGGGGTTGATATGCTTGGTTGTTATCCCAGACAGGCGGGGCAGACGGGTAGTAGTCTGTATCTTCAAGCTCTTGTAATGGCGCATACCGGTTGGCAGTAGGTAGCTGCCAGGGCTCTGGGGTTGGCACAGGATACCGTCTCTCTGGACGGGGAGGGGGGACCTGAGTCACAGGGTTATGTCGCTCTAGCCTTTCTATTGCCTTCCTATAATTCCGAGGGGCCCAGGGGCAGTTAGGAACCGGTCTCCCTACTGCGGGCGGCGCCCGTTTTTTGACGGTTGGTTAGGAAGGGGGGTAGGAGACGGCCAGGGTTTAGTAGGACAACTCCTCTGTAAGGGACCAATGGCGCCACACCCCCAACACTGAGGGGGGGTAGGTGTGACGGGGGGGTAGGAGGGGTGGGGGATGGCCAGTGGGGGGGTTGGTTGCTGCTTCAGTTTCTGGAGTTCTTCCGACTGGAGCTTGATGGCGTCGGTGAGCAACTGCATGTTTTGCATCAGAACAGCAAGGATGTCTGGGGACGGGGTAGCTGTCTGGTGGACTTGACTGAGCAGGGGGTTGGCTGGGGTTCTGTCACTGGGTGGTTCTAACATGTCGTCTTCCTCCTCCACTACTCTGACTCGGGAAGGTTTGTCTTCAAATCCTGTCTTGATTTGGAGAAATTCACTGCCTGCTCTGACTGCTTCCTCAACAGTGTGGGGTTGCACGGCTAATAAATGTCGTTGAAGGTACGCATTGCCTATT
This sequence comes from Cryptosula pallasiana, assembly GCA_945261195.1. Taxonomy (NCBI): domain Eukaryota; kingdom Metazoa; phylum Bryozoa; class Gymnolaemata; order Cheilostomatida; family Cryptosulidae; genus Cryptosula; species Cryptosula pallasiana. The sequence continues at coordinate 22,201,481 of OX183140.1, read as the reverse complement.
GTGCTAGCAAAGGTTTCCAGTACCATTCGGTCAACTCTTCGGGGGGGCAGGTCATCATAAGCAACACGGACCAGTTTTTCAACCTCATTAGCGTGTTGTTGCAACGATGTTTTGGGGGAACGACGCAGGGTAATCAACTGGGCTTGGGCCTCTTTGGGGGTAAGTCCAAACCGTGCACGTAGGGCAGCAAAGATACCTTCTACATGGGGAGGGCGGCCACACTCAAGGGCATCGTCTCTCAGTGCCTCTCGTAAGTGTAGTAAGGCAGTAGCTTGGCCCCAATCATTTGCATCGGCTACTTCAGTGAATCGAGTGATAAAATATTCCACATCGGCCGTGCCATCGTATTTGGGGGGTTTGAAGGGGGTTGGGTTGTGTCTTTGGGGGGGTTGTACCAATCTTTGTAGGGCATCTGTCAACTCATCCAAGGCTACCGTTGGTTGAACTACAACGGGATTTCGGCCAGCGCTTCTTGCTCTCTGAGTGGCCATTGTTGATTGGCGAGTTATGGGATATAAAATGATTGCTTGTAACAGAAATCAGTATTCCGTGGATCCCGAATCGGGGTAGCTTCGGGGTTGGGTGGATCCCGAATCGGGGTAGCTTCGGGGTAGAGAGGGAATGGCAGTATACAGGGTCTGGTATGACTTCGGGGTAGGGGGAAGGGGAGTGATACAGGGTTTGATATAACTTCGGGGTAGGGGGAAGGGGAGTGATACAGGGTTTGGTATAACTTCGGGGTAGGGGGAAGGGGAGTGATACAGGGTTTGGTATAACTTCGGGGTAGGGGGAAGGGGAGTGATACAGGGTTTGGTATAACTTCGGGGTAGGGGGAAGGGGAGCGATACAGGGTCTGGTATGACTTCGGGGTAGGGGGAAGGGGAGTGATACAGGGTTTGGTATAACTTCGGGGTGAGGGGAAGATGGCGGTAAGCAGGGTGAACAGGCTTGGTGTAGTTCCTAGCTATTTCTTCTGCTTTATTTTCTTTCTTCTTTCTCTCTCTTATCTTCTCACCTTTTCTATCTATATCTTCTTACTTCTTACCTTCTCTCTATCCGTTGTGTCCTTGTTCTTTAGCTATCCCACTGCTGCCACCAATGTAATAGATTTGCCTCTTCTATTAGCTACACAACGGATTCTCTACCTCTCTCTCTCTTCTACTCCTTTCTCTCTAGCTCCAACGACGTTAGCAACTCACGAGTCCTCGACTCAAACGTAGTAGAAACGTGTTTATCAGAATAAAGACTTTATTATGTTCACAAGCAAAAGGGTACTTATACAGTAATCACTCTACAACAACTGCCTGCCCAAGGCACAGCAGCTCTATTTATAGAGAAAAAGGTACAACTTCGTTACCTTATTAGGCATGACAAATCATAATACAGAATACAAGGCAATTGCCAATGGTAACATATAATACATAATCATAACAATAAATAGTCCAATCATGTAGCAAGCACATGGTGTTTTGCCCTGGGCACTTATTGCCGCTCTTTTTGGTAGCTGGTAACCTTCCAGTCCTTATAAGGATAGACCATTTCCTATCCTGTGATTCTGGGAGAAGGAACGCTCCGATTTGGATTCTGATTGCTGCATCGCGTTCAGGAGACCTCAGGCTATCTGAATCAACATGGTTGGATCCCGGGTCGGGGTCGGGGTAGGTTCGGGGTAGGTTCGGGGTCAGTTCGGGATAGCTAATCTTACTATATATAGGGGGATAGGGTTTGGGGACAGTGATCCTGGGAGAAGGAACGCTCCGATTTGGATTCTGATTGCTGCATCGCGTTCAGGAGACCTCAGGCTATTTGAATAAATGTAGTTGGATCCCGGGTCGGGGTCGGGGTAGGTTCGGGGTAGGTTCGGGGTCAGTTCGGGGTAGCTAATTTTGCTATATATAAGGGAATAAGGTTTGGGGACAACTAATACCTATTTTTCAGGGGATTCGGAGAATCTCCGGAGGGGGGGGGTAGAGTTCGGGGGGGGATAATGATTTATGACTAAGGTCACCAGGGGTGTAAGGGGGGGGGTTTGGGGGGGGTTAGCACTACCTGTCACACAAATCTCCCACAATATGTTATCGTTGGCATATACGATTTTGTTCTCGGAGCGGATATGGTATTGTAAGTAAAAATAGTTGAATCGTCAAAACTAGCGCAGTATGCCCACGGCATGAACTTGACGTGTAGAAACTGATAAGAAAACAATATTTATTACGAGATCCAAGTGGTCTTGAAAATTTCGGAGCAGTATGGCGGTTCCCACAAACGGCTACATTTGGCTCGTCACAAAATTTCTATTACGCGGCCGCAGCTGGCAATCCTGTTATATTTCATCCATGGCTCCTACCACAATTTCCTAAATTAACGGAATACCCGTGTGTCATTGCTGTTTGTATTTCCTGTTTGGTTATCGGAACCAGAGGTGTTATTTAGTGCACAACCCAGCTAATAGTTAGCCAACTGTATGCTTGCTGGAGTATGGTGATCAGAAAATTACATTAGGCCTTCCATTCAAATGTTTTCTACCAGAAAAAAAGATAGAATAATTGATGATTTTCTACCGTTTAAAAATATAAGAAAACAAGAAGAAGGTGCATATGCAGAATACTGTTTGTTTTGTCAACTAGAAATGTACTAAAAATAATTAGTGTACTCTGATTATGAAAATTTGTGAAATGGGAAAGACTTTTTTTTCAGTAGGCTTGTTGTTTTCAATGCGACTTCTCGTCAACTGCATGTAGGTCAAATTCCCTGCTGGAAAAAAACTGATTGCAACTTGTAAAATTCCTAATGTTTTTTGACTTTATTAAACATGTGTTTCAAAATTTATTGCACAACTTTACAGCAGAGATTTTTTTGACAGAAAATGAAAAAGAACAAGTAATTTTACAAAATTAAGTTACTAAAATAAAATGGTGACTTTTTTTTTCAAGTAGGGAAGGAGGAAAAACAACTGCCATGCAAGGAATAGGGTTAAACCATTTAACTCACTGTGAAGTGTCTACTGCTTGAACTGTGAACAGAATATTTTATTGGCTGCAACATTCTACTGGTTCTGGCTTTCCATAAGTACAAATGCTATACTGCCAGACTATTGTTCTGAACCACTGATTTATCATTGCCAATATTTTTGTCATCTGTTGCTGTTAGGGAAATCTTTCAATAAAAATCGTCTGATTTCTGTGAAAGTTTTGTATTAGTCATCTATTGGACATCTAAATTACCCCCTCTGAAATCTGCTGATCACGATGATGTCTTTGATAATGCTATACGACCAATAGACTCTGAGATATTCAAGTGACTTGATATTTGACTTGTAAGTCATTTGAGTCAGACTTGACTTGACTTAAAATTTTTCATTACTCAACTCGACTTGACTCAACAATGTTTGTGACTTTACTTAACTTGACTCAGCTGAACCTCAGAATGGCTGCGACTTGACTTGACTCGACTCACAAAGTTCATGACTGACTTGACTCGACTTTAAAGTCATTTTCTCCCACCCCTGCTACTTACAGTTTGTATAGATATAACTAACTAGTTGACTACTTACAGTTTGTACAGATATAACTAACTAGTTGACTACTTACAGTTTGTATAGATAAAACTAACTAGCTGACTACTTGCAATTTGTACAGATATAACTAACTAGTTGACTGCTTACAGTTTGTACAGATATAACTAACTAGTTGACTACTTACAGTTTGCCCTACTGGTGCACACTATTTCCATCCAATGAATGACTGCTACCATGTGGTAGAGACTCCACTTCCATTAGCTGATAATGATGCTGCCTGTAAGACTGCACATGGACCTAGAGCTGAGCTACTGGGAGTTACCAGAGATAGTTCTCTAGAAGATCGTATGGAACTTCTTTCTCATATGGATCAGCTTATTACCAGGTGCCTTTCAGTTTATATGTTACCAGATATGTAGCTAAATCTCAGTGCTGATTACTCAGGTAACAAACCTGCATGGTTAAATGATGTGATTGCTTTATTTGTGCTATTTTATAAAATAAGAAAGAATACAAGACTCAGTAAGTTATTGGAAGTCAAACAAACTGTATGATTATTTGTTTCACAGACAACTCACTGCTGATGAGTTCTACATCAGTTCAACTGCCAGACTCAAAGATGATGTAGGAATTCTCAACATATCAGATTCTTCTCTACCTTTATCTTACCTGTGCAAGCTCAATGATGGTAAGTTCTCTATCTGTACAGACAAGTGTAATGCGCTACAGGTTGTTATGTTTTTTGTGTGCATGTTATGTAATAATTTTATGTAGTTAGTTATGTAGTACTGAATGCCAGTTATAATGAATAACCCTCTTTTTATGGAACAAAAGCAATGTATTTTGGTATAAGGTATAAGGTATAAGGTATAAAAACAAGTATCTTCGATCTTGCCATTAGAGGTGCCTGCAAAAATTTGCACAAAACGAGCTAAAACTTCTATCCCAGCACAAAACATACTGCTTGACCAGCACAGAAGCCTACAAAGTCAGCAATGGCCCATACAGGGTGGGTATTATCCCCTACTTGATCCGTAATGGCCCCCTATCCTGCCAGTAAGCACCTTATCGGGGTTGTACAAGATAGCTGCCTTAGAGGAGGATCCCGAAAATAGCTGAGGATATCCAACAACCTGTATACAGGAGTTTCCTACCCGGGAGCTACACTAAACCTTTGACCACAAGTTAATTGGAGCCTTGGGATTTACAAGAGATAAATCAGAGCCAGCTATTGGACAGCAACTTATGACTCTGTCTCTCAGCCACTTGGAAACTTATTTATTTAACTTTGTGTACTTTTAATAATTGATTGTCTATTTATATCCTTGGTTGGGTTAATAATGCATTACTTCCTGTACATATGACTCGTTAAGACCATTATTAGGTCAGCTGTTTCCGGTCCTTCAGCCTGTATAAATTATATTGTTTCTATTACTCTCGGCGTTCATTCTCCTGTTGTATTGCTACGTACACTTTCCACACTCTAGGCGGTTGCCTCCCTAGAGCTGAGTTTATCCCAATAAATATGTTATTAAAGTAGTACTTTACCTAGTTTGCCTGAGCTGGGGGCTCTATATACACCATAAGATTCGGTAGGTATTGACAAGTTGTCATTGTCTAGACCAGCACAGTGTCCTCTTTGGAGATAGGTAGAACACTCAACATCAGTAGTATTTCATGAAAACCAGGCAAAAATTAGCCACAGGTTTTTTATATAAAACTTCATAGTGATGTTTACTTTTTATTTTCTACTCATAAGTATAAGAACCTTGACATATTGTGGTAGATTTTGGTGCATGCCAGTAGTAAACTGCCTGTTTGCTAGCAAAACACCAACCAGAAGTGCGCTAGGATTCTATCTCCAGCCCTGGTAAAGTGCTGTGCCGGTAGAATGACTTGCTGTGTCGGTGGCACAGCTTGCAGGGCCGGTCTTGACCCCTGCAGGGCTGGTAGTGACACCTGACCGAACCCGTATAGTGTTACTGGGCCGGCACAAGATGGCCGCCTTAGCCGAGGATCTCCAAAACCATCTAGGAGCCTACTCTAACCATGGAGCCGGAAGTACCCTTCAGTAGTAATATATGAGCAGATCTCCCTACCAAGTGTTTTTTTGTGGATTTGATCTTGGAGTTTAGGCAATGGGTTACTACGTTGGATGAATTCGCCGAGTTTATATTGTATTTTACTTGAGGGGTATTTGAGTGGCATTTGAATGGCATTTAAGTGGCATTTGAGTTTTGATTATTTTTTTACTTAATTTAAACTTATAAATTTTGAATGTATGGCATTCAAGTTTTGATAATCTTGTACATAATTATATACATAACTTTAACTCATAGAGCATCTAGATTTTGAATGTATGGCATTTAAGTTTTGATATTTTTTTGTAATTCGACTCATTATATCTACATTGAATAAATACAGTAATTAAAAATGAAACAATATGTGAATATATACATTTATTGTGCAATAAGTAGGGAAAATTTCATATAATATAGCTAGAGTCAGTAAATATTAAATAATACCAAACACTACAACTTGTAATGACAATCAATGCATAAGCTTTTACTAAAAACTATCTTGAAAACCTTCAAAACATGATCCCAAATGGAAAAAAAATGGATAAAGTTAGATATTCATCTATTTGTCTACATCTACAAAAAAGAGGTATTTGGTGAAATATTTTTTCGATTTATTCAATTTTCATTAATTTTTTACAAAAACAAATCATCCTCTAAATGGTTAAATTTCATCTAATTGTATAGATTTACAAAAAAAAACAGGGTATTTGGTAAAATATTTCCTTTATTCTATTCAATTTTCATTAATTTTTTCAATAATTGCTTAAATATACATTATTCACTATTTTCTTATTCTAATGGGGTTGTGACTGGGGTTATCCCCCCTTATAGGGGGCGCTGGTGTAAGTCCAACCGGAAAATGCCGAAATTTTTATATAGAGTACAATGCACAAATACGGAGTTGTGATGTTAAACTAGAATAAACAGGCTATTGCAATGCGATTGATATAATTGAACAAGCCACGGAGTTTGCAGGGCTATAGCAGGTTACACGTACATAAGTTTTTAATCACACAAATGTAGCTATAGAGCAATAATCATTAAATAACCACGATGCGGTCAGCGATTATATACGATCGTTGGTACAGTAGTTAATAAATACGATGAGACACCAACGATAATTAATTTATTTAACGCAACGTTTATGTGTAAATGGATTGTCTGGTATCTGTTCGGGAAATAATAATAATACAAGTAATTAATCATTAGCATCTATCTACACCTCTATGAAACTATTATTATAAATGACAATAAGAATTTAATGTGGTGATAATTTTTTATAATAATAAAATCAATTATTCATTTTTTTATCATAATTGATTTATTAATATAATAACTAGTAATAATAATTAATAAATTGTTACTACTATTATTATAATTATTATTTATTATTTTAAAATTATAAGAAGCATCACATTAATAATTATTATTATCTAATAACAATTCAATAATAACCTTAATAATTACAATAGCAATCATAAACAGTAGAATCATGATTATAATAAATAAAAAAAGATTTCAATAATAACTATTATATAAAAAAATAGTTAGAATAATGATAACACGGGCATCAGAGGCCTGCCGAAAAAGAGAAGGAAGACGATGCGCCCATTGCTAAATGTGTTAGTAATAACCTAGCTTTTTCACTCAGTTTCAATGAAATGGGTTTGTGATATTGAACTTTTTGCAAGCAACCGGATATTGCTACGAATAGTTTTTATTATAGGACGCATCGTCTCTGTTACTTTTTTCGGCAAGCCCCGGAGTTCCGTGGATAACAACTGTAATAAATGATAATTGAAAAAACTGTAAAAAAATATAAATCTTTGCTGATGCAGGTAGATTTGATGCTGCTGTCTTTAAAAATAGTCCAAAGTGTTTTTAGGGACATGTCATTATAGTATAAAATTGACAGCATGGAAGCTATCAGGGAAAAAACTGTCACGAGTCTGCATGAAGTAACTATATTTTATACGACGAACAATGGTAACTTCCGGTTGGATGTAGAAAGTTCAAAGAGAGATAACTCTTAATGTCACAACCCCATTGTACAAATTTACAAAAAAACAAGGTATTTGGTAAAATATTCTTTCATTTCATTTCATTAAATCTTCATTATTTTTTTTGCAAAAAAAGAAATCATCCTTTAAATGGTTAAATTTTATCTGTTTGTATATCTTTACAAAAAAACAGACTATTTGGTAAAATATTTCCTTTATTCTATTCAATTTTCATTAATTCTTTCAATAATTAGTTAAATATAAATTATTCATTATTTTCTTATTATTAGGTGAGCAACCCATCATACAAAATTAGTTTCTTGAGTGAGGGTTTTATCCTGCATTTTCCTTTTGAATTTTTTTCAAAAATTTACCATTTTTTTCAAAAACAATCATTTATATATACAATTTCCATTATTTTTTAAACAGAACAATTCCTATCTCTGAGAGGTTGGAGATATTGGGGTAGAAAACTTAGACATGATGATGAGAAGGCTATGGATTTTCCCGTTTAAGAACAAACCATTTTCGATGGCAATTTCAATTCGGAAAACTAAAACAATGTAATTTGTTTTTCAAAATGCAATCATCAGAAAGCTTTTGTCATGATGAGGAGGAGGCTATGGATTTACCCATTCAAGAACAAACCATTTTCGATGGCGACTTCAATTCTAAAAACGAATTAGAACTGAAGTATGTGGTATTACGTAATCATTTTTTTAAACAAGAACAATCCATTTTTGATAGCAACTTTAATTCTAAAAACTAAATCAATGTAACTTTTTTATTCTTTGTCTCCCATGAAATTGTTCAAAACGAATTAGAACTGAAGTATGTGGTATTACATGATAATTTTTTTAAAAAAAACACATCAAAATTGACAAATTACTCCTCTAGATAGTTCAAGCTTACAATATTTGAGAATTAATCACAATAGAAACATTAAGCCTACTTGATAAAAAAGAATTTGACTGTTAAATTTAACTAATTGATTCAATGTTATTATTTGGATCTTTTGAAAATAAACATTTCAATGAAAACATCATATTTAGTCTTTGACACACTTGAAACCATTTTCCAGTAAATTTTACCAACATTATTTCAGAAATTTTTACTAGATATTTACAAAAAAAAATGAGGTATTTTGGTAAAATATTCTTTTATTACATTCCTTTTTAATTTTTTATGTTTTAAAACAGGGTTTTATTACAAAGTTTTTTTGTTTTTTTAACTTTTTAAAAAAATAATCATTATAATATATAGTTTTCGATATTTTTCTAAAAAAAATAAATATATATAGAGATTTTCACTTTATATTCTTTTATTTCATTCAATTTTCAATAATTTTTTGAGTGAAGATTTTATCCTACACCTTCCTTTTGAATTTTTTTATTTTTTTAAAAAATAATCATTGAAATATATAGTTTTCGATATTATTTTAAAAACAATGTATATATATATATAGAGTTTTTCACTTTATATTTACAAAACTTTGGTATTTGGGAAAATATTTTTTTATTTCATTCAATTTTCAATAATTTTTTGAGTGAGAATTTTATCCTACACAATCTTTTTAAATTTTTTATGTTTCAAAACAGAGCTTTATTACATTTTTTTGAACTTTTTAAAAAATAATCATTGAAATATATAGTTTTCGATATTTTTTGATTTTTTTGTACTTTTTTAACTTTTTTAAAAACTGTCAAAAAATCACCAAATTACCTCTCTAGATGAATAAAATTTACAAGTAAATAATTGTAATAGAAAATACCATATCTAGTTTTTACATTCATAAAACTGTTTTATAGTAAATTTTCTGTAATACAAACTACTATAGTTTACGATATCAATGGTTACAAAGCGCTTTTCTTGAACAATATCTTCCTCGATATTCTTCTGGTATATTATTAGACCCAGGGAGGAACTCTTGTATTCCGTATTCTCTGTGATCCAATAATTGACTAAAATACAAAAGTTATTCATTATATAAATAAATTTTACCGAATTTAAATTTTACTCTTAGCTACATTAGATAGTTTACATTATATATAACAGGAAAATAACTCACTGAGTTACATCATTCAGCTCAATATTTCTTAGGGAAAGTTCTTTACTCTGTTTTCTTTTTACGATATAATGGACTAAAATAAAAAATGATGTATTAGTATAGTATGATTAAAATTAATGTAAAATAAATATAAACTTTTGTTATTTTTTCAACTTCTATGTAAAAGAAATACACTGATTACACACGAAAAAGTCTTTTTTTTCATTTGGATTCGGAATGTATAAATATAAATATATATATATATATATAATTTTAAAAATGTTTTACAACAAACACTCATGAATAAGCCATTTATGTGATAAAACGTGTTATTTACGTGAAAAATTAGGCATTTTTGTAAAATAATTATAACCTTTTGTGATTTTTTTTTAAACTTTTATGTAAAAAAATACACTGATTGCACAAAAAAGTCCTTTTTTAATCCGAAATAGATATAATTTAAACATGTTTTACAAAAAATGTTTATGAATTGATCATTTATGTGAAAAACTAAACATTTTTGTAAAATAATTATAACCTTTTGTTATTTTTTAAACTTTTATGTAAAAAAAATACACTGATTGCACAAAAAAGTCCTTTTTTTAATCCGAAATAGATATAATTTAAACATGTTTTACAAAAAATGTTTATGAATTGATCATTTATGTGAAAAACTAAACATTTTTGTAAAATAATTATAACCTTTTGTTATTTTTTAAACTTTTATGTAAAAAAATACACTGATTGCACAAAAAAAATCCTTTTTTTATCCGAAATAGATATAATTTAAAAATGTTTTACAAAAAATGTTTATGAATTGATCATTTATGTGAAAAACTAAACATTTTTGCAAAATAATTATAACCTTTTGTTATTTTTTCAAACTTTTATGTAAAAAAATACACTGATTACACAAAAAAGTCCTTTTTTTAATCTGAAATATATATAATTTAAAAATGTTTTACAAAAAAAGGTTGTGAGTTGATCATTTATGTGAAAAATTGAACATTTTTGTAAAATAATTATCACCTTTTGTTATTTTTCCAACTTTTATGTAAAAAAATACACTGATGACACAACAAAATCCTTTTTTAATTCGAAATATATATATATAACTTAAAAATGTTTTACAAAAATGTTCACAAATTTATCATTTTAATGGGTTTTTCATTGTAAGAATCCACAAAATTTTCACAAATCAACTTTTTAAAATTATGGTAAAAATTAATAAAACTTACCTATAGTGATATGAATCCCTTGAGTTATAGATTAGCTTCTCGAGAGTTTGTTCTCCACAGTCTTCTTTTTCAGCATCATCGAAGTGGTTGAGAAAATCCTCAGATTTTGGATTATCAGCCAGTTCCGAGGCTTGGATGAAGGCTTGATGAGCTGCGAGTACACTGATGTTGTAGAAAATTGAATTGTCTGCGTTTCGACTCAGACCCTTGAACAAAATCACTCCAAATCTCTCTGATGTCACAGCAGAAGCTATTTGATGAGGAATGCGCATATCTCCGATCAGTAATTCTTCATCTACAACACTTCTGTATTGAACTAGAAGAGTCTCTTCATTTCCATTCCATCGCCTGTCAGATTTTGCTATAACTTCCGGGTTTTGGAAACATTTGACACTATCTGTTGGGAAATCCTGAAGATTAGCTACCTCGAAATAAGCATTGATTTGTCGCATACTTTTTTCTGGTAATACATCAAACGCATTCTTACACCTCAAAGTAGTTCCTGTTTCTGTAGCAGCACGAAAAATTGCTTTTCCAGTCTTTTCAACACCCATGTAGATCAAAACCAGTGGTCTTATTTGCGAAGCTTCATTGACAAGTAATCCTGCTGCTAATGGAATAGTGCTCTTCACTCTAACTACCTTTCCATCCTTTTTATAGTTGTAGATGATGGTACAGTTCGTTTCATCATGGAGCTCAACGGTTAACACCTGCATAACTGTAGGTATTGGTAAATCTTCAACTTTGACTATGTTTTCAATGTTTCTTCTGGAAGCTGGAGATAGAGTACTTAACAGAGAGGCGCTTTTGATGATGAGAGTTGCCAGAGTATTCAGACTGGCGCTTTGAAAGGGAATCATAGTGCGTTGAAGAAGTACATTGTCATCAATCACCTTATCTTGTGAAGGTTTTGGTTCTTTATTCTTCAGTTGTTTTGTATTGATTTGTGTCGACATTTTAAAAGATAAAGTAAAAATCCATGTTATGATTTCTTTTTCAAACCAATTTGAAGATATATATACATATATATATATATATTTACTCAATATCATACCGCTGTTAGTATCTAAATCGATAAAAATTAAATTTATACTCAATCAAGTTGACTTACCTCCAAACAGAAAAGTCCTTCTAGCAGTTGTAGTAGATGATGTTGTAGTAGATCTTGCTCCTTCAGTTGCTAATGTCGAAGTGACTGCTTTCTGTGTAAAAACAGTGCTTCTTATATAGCTGAAATCATGCCATTTATCATAAGGTTAAATTAATGAAACATTGTTTTTACGGAAGAACACCAATGCTTTCGCGGGTATAAATAATTTATTTTCACACGAATACAAACCAATGCTTTCGCGGGAATAAACATTTTATTTTCACGCGAATGGAAACTGTTGCTTTCGCGGGAATGAATACTTTATTTTCACGCGAATATAAACCAATGCTTTCGCGGGAATAAACATTTAATTTTCACGCGAATGGAAACTGTTGCTTTCGCGGGAATGAATACTTTATTTTCACGCGAATACAAACCAATGCTTTCGCGGGAATAAACATTTAATTTTCACGCGAATGGGAACTGTTGCTTTCGCGGGAATGAATACTTTATTTTCACGCGAATACAAACCAATGCTTTTGCGGGAATAAACATTTTTTTTTCACGCGAATGGAAACTGTTGCTTTCGCGGGAATGAACACTTTATTTTCACACGAATACAAACCAATGCTTTCGCGGGAATAAAAATTTAATTTTCACGCGAATGGAAACTGTTGCTTTCGCGGGAATGAATAATTTATTTTCACGCGAATACAAACCAATGCTTTCGCGGGAATCAACATTTTATTTTCACGCGAATGGAAACTGTTGCTTTCGCGGGAATGAATACTTTATTTTCACGCGAATACAAACCAATGCTTTCGCGGGAATAAACCTTTAATTTTCACGCGAATGGAAACTGTTGCTTTCGCGGGAATAAACATTTTTTTTTCAGGCGAATAAAAACCAATGCTTTCGCGGGAATAAATAATTTATTTTCACGCGAATGTTTATTTTCACGCGAATACAAAGCAATGCTTTCGCGGGAATCAATATTTTATTTTCACACGAATGGAAACCGTTGCTTTCGCGGGAATAAATATTTTATTTTCACGCGAATACAAACCAATGTTTTCGCGGGAATAAATAATTTATTTTCACACGGATGGAAACCCTTGCTTTCGCGGGAATAGAAATTTTATTTTCCCGCGGATACAAACCAAAGCTTTCGCGGGAATCAATACTTTATTTTCACGCGAATGGAAACCGTTGCTTTCGCGGGAATCAATACTTTATTTTCACGCGAATGGAAACCGTCGCTTTCGCGGGAATAAATATTTTATTTTCACGCGAATACAAACCAATGTTTTCGCGGGAATAAATAATTTATTTTCACACGGATAGAAACCGTTGCTTTCGCGGGAATAGAAATTTTATTTTCCCGCGAATACAAACCAAAGCTTTCGCGGGAATCAATACTTCATTTTCACGCGAATGGAAACCGTTGCTTTCGCGGGAATAAATATTTTATTTTCACGCGAATACAAACCAATGTTTTCGCGGGAATAAATAATTTATTTTCACACGGATGGAAACCGTTGCTTTCGCGGGAATAGAAATTTTATTTTCCCGCGAATACAAACCAAAGCTTTCGCGTGAATCAATACTTCATTTTCACGCGAATGGAAACCGTTGCTTTTGCGGGAATAAATATTTTATTTTCACGCGAATACAAACCAATGTTTTCGCGGTAATAAATAGTTTATTTTCACGCGAATAGAAACCATTGCTTTCGCGGGAGTAAAAAAAATAATTTTCACGCGAATAAAAACCAAAGCTTTCGCGGGAATATCGCGTGAAAAAACTGCTGAGTCATAGATATATTATAAAGGTTTCATAGGGTTAATTAGTACAGCTTTAGCTATTCAAGAACCAGTGTTTTCACACAGAAAGCTTCCAGTTCTACAATAGCTAGCAAGGAAGCAACATCTACACACCAACTACTACATTTACTTGAAACTCAATAAGGTGAGAATCACTAAATAATTCTTTAACATATACTGATAAAAAACTTCAACTAGATTTGCTATAATACTTCAGAAAGTTAATTTTATGTTTTAATATTTTGTTCTTATTAATAAAAGATCAAATAGTTTCACCATAACGCATCAGAAAAATTATTATGGTTTTGATTATGTGTTTATTTTATAAATATCTAGTTAGTTTATTCTTTTCAAAATATTTTTCAAATTCCACCCATTTGTTACATATTTTTTACTCTCTTTTCAGTTCCAACTTCCGACTGAACGCTCTGAATATGAATGAAGACCGTAATACCTCATTTCTCTCAACATTCGAACCATACTCTGATGATAAAGAAAATATCCCTCCTGATTCACATATAATAAGAAGGAAACTGAACACAATTCGACCAAAGCCATGGGATTCGGATAGAAATAAAACGATTGACTATACTTGGACTTTGAAAGCACCATCTCCTTCTCATCTTTCCTGCTTGTCAAAAAATGCTGCTAGTTTGCTCAATTCTTGCGATACCAATGACAGAGTAATGATTGGAAGGTTTCAACCACTTCACTTAAATCAAACGCCATCACTTCTCGAGATAGTCTCCATCGAACGACCAACTGAGGATGTATATAAAAACTTATGCATTATCCGCTACAATGTCGAAACATTTGGCAACAGACGACAAGTGAGGTCTATGGTGAGAAATGAGGATTACAACAAATTAGCTCCAACACAACCAGATGTTCCAAAACTGGTGGTTTTTATGGGATTCGATTCAGACAAGCATCCAATCTTTCACCCTATCAACTTCCCATCCAATATTTCCCTTGAGGAAGCTAAACAGCTAAGTAGATTAATAAAAAAAAAAACACCTACTCAGTGGATCAGTATGGTTCGTATCGCAACGCTCTCGCAATTTGCTGTTGGAAGTGTAATCAGTTTTGAATCTCCTCAAATATCAACTCAGTTAACATTACCTAATGGAGATGTGGTGATGAATGCGCTACTGGTAAACTACAGATGTTTGCAATATGATGGTTTGATGATGGGAGTTCTATATATACCTGAAAAACACGCTAGCAACGTCAAACAAATTGGAACAGGAGTCATACTTGTAAGAAATCGTGAAGTTAGTAGATTTGGTTATCATCGACATGATATAATCACATTCACAGCATTACAAGCGATAGAAACGGCTCAAAACCTATCCAACAAACTTGATGATTCCAACCAGATGAAGTACTTTACTACAGATGAGGTTGTTGAGAACAAGGTCTTAGTGCTTTCAATGGGAGTGGGAAACACATCTTCTACATCTTTGAGAGAACCAGCGCCCCCTGGTGAAAACTATATTCAAAAAGAGCATGTCAGACAAGACAACATAGTGAGTATTTTTTATTTAATGTAAACTAACTGATATAAGTAATACTTCCAATTAGATAATATTTATTTATAAAGCAATTATTTTTTGTTTTGCTTTAGATAGAAGAGAGAGAATCAAAACCACTTGATGAAAATTATGCTCAAGAAAAAACAAACCGAACAATATAACTTGGTGAGTTACTTCCCTTTACTATATAATGTTAACTAACCAATGTAAAAAGAACTATAATTCAAATTCATGTAATTATTTTACATTTTTGTTTAATCATCCTATACTAATACATAACTTTTGATTTTAGTTCATTATGGAATCAAAAGTACATAGAACAGAAGTCTTCTTTCCTAAGTTATAACATCAGTACAACAATGACAACATTGTAAAGAAAAAGACTATCAACCATTGATTGTCATTACAAGTTGTAGTGCTTTGAATAACTTAGTATTTACTAACTCTAGTTATATTATACAAGAATATTTTGCTACTTATTATGTAATAAATGTATATAATTATATATTGATTCAATGTAGTCTCCTCATTCTTCTCTTCTCTCTCAAAATATCATATGAGTTCGAGTTATATAAAAAAATTATCAAAACTAGAATGTCATGCATTCAAAATGTATATGCTATAAGTTCAAATTAAGTAAAAAAATAATCAAAACTCAAATGCCACTTAAATGCCACTCAAATGCCACTCAAGTACCCCTCAAATGAAATACAATATAAACTCGGCGAATTCATCCAACGTCGTAACCCATTGCCTAAACTCCAAGGTCTAATCCACAAAAAAACACTTGGTAGGGAGATCTGCTCATATATTACTACTCCCTTCCTTGGATCGGCAGATATATTTCCACAGGCTAGGTATAGCCTAGGGACCCTATGGAGTCTATGATTGGACAATGGAGATAAGACTCCGCCCTTTAGCCACTTTGCACCATTTACCTTTAACCTTGTTCCACTGTATGATTTATTAACTAACCATATATCTACTATTATTGGTCTATTTACTTCCTGTTCATGCATTCTCATATATAATATGTAAATTATTTCCTGCTAGCCTGCCTATGTAATGGCTGGAGTTCATGTGTTTTTCTGCATTCATCCATTCATGTCTTGCCAATCACCCTAGTGGAAAGCCACCCTAGGACTGTAATAGATTTGCGTCCTCTATTAACTGCCACAACGGATTCTCCTCTCTCTCTCTCTTCCACTCCTTTCTCTCTATCTCCAACGACGCTAACAACTCATGAGTCCTCGACTCAAACGTAGTAGAAGTGTGTTTCTCAGTATAGATACTTTATTACATTCACAACTAAAAGGGGTGCTTATACTATAACAACTCTACAACAACTGCCTGCCCAAGGCACAGCAGCTCTATTTATAGAGAAAAAGGTGCCACTTCATTACCTTATTAGGCACAACGAATGACAATACAGGGTACAAGGCAATTGCCAATGGTAATACATAATACAATACATAATAATAAAACAGTCCAATCATGTAGCAAGCACATGGTGTTTTGCCTTGGGCACTTGTTGCCGCTCTTTTTGGTAGTTGGTAACTTTCCAGTCCTTATAAGGGTAGACCATATCCTATCCTGTGATCCTGGGAGAAGAAACACTCCGATTTCGATTCTGTAAAGTGCATTGCGTTCAGGAGGCCTCAGGCTATCTAAATCAATGTAGCTGGATCCCGGTTCGGGGTCTGGGGTGGTTCGGGGTAAGTTCGGATTAGCTAATTTTGCTATATATAGGGGGATAGTGTTTTGAGACAACCGGTATCCATTTTCCAGGGGATTCGGAGTAACCCCGGGGGGTAGGGTTCTGGTGGGGTAAGGACTTATGACTAAGGGCACCAGGGGTGTAAGGGGGGGGGAGTTTGGGGGGGGGGGGGTTAGCACTATCTATCACACAAATCTCCTAAAGGACTTTGGTTCTCATGAATAAAGCCACTATTCAAACAGCACTCTGTGTAGTTTGTCTGAGCCGTGGGCTCTGTGCTTGCCAACTGATCCGGCAGTAAATGATCATAGTTGCCACTGTCATACCGGCACAGTGTCTCCTCTGGAGAGAGGTATAATAATTGATATTAGTGAAATTTTGTGGAAACCGGACAGAAACCTCTTAAAATATATGTCACTTGAGTCCTCAGTTGGTAGTTTACAGGAAAGTCGATTTTGTGGAAAAATTTTGATCATCAATTTGTTTTCGTTGGTAATTAAAGCAAAGATCAATTTAGGTCAGAGGTCGTTAGGTCGAAGCATTTAAAAAAATATCAGAGCTTTGGTCTAAACAAAGTTGGGCTGACAGGTACGTCGCGTTTTTTACCATTTTTCTCTCCAATGGTATCGTCTATAATTTTTATTCATTTTTATTTTAATATTTAAAAGTTTTTTGACCAAACTTTCCATTGATTGTAATAAACTGTCTAACTACAGAGGCGTCAGGAAAATGTAATTTGCATCACAGACTGCAAGAAGAAGCATTATACTGAATAATTGTTTGTGGTTAACAAACTCTGAGACAGTTGTAGGAGGGCACTGAATGGTGCAATGTTTGCCATTAATGGCTCCTAAGCAATGAGGAAAGTTACACACGGCCTCATACTCTTCAGAAATTCTTTTCCACTCTTCCTTGCTGTTTGGTGTCTTCAAGTGTACATGCCTCCCAAATTCCCATAAAGCGTTGCATGTTTCAAATACAATTTCTCTCACTGTTGAGCATCCTAATCTAAATTACAAGGTTAAAGTCACCTGTGGCCAGATAACACAACGTAACACCCAATCTTTGCTCTGGTGAGATAGCTATTCTAAAGAATGTATCTTGCTTTCTGATAGCATCAACTATGTAACCCAAAAGCCCACTAAATGTTTCTATATCTGTCTTAAATGTTTTTTTATGCTTTTCTGGAAACTTTTCTCTCATCAAAGCCATGCGTGTGCTCCATGCTCCTTGGGTAGAGGAGGAGGTAGAGAGGATGCACCCAATAACTTCCTGTTTTTTTGTTGTTGATCATTATTTTTATTATCCTTTATTATTTTTCAGTACAAACAGTGACTAACAAAGCGACTAACTTTAATCTCATTCTGTCACAGTCAAGCTTAGAGTGAGTAGCCATGATGTTTAGCTGGTGCTACTAGATATTTAGTTTAAAAAAGAAAATTTGTCTAACATTGAAGAGATATATTTAATAGGTATAATGATTTATTTACAACGATTACTCCAGTAACTAGTGATTTCCTGCCCCCTCAGAGCAGGCCAGGTCGTTGACTGTGATTGGCTTGTTATTAAAACTAGCGCGGGCCAACATTTTGTGTTAGTGCAATAGTGTGCTCACATCTGCTAAGCACTAATGCTTCATGCTTGATGTAGTGCAACTGAAATATTGTAGTGGATTTTTGGGGGC
This sequence comes from Cryptosula pallasiana, assembly GCA_945261195.1. Lineage (NCBI taxonomy): Eukaryota > Metazoa > Bryozoa > Gymnolaemata > Cheilostomatida > Cryptosulidae > Cryptosula > Cryptosula pallasiana. Next base: position 22,182,749 of record OX183140.1, on the reverse strand, counting down.
TGAAACCCACTAACTACCCTACAGGATGAAATTATTAGCAGAAGTTAATTTTGCGAGTTGTCTTCGCTCTGATGATTTAACGGATATTATTTTTCGTGAATCGGGAAACTTTCACGATAGGAAAAGACAACTTCACATTTTTTTTATAAATCCGTCAAAAAATCGAGTAAAAATGAAAATTAATGTAAAAATGGCATTAATTTTTAATGGAAATAATATTTCGCGAATTTAGAACTCACATAAACGCAAAATTAACTTCCAACAAACAGTTTCATCCTGTAGGGTAATGTCGGTAGCAATCCGACAGGTAAGCTGCCACCAGTTGTCGTTTAACATGTGACAACAGCAGGTCGGCATGATAACGAAAGAGTATCTCCAACTCTACAACCAGTAAGGAGCCCTCGGCTCAGACGCATAACTCAGTGCTGTTGAGTATCTATGCATTTATTCATCCAGAATAAAACGAGTAGTAAAAGGCACATTACAACTGAATCAAAAGAGCAAAAGATGGGCCTTTTATAGGCAATTTACAGGAAGTGATTATGAATACTAACCAATCACATAACAAGAACACATAAGGAGCGAATGAATAAAGAGATATAAATCGAGAACGAATTACGTAGAGTATATAGGGCTAATGGTAAATGGCGCCCAGTAGTGGTAGGTGGAGTCATTAGCTATTGAACCAATCACAGTCCTATCTGCTTCCTGTCTCTGGTCTTTAGTCTTGATAGCCTTTGTACTTGGTCTTTCGTCGGGTTTACGGGTAGTTAACTCAGGGAGGTGACTTCCTGCTTCCCTCAGGCTACTTTCTAGTTCTCAGCCTATGCTGACTCACTTCCTGCCGGCCCTGCAAGGTCAGTAGTGAGTCATACCGGGTCTGTACTGCTCCATACAGGGTCGGGTAGATTCGGTATCACATCTTTCAGTAATTCTGGCCATCTAATGGCAAATACAAGGATGCCAGAATGTAAGTACAGAGTGTGCGCAGAAGTTGATACATTAAAATCAATAACAATATGCAATACTGTGCTCAAGGCTTTACATCATTATCGAGCTGTAGCAACCATTTTTTGTCTGCTCAAAATTAATGGTAAGTAACTATTAACAAAAAATGCTCAAGTTGTAAGCAGAAAACCAAAATTTTGGTCCAAACCATTATGTCTTGCATTGAGGCAGGTTTTAAACTTGAGGAAATTACATGCTTGTAGTTGATGGAGTGTGGACTGACTGGACATCATGGACAGAGTGTGGTGGCAGCGTCAGCTGTTCAGGTGGTGCTCTCTATAAAAGAGAACGTACTTGTACTAACCCTGCTCCATTTAAAAATGGTTTGGATTGCGTGGGAGACGACAACCAGGAAGCATTTATCAGTAAGTTTGTATCATGCTATGTTTTAATTTTCTTGCGTGATTCCAAGTTTTTCTGATAACACACTTTTTTGATATTATTATTATTATTTCAAGATATACGTGTATATGTATATATATGACTCTATATATATGTACAATAGTAATTGAAAAAAGTATGAAAATTTTGTTGAAGATGTGTGCATAAATTAAAAGCATACAAGTTTAGATTAGAATTTGAATACTGAACTTTTATATGTGTAGCGTCGTGTGTAAATTTTGAATAATTTATTCTTTAGAAAAGGAGTTTCAATTTAACTACCAGCCGTTACAAATATTCCATTTTCAATATTTTAGCTCCAAAAAGTGTTTTTTTTTAGAAATTATTTTGCATAACCTTCCAGTCTGACATTCTACTTGTAGATTGCACGAGTGTTGGTGCAGACAGAGTGATTATGAGAGGAATAGAACTCTGTCTAACTTACAACAACCCAAGCGTCATAGTCAACCAGGACACTTTGGAGTTGTCTGCTTGTGTTGATTTATTTGGTGCCAGTGCCAGGCTCATATCACTTCCTGAGAATGAAACTGATCTTTGGAATCATCTCCCCACGCTGTTGAATAGGTGAACTGAAATAGCTTATTTTAGATGATTAAATATTTGTCTGTGTATTAGATAAAGTCATATTTGTTTTTATTGATAGAAGCAACGATATCATTATTAGATGAAAAATTTTTTCTGAAATCATGTATATTCTCTGGAAAAATCAGTTCAAATCACCAAGCAAGTCTCCGTTAATTTTAATGTGTACTTTGTGAACTTAATTTTTTTAAAGTTCTGCCCAAGCTCGCAAAATCTTTTATTTTTTTCAGGTTTTGTCTACGAATGACGTCGGAGCTATTAAAAAACCTTTCAATTTCAAACATAACAAGTTCAAATCAAGCAACTACACCCGGTAGAAATATTTCAACAACATACAATTTACATAAATTGATTTATTTATCTTTACAAATAATTGTAGTTCTACAAATTATTGGATTGGAATGGACAACTTGGCTGATGGGACACAATTTGTATGGAATATTGGAGAAGATGTGTCCAACACAGATTCAAGATGGGGAGGAGCGTGAGTGCTTTCAGATAGTATTTGCATTATTGCATGCGAGTAGTAATATATGAGCAGATCTCTGAACGGTGTGTTACTTGATTCACTGTACTTGATTTGATTTCTCAACAGCTTTATAGCTGCTTTCTACATATTCATGATCAGAAAGAGTAGTAAGGAAGTTTGTAACAATGTATTCAGTGATAACAAACAAACTTGCAACATACATAATTAAAACTGATTCAAGTTACATGTTTTTATGACACAACGGAAATGAAATCATCGGTTATATAAAACAACATTTATAACTTTTTGATTTTGCTGCAAAATGGGAAAAATTTTTAAAATAATTAATTTTGAATTACTGTTTGTACACTTTCAAAAACAAAAAACATAATGAGACAGCCGCGTTGTCTAAAATAGTGTTTTTCGTTTTATAACGATCCATGAAAACTCATAATCTGTAGTAAAGTTATAAAGTACGTGAAAACTTGAAACTTCCTTTTGTAGTTGAATTGAATGTAGTAGTAGGTGATGATGACAACAGATAATGCACTCAGTTATAAATCAGAGTCCTAACTCTAATTTGAATGCGCTACAATCCGTTGTATGTTAGTCTTTGCTTAGCAGTCAGGCACTCCTCCTGGGAGGCTTTTATTTTCAACTTGTTTGTTAATGTATATTCTACAGCATAAATACAAGTAAACCTTATGGAGTCCTTGAGTGTGATAGCAGTAACATTTGTACCCTTGGATCCTTCATTGCCTACAGTAGAAGTAACGGGGCTTCAGGAATGCCTACATACGCCCACCCTATCTGTACATTTGAGAAAAGTAAGTTCACCTGCCGCAAAAGAAAAGTAATGTTGAGTCATGTTAAATAATACAACAAGATTTCACAGACTAACATAAATAGAAAATGTTTTACTTTCAACTAATCAAATCTGGTTTTAAACATTGCACTCAATTCTGCAGTGATTGCTAACTTGTATCTCGTATTGCTGCAGTTGATGGAGGTTATGGTGAATGGACAGAATGGCAGCCATGTAATGGTGGATGTGACTCTACAAATTCTTTCCAGAGAAGAACCAGATCATGTGACTCACCAACTGCGAGTCTTGGTGGAGCCAACTGTAGCCCACTGGTGGACGTACAAGAGGTTGATGGAGGTGAGTGTATATCTAACATTATATCATAACTCCTATAACACCTGTATTATAACTACATCATATCTCTTATTTCATAGAGTGTCCAACTGGCATGCACTTGCTATATAGAGGGGCAGACAACTACTGTTATGCACTGATGGATGCAGCTGATTGTGTAGATATGACTACAGTATGTACAGAAACCTATGGTACTTCTGCATCTGTTATGATAATTCCTAATGCTGACATGTTGAAGCAGGTGGCAGGTGTAGTCAAAAGGTGAGCCAGTCAAGTTATGTAGAGTTTATTTTTGTCCATGTTTTGTTAAGATTCCTGGCAGACCTCCAGTCAGGTGGGTATCACTTTCCTACGTGCATGGAGATATTCTCTATACGCAAATAACCAAAAATAAACATGCTTATATTTCCTTTGACATTTTCTACTAAGTTTTTGGTGAGGAAAAAATGAATAGAAAATACATTAATCAAATTTTTTGATCATAACATTTCAATTATTTAAAAAACAAAATAGTTGACAACAACATAAATTGTTACAGCACTACCCACACCTACATGTTGGCTCCATTTACATTAACCGGTAGTGTACATTACTGGAGTGACGGCACAGTTTTCTACACAGAAGGCAGGTGGCTAGGGTAAGAACAACAACTCCAATTATTTGCTTTTAACACCTAAACTCTGAGTTGTGCTCAATAAGCCACCAAAAAGAAGCTCTCTGGTGATTGGTTCATAAAGATATTATGAAATGATACTTTTATTGATTATTGTTATTTCTAGAAACCATCCGGCAGCTTCAACCTCACGCACCAGCTTTGAGTGTCTAACAACAGAGGTTTGTGGCTTCACGTCTGCTACAGCAGGATGTACAAACAGTAGATTTATCTGTCAGGCTACCACAAGTAAGTGTCTATTTTTAGCAGTCTGTTTGCACCCCATCAGAAAATTTTTACCGTGCTGAAATTTTTGATAATAAATTTATTTGGTTTTATGTGTAAACAGTTTTTACAGCATAAAAAGTAAAAGACGAGCTACCCTGCTCTACATCAAATCAATAGCTATTTGTCTAGCTGTGCCATTGGGATAGTACCTGCAATTTTAAAAAATTTTAACATAGAAATGTGACAATTTAAATTATTTAATTTTTTTCACAATAGATTTACCTACCATTTTTTTTTCATAATCACCTTGGCAACGGTTTGGTAATGCTGCTCTGTGATTGGCTTATTACAGCCTGATGTAGCTGTAACAACTTGCTATTTCTTCTATCAAAAGCTTTTATATGCGCGTATGTATTGTATGTTGCCATATTTTGCAGTATGCATCAATAAAAGTTTTTTGCTGAATCTTGTTACCTTGATAAAAAAACTATCCAGCAAATGATTATTTCGAATGCTGACAATTTCTGCTTCCTTGATAAGACAAAACTGCACTGTGATAAGACAGAAGAAATATTATAGATCACGTTGTAAAGGATTTCACCCTGTCCGTCACCGAACAACAACTAGAGAGAGCCCCAGGTTGAGGTAGACTACAAGTATTGAGCTTGTCTCCAGTCCTTGACTACTACTATAGTAGATCTCCTCCTACTACTACTACTACTACTACTACTACTACTACTACTACTACTACTACTACTACTACTACTACTACTACTACTACTACTACTACTACTACTACTACTACTACTACTACTACTACTACTACTACTACTACTACTACTACTACTACTACTACTACTACTACTACTACTACTACTACTACTACTACTACTACTACTACTACTACTACTACTACTACTACTACTACTACTACTACTACTACTACTACTACTACTACTACTACTACTACTACTACTACTACTACTACTACTACTACTACTACTACTACTACTACTACTACTACTACTACTACTACTACTACTACTACTACTACTACTACTACTACTACTACTACTACTACTACTACTACTACTACTACTACTACTACTACTACTACTACTACTACTACTACTACTACTACTACTACTACTACTACTACTACTACTACTACTACTACTACTACTACTACTACTACTACTACTACTACTACTACTACTACTACTACTACTACTACTACTACTACTACTACTACTACTACTACTACTACTACTACTACTACTACTACTACTACTACTACTACTACTACTACTACTACTACTACTACTACTACTACTACTACTACTACTACTACTACTACTACTACTACTACTACTACTACTACTACTACTACTACTACTACTACTACTACTACTACTACTACTACTACTACTACTACTACTACTACTACTACTACTACTACTACTACTACTACTACTACTACTACTACTACTACTACTACTACTACTACTACTACTACTACTACTACTACTACTACTACTACTACTACTACTACTACTACTACTACTACTACTACTACTACTACTACTACTACTACTACTACTACTACTACTACTACTACTACTACTACTACTACTACTACTACTACTACTACTACTACTACTACTACTACTACTACTACTACTACTACTACTACTACTACTACTACTACTACTACTACTACTACTACTACTACTACTACTACTACTACTACTACTACTACTACTACTACTACTACTACTACTACTACTACTACTACTACTACTACTACTACTACTACTACTACTACTACTACTACTACTACTACTACTACTACTACTACTACTACTACTACTACTACTACTACTACTACTACTACTACTACTACTACTACTACTACTACTACTACTACTACTACTACTACTACTACTACTACTACTACTACTACTACTACTACTACTACTACTACTACTACTACTACTACTACTACTACTACTACTACTACTACTACTACTACTACTACTACTACTACTACTACTACTACTACTACTACTACTACTACTACTACTACTACTACTACTACTACTACTACTACTACTACTACTACTACTACTACTACTACTACTACTACTACTACTACTACTACTACTACTACTACTACTACTACTACTACTACTACTACTACTACTACTACTACTACTACTACTACTACTACTACTACTACTACTACTACTACTACTACTACTACTACTACTACTACTACTACTACTACTACTACTACTACTACTACTACTACTACTACTACTACTACTACTACTACTACTACTACTACTACTACTACTACTACTACTACTACTACTACTACTACTACTACTACTACTACTACTACTACTACTACTACTACTACTACTACTACTACTACTACTACTACTACTACTACTACTACTACTACTACTACTACTACTACTACTACTACTACTACTACTACTACTACTACTACTACTACTACTACTACTACTACTACTACTACTACTACTACTACTACTACTACTACTACTACTACTACTACTACTACTACTACTACTACTACTACTACTACTACTACTACTACTACTACTACTACTACTACTACTACTACTACTACTACTACTACTACTACTACTACTACTACTACTACTACTACTACTACTACTACTACTACTACTACTACTACTACTACTACTACTACTACTACTACTACTACTACTACTACTACTACTACTACTACTACTACTACTACTACTACTACTACTACTACTACTACTACTACTACTACTACTACTACTACTACTACTACTACTACTACTACTACTACTACTACTACTACTACTACTACTACTACTACTACTACTACTACTACTACTACTACTACTACTACTACTACTACTACTACTACTACTACTACTACTACTACTACTACTACTACTACTACTACTACTACTACTACTACTACTACTACTACTACTACTACTACTACTACTACTACTACTACTACTACTACTACTACTACTACTACTACTACTACTACTACTACTACTACTACTACTACTACTACTACTACTACTACTACTACTACTACTACTACTACTACTACTACTACTACTACTACTACTACTACTACTACTACTACTACTACTACTACTACTACTACTACTACTACTACTACTACTACTACTACTACTACTACTACTACTACTACTACTACTACTACTACTACTACTACTACTACTACTACTACTACTACTACTACTACTACTACTACTACTACTACTACTACTACTACTACTACTACTACTACTACTACTACTACTACTACTACTACTACTACTACTACTACTACTACTACTACTACTACTACTACTACTACTACTACTACTACTACTACTACTACTACTACTACTACTACTACTACTACTACTACTACTACTACTACTACTACTACTACTACTACTACTACTACTACTACTACTACTACTACTACTACTACTACTACTACTACTACTACTACTACTACTACTACTACTACTACTACTACTACTACTACTACTACTACTACTACTACTACTACTACTACTACTACTACTACTACTACTACTACTACTACTACTACTACTACTACTACTACTACTACTACTACTACTACTACTACTACTACTACTACTACTACTACTACTACTACTACTACTACTACTACTACTACTACTACTACTACTACTACTACTACTACTACTACTACTACTACTACTACTACTACTACTACTACTACTACTACTACTACTACTACTACTACTACTACTACTACTACTACTACTACTACTACTACTACTACTACTACTACTACTACTACTACTACTACTACTACTACTACTACTACTACTACTACTACTACTACTACTACTACTACTACTACTACTACTACTACTACTACTACTACTACTACTACTACTACTACTACTACTACTACTACTACTACTACTACTACTACTACTACTACTACTACTACTACTACTACTACTACTACTACTACTACTACTACTACTACTACTACTACTACTACTACTACTACTACTACTACTACTACTACTACTACTACTACTACTACTACTACTACTACTACTACTACTACTACTACTACTACTACTACTACTACTACTACTACTACTACTACTACTACTACTACTACTACTACTACTACTACTACTACTACTACTACTACTACTACTACTACTACTACTACTACTACTACTACTACTACTACTACTACTACTACTACTACTACTACTACTACTACTACTACTACTACTACTACTACTACTACTACTACTACTACTACTACTACTACTACTACTACTACTACTACTACTACTACTACTACTACTACTACTACTACTACTACTACTACTACTACTACTACTACTACTACTACTACTACTACTACTACTACTACTACTACTACTACTACTACTACTACTACTACTACTACTACTACTACTACTACTACTACTACTACTACTACTACTACTACTACTACTACTACTACTACTACTACTACTACTACTACTACTACTACTACTACTACTACTACTACTACTACTACTACTACTACTACTACTACTACTACTACTACTACTACTACTACTACTACTACTACTACTACTACTACTACTACTACTACTACTACTACTACTACTACTACTACTACTACTACTACTACTACTACTACTACTACTACTACTACTACTACTACTACTACTACTACTACTACTACTACTACTACTACTACTACTACTACTACTACTACTACTACTACTACTACTACTACTACTACTACTACTACTACTACTACTACTACTACTACTACTACTACTACTCCTACTACTACTGACACAATGGCATCCACTCCAACTAGACACTAATGACTACTTTGAGGTCCACGCCAATATAACATGATTGTCTAACACAATCCACAAGACTTCCACCGTCTCTCATGCACAGTAGCTCCTTTTATAGGAGAAGACAGAAAAATTCACTTCCTTATTTGGGGTGGGCCAATAACATATAATGATACAAACTATATACAAATAGAAAAGCGCAACACAAAACACAATAACAAGGCAGACCAATGAGATAAGTGAGCACATGGCCAGGTGGCTTTGGGCTCCCTTCCCACTCCCTCTGTGGTGGTGGAAATCTTTAACTCCTTATAAGGAATCCATTTTTCCTAGTCCCTGCTCCTATCATTTGCATTGCTTCGGTCTCCATAAGGCAAAGGGTTTCCAGCTCCTGGGGTCCCAAGCTACCTTTAACAGCCATCTGTTTGGCTGGCGTGGGGTACTGACCCGGGAGACCTGGGGTGCTGACCCGGGGGACCCGGGGTAGGTTCTCTATAGTGTATATATATGCACAACACAGAGTCTATACAGGCCCGGGGTAGACCCGGGGTAACCGGTATCCTTAAATATTGGATAATACATATCTATGATAATGGGGAAGGCTCTGGGTCTGCTCAAAACTTCTGCTGCTGGAAGGTACAGGGTGTAGGGGGGTTTAGGGTGGGAGATGGTGGGGAAAGGTGCCTATTTTGTCTAGTTCTTATAAAAATCTGACACACTACTAGTCCAGAGAGTATCGCCATAGCAGTGTTAGCGTCTCTAATAACTAGGAGTTACCGGGTGACACAAGTTTTGAGGTATATGGTAGAAAACACAACAGCTTGATCAGGCAACCTGCCAAACTAACAACAACTGATATAAGTATAAATCTCTTTATTATAACACAATATGCATTAGCACAAACAAGCTCAAGGTACAAATTTATACACTCAACTTTTTAGGTACAAGCAATGCTAACAGAACAGCTGCATTATGCACAAGAGCATAAACAGAGCTGCCTCTCTGAGCTAATGTCTGAATGTATATGGAGAAAATATATATAGATAATTCCAGTTGAAATTACCACACGCTGATTGGCTAAAATAATCAGCCCATACAACTGTCCCGGATTCCAGCCTTTCTAGGCCTGCCAATAAGCAATCAACCTCTCCCCAGAGGTGACCCCGTGTCGGGATGGCACAAACAACTGGTTATACAGAGAGTATTCTACTTTATCAACTGTGGTGAGCCCTCGGCTTCGACATGTACTCGATGCTTTCGAGTGATATAAACATTTATTCATTCCAGAATAAAAAGGTGGCAATCCAAGTACAATCTACTGTATGGCATACTGTAGGATAGTGCTGTCAGGTAATGCAAAGATCCATACAAAAGGTCTGCCTTTTATAGGCAGAGTCACGGTAAGTGACAGGAAGTGTTTAGCCTAGTTTGCCAAACACTCCAATCACACATAAGAATGATACTAATACACCAATAGAACAATACATAAATATAGTAGCCAATGAAATGTAAGTAAATGGATTAAAGGTAGCTGGTGCTCAGAAGTGAAGGGCGTAGTCTACATGCATTCCAGCCAATAATAGTTAAGTATTCCTTTCTCCACAGGTTCTTGGTCTTTCTTGGCCGTGGATCATACTTTCTGGACTTCTGAGGGTAGTTAGCTCCTGGATCCGTGTAATATAAGGTCTTAAGCTAATTTTCCTCTCACAGGTTATGTCAGCCATCATGCTGCCGGCCCGGGATAGCTACTCAGGGCCGGGGTAGTAAATACCCTGTGCCGGTATAGTATTATAATAGCTCTAGTGCATGTAATTTGGCACTAAGTTACCTGCAATTAATTTTGGGCTTTGTTAATTGCTTTCTAAGGCTTGCCTGATGTCTACAGACCATCAGGGGGACATTTGATAAGTAGTGGTCACAGTTGGTGACCAGTAAAATCCACTACACAACAAAACAGATTGCAATATACACCAGCTGATGCTTTATGAAAACAGATAATGTAAGCAGATATACTAGGAAATAGTCATACAATAAGCTGGCGCATTATAAACCTGGCTAACTTCCAAGATTCAAATGTTAGTAGTTTGGTAGTAGGAGAGGAGTTCCCTGGCTTCATCTACTTCATTTCAGCTCGCCTACTGCAACAGTATTTGCTTCAGTCAAATCTGCTAGGGCATTACAATGACTCATTTGGTGTACAATCAATAATGCATCAGAGTAAATTGTGTTTTACCGCAGCAAGTAACACTAGCATGTTATCAGAGCAGCGGTTACATTATGCAAATTCCATTACAATATTGTGGAAGTTTTTAATGGTTATGTCAAGGCCTTTGTGCAACAACAAAGGTAGGCATCTATAGACTATGAGTATGTGAAATAATCTAACTAGAAACGGCAGTGATATTATGAGGAATGATTGGTTTAGTTTTGTGATCATCATCGAAACCCTCTGATAGCCTCGAATATGGGTAAAACGCTGCAGTTTGTTTTGTCAATATTTACCAAAAACAAAAATATGGAAATCCTCTATGGCTAGAAAATTGCTAGCTATTTAATTATCAATTAATATCAACTATTAGTAGCTAAGTATTGTTTACTGATTAAAAAAAACTCACTAATGATTATTTAGAACTACTTTTATGAACCTTTTTGGTAATATTTCTTGAGTTTTCATTTCTTTTTTGCAGTTTTTTGGCATTTTCTGTAGCGTTTTTAATTTCTGTTATCACAGAAATTATAGTTCGAGTTATTTCTTCTGAAGATACACTGATTAAGTTATATAAATTTAACTTTTGCCACTAATTATATTGGTTTATTTATAAGATCATGAAAATTATCTCAAACTTTTTCTACAAGTTTAGCAATAAGTATTTATTAAAAAACTAGTTGTTCATCTTTTCACAAAAAAAAGATGTAGGAAACTAATTTTCTGTTAAAGTGAATAATATTTGAGGACAACATTGTTAAACTCTGTTTACGCAGAATTTAAAATTTTGTATCACACGTACAGATAATCTATATACATATAAAAACTATGAAAAATCAGCAAGAATCTGTGTTTTTGATTATTGTTGCTGAATTTGGTATTATTGTGTGGATTCTGTCGGTAGGGCTCCTACTACCGACCACTGACAACAGCCGTTCACAGTGCTAGCTTGCGAAACAGCAAAGCAACACCTCTCTCCTAGAGGTAACGCAGGGTCGGTCAGACCTGCTGGTAGCAACAGAGAAATCGGCAATGACTTCAGTACTAGTGAGCCCTCGGCTCAGACAAACTAAGTATAGTTTTATGTAATAGAATGCATTTATTGTCCACATATCAAACTCTAGGGAGGCAATCGCCTAGAGAAGTCCACAGCAGCAGCAGTAAGTGAGAAGTGGCAAAGTATATATTGTAATGGATTCCGGTCTGGTTACCACGGACATCCACTATTTTCAAGTATTCTGCCTCTCTCCAGAGGGGACACTGTACTGTGCGACAGTGGCAACTGTGCAGGGTAACCGAATTATCCGGTAAGGCAAGAGCCCATGGCTTAGACAAACAATACAGCGTAGTGCTTGTATAAGTGGCTATATTCTCAAAGACAAGGTGCTAGAGGGTGTTTAGTCTTCTAGGTTGGCATCATGAGAAAGAATGCATAGAGTAAGACAAAAGTCTCTCCTTTTATAGGAGAGCTAACAGGTATAAAACATACAACAGCTAGAGCATAGGAAGCAAACTAGCTAATACAATCAGTTATATAAATAGGCAACCAATCAAACAATGCAATAAGGTTAAATAAGGGAGGTGCCAAGTGGCTATGGGCGGAGTCCTGTCTCCTATTGTCCAATCAGCGGTCCTGCAAGGCTCCCAGGCTGTAGATAGAGTATGGTTCATGAAGTCAGTAATCCAGGGAAGGGTACTTCCTGTTCCTGACCTTGACTAAGTTCCTACGTGGTTTTGGAGATCCCCTTCTATGTCGGCCATCTTGTGCCGGCCCGGTACAGCTATACTGGGTCGGTAAGGGGTCAATACCGGCCCTGCAGGGGTCACTACCGGCCCTACACACTATGCCACCGGCACAGTAAGACTTTCCACCCAAACAGCTGTTGACCGAACGCTGTGGGTTGAAGTCTAGCGCATTGTCTCGCAAGGGTGGAGACCAAACGACCTGTTTACTACTAGTTTCCACCAAAATCTACCACAATATGAAAAAGCAACCTTTTATAGGCTGATCACAGGAGGTGTATTGCATCATGTTGGTGCGACCAATAAAACAAAGCAGGAAGTGCTGCTACCAGTCAGATGACAATACATACAAAATCACACAATGTTAAATGGATAAGGCGCCTAGTGGCAATGAAATAAGCTATACAATTAATTCCTTAGTCTAATTAGCCTTACGATTCAGGTAGACGGGAAGTGGAGGTAGCTAGGTCCTGGATACATCCTCGGGAGTTGATACAGCTCTTCTTAGAACTCTGGCTAGATCGGCCATCTTGTTGCCGACCCGATATGCCATTGCAGGGTCGGTAAAAGTCGCTGCGGGGTCGGTAAGGCAAGCTGCAGGATCCGTAGCTGCAGGGTCCGTAGCTGCAAGGTCGGTGTGACAAATCATCTACTTCTAAGCAATGCCTACTGGTTACATCACTTGGGGAGGGCTGTCTGACTAGTTAATAGTGTCAGAGTCACCAATAGGTTAGGGTATAGGTATGTACGAAGCATGTGAGCTGCCAAAATCCACCGCATTATTTTATTGTGATACACCAAATTATTTAGTTGACGGAGGCTGGACATTGTGGAGTAGCTGGGCTTCCTGTGGAGGGGACGTAGAGTGTGCTGGTGGTTTCTTGTTTAACAGAACTCGTAACTGTACCAACCCTAAACCTTTCTCTGGAGGTGCGCCATGTGAGGGAGATGACTCCCAAGCTGCTTCACTCAGTGAGTACATTTTATCTATTGCTATGTAGGTTTTGTTAATAAACAGCTCAAGTCAGGAATGATAAATAATTTAATAATTAATATGTAACGAAGCTCTTCATTTTGTCTCAACTACAGACTGTCCTTCCTTGACTACTGTACTGGACGTATTCCGTGGAGAGGAGAGATGTATTGCAGTAAACGATGCTTTGACTAGAGTAAATCCAGATACTTTAGAGATAACAACTTGTACTGAATTATTTGGTGCAAGTGCTAAACTTATTTCTCTTCCTGAGAACGAAACGGAACTGTGGGATTATCTCCTCACACACCTCACTGCGTATGTTGATGTCTCAAGTGTTTATAGCTGGCAAATGATTAATTTAAAACTGAATGCAATAAGGATGTCTTAACTTATTTAGTGAAAATAAAGATAGAAGTTAGTGCTTTTAATCTTTAGCTCTACAAATTACTGGGTTGGAATGGACAGTTTAACTCATGGAACTCACTTTACATGGAACACAGGAGAGGATCTAACAAATACAGATCCAAGATGGGGAACGTAAGTAGTCCCATGATGCATTGCTATAATACAAGTAAAGTACAGTTGTACATATATAAACTAACAACTAACCTATGAACTGTTTGTATACAATTATAGAAATGATCCAACTCTACCATATGGTGGTCTGACATGTGATGGAAGTACAAACTGTGTATTGGACTCCTATACTGCCTACAACCGAGATGGATCTGGGACTGAAATGCCTACATATGCCAAACCTATCTGTACATTCACTAAAGGTTGGTTCTTGCGTTACTGAGGAATAGTATACATCTAATGTAACAGTTTCATGTACCAAGTTGTACAAGCTAACCAAGTTGTATATGATACAGTTGATGGAGGTTATGGTGAATGGACAGAATGGCAGTCATGTAATGGTGGATGTGATACTTTGGGTTCTCTTATGAAAAGAAATAGAACTTGTGATTCACCAGTTGTTAGTCTTGGAGGTGTTGACTGTACTACACCTGTGCAGAAACAAGAAACCTCTCTAGGTAAAGTTTATACAAAACTGTTCATTACATTGTACAGTTGATTGTATGGTTAGTTCTGGTGTACCATTGCTAACATATTTGTTATAGATTGTCCTACAGGAACTCACTTGGCATACAACAATGGCAGCAGCTGGTGTATTGAGTTGATGTCTTCTGCTGACTGTGTAGACATGCTGGCTAACTGTAAGAGTCAGCGTGGACCAATGGCAGAACTGCTTACAGTAACCAATGCTGACATGTTTGAAGATGTAGCTGCAGTGATTGCCAGGTACGACTGCTGTGCAGCTCGTTGTCTGTGAAGTTTTTCACTTATTAAAGAATGGTTCCGCTCATTTCTATATTTATCTGATTTGTCATTGATATGTCCTTATGAAGTGCTTCAAATACCAACTTCGTCAAAATTCAATTGATTTTTATATTTTCTTAACACAATTAATAATAAGCATGTGATGAGTGTTGTCTCCCCTTCGAAATATTCTAGGAAAACATATGACGTACGCAAGTATTTTAGCGAACGCTAAACTTTTGCTTCTACTACTGCTAAGTGGTGCTAACTACTAACCACATGTGCCGCTATTACTACTTACTAGTTATATCAATCAATGACTGTACTGTACTGTTATTTGTTATGCTTCAGTGATTTCAAGATCCAAAAATTGTCCAATCAAAATATAAAATAGAAGTTTAGCGTTCCGTTCCGGTAAAACACTTGCGTACATTATGCTTTCCCAGAATATTTCGAAGGGGAGACAACACTCATCACATGCTTAACTTATTATTAATTGTGTTAAGAAAATATAAAAATTAATTGAATTTTGACAAAGTTGGTATTTGGAGCACCTCATAAGGACATATCTATCAATGACATATCAGATAAATATAGAAATGACCGGAGCCATTCTTTAACTAGTTGAAATAAGTTTGGGAAATGATCTAATAACAAAACCAAGCAGCTAGAGTTACCTTTGTTAGTTAGTAGTTGTTATAGCATGTGCCCAGCATGTGCCCAGCATGTGCCCAGCATGTGCCCAGCATGTGTCTGTAATGTGTGAGGGGACCAAGCTACTACAGTAGGTTTACTTAATGGCACTGAGTAATTCATTTTGTCACGAGATAGTAATATGATGGGCAGTAAGTATGCAGTTGATAATGTAATACTGTGGTGGATTTTACTGGCTACATACAGTGATCACTACTGCGCAGAGGTCCCCTTGATGGTGGCTACCACAGACATGCCTCCAATGAATGCAATAGACAAAGACTGTAACCTATGGTAGTGATTATATTTCTCTAACAATTGATTATTATTAATAATTAATCATACCGGCACTGGGTATTACTACAACAACCTCAAATATTACTACAGCAACCCCGGGTATTTACTACCCTGACCCTGGGTAGCTATCCCGGGTCAGCAACAAGATGGCCGCCATAACCAGAGTGATGAAACCTAGCCTAAGAGCCTCCAGATGCCACCTCCCGAAGCTACCTACCCTTAGATGTAGAGAAATGTGAACCCAAGGCTAAATAACTCTACCAATCACTGGCCAAGTTAACTATGGACGCCGCTCCTTACCTATGGGCGCCAGTGTTGTTTAATTCATTTAGCCTTATCTTATTGGACAATACCGCTTACCATATATCATATCGCTTACTATATACTGTATAACTTCCTGCCATGCTTCCTGTGCATGGCTGGAAACTTTCCACTATAACTCTGCCGATAAAAGGCAGAGATTTTACCATACTCGTTGCATTACGTGATATGTCATAGCATGAGCAGTACTCTTGTCTTTGCATGGATTGCCATTTTATTCTGTGACGAATAAAGGAAATGTTTATACACTGCTTACTCACAGTGTATGTCTGAGCCTTGTTAAAGTCGGTCATTTGCTTTGCAACACTTTGTTTGTGCCATCCCGACACGGGGTCACCTCTGAGTTGAGGTAAATAGTTGATTGTCAGGCCTGAAGTGGCTGGCGGTATTGTTGTGGCTGAACAAGTCTGGCCGTCTACCAGCACAACCCCCAAGCAGAAGGTAGTGGACGTAAGAGCCCGCTACAATGCCATAATTATATTTGCTTTCTTACAAGCCCTAGCTGGCAGTCTACTACAGATGCTATAAATATTCCATGACTTTATGTTTGTTACAGTGAAAACACACAGTACATACTTCCTGCTCTGGTACTCAACTCTGGTGATGGAAAGTTTTATTGGCCAGATGGAACTGAGCTGTACACTGCAGGGAGATGGATGGGGTAGGTAGACCATCCATATTTTGGTCCTGGAAATCATTTGAAAAAGCCGAAAAGCAGAATAAAACTCTGAAGTGATGAACGTAACTTTTAATCTACAAATGAATTGATATTCACAAACTTCTGTTTTACTTTAGAGACGACCCAGACGCAGGAGAAGAAGTAGGAAAGATTGGTTGTTTAACTGCATTTAGTGGACTTTGTGGGTTTAGAACAGAAGATGATGATTGTATTAATAAACCATACATCTGTCAAGTGAAGGAAAGTAAGTATATATTGTATATCTCTTGTTAGTTGATTAACTATATACTCCTTGTACTTGTACATTATATATAATACATATCTGTACACTTCATCAACCTAAACTACATTATATTATTGTTACTTCAGTTGATGGAGCTTGGACTCTGTGGACTAGCTGGGCTACGTGTGGAGGCTCTGTTGTCTGTTCTGGAGGATCTCTTTACCAAAGAACACGTACTTGTACCAATCCTAAACCTCTGGGAGTTGGTTTACCTTGTCCTGGAAATTCTTCACAGGAGGCTTCCCTTAGTAAGTTAGAAGATACAAATAATTTATGTTCTACTTGTCAATAATTGTTTACATTTTATTGTCACCCAATAGTTTTTTTTTGTTGATTATGAATACTTGAGTGTTCTCTGTAGTTTAATAGATTATTTACAAATATGATTTCTTGATAAAGCCTAGATACACTTTGAGACAACAACCAGTACATACAGTTTGTATAATTAGCCTGCAAACTCTTCAGTTTCATCATTTTGTTTTAAAAGTAGATATATCTATTCAATAGAAAAGCTCACTTTTAGCAGCTTTTTTCTAAACTTTTTGTTACAGATTGCCCCAGTGTTGGTGCAGAACTGGATGTATTTCAAGGAGAGGAAAGATGTATTGCTGCAAACAATCAATGGAAAACTGTAAATCCAGATACCCTGGAGATAACAGCTTGTACTGAATTATTTGGAGCAAGTGCTAAACTTATTTCGCTTCCTGAGAATGAAACTGAACTGTGGGATTATCTCCTCACACACCTCACTGCGTATGTATGAATATTCGTATTTTGCTAACACAAGTTTCTCAAATAGCCGACGGGTTGGTGGATTCCACTGTCCACAATGAGTGCACTAAACTCACTTCTCAATGGCAAACACTCTGTTAGTCAATGGTGAGCTTAATTACTTGCCAGCTGATTGCTACAACCTTACTAGGCCTTTTCTCCAAAATCGATCCCAGGATGTGAAAGTAACCAACAATTCAATTAGTTGCCATTTAATGTTTCAACAATCAGTGTTACATTATGCACTTGAGTTGAAAATTTACTGCTGGATCAGTTGGCAAACACAGAGCCACGGCTCAGAAAAACTACACTGAGTGTCAGCTAGTTTATTCATATTACCAACTTCTATGGAGGCTATCTTCTAGAGCGGTGGCAAATGCATGAATGAATGCAATGAGTGTAAGCTCAGCCAGCCTTTGTATAGGATGGATGACAGGAAGTCATCTGTATAATTATATAACAAAACATTCACAGGAAGTAGCTTCACTTATACAAACAGATTTATAGATAGTTGAACAATAGCAATACAGTAAAGGATTAAAAGCACAAGGCGCCAAATAGCTAAGAGGTGGAGTCCTGACTCCATTGTCTAGTGCTAGATTCCTAGCAGTCCTGGGGCCACACCTAGCCTTGGGTTGATGGTAACTTCCTGCTAGGAAAGCTACATACGGTATCTGGGGAAATAAATTTGTTCAGGTTGTTTTCGAGTTCCTCAGCTAAGGCAACCATATTGTGCCAGCCCGGTAGGGTGCCAGCCTGGTAGGGTGCCAGCCTGGTAGGGTGCCAGCCTGGTAGGGTGCCAGCCTGGTAGGGTGCCAGCCTGGTAGGGTGCCAGACCGGTAGATTGCCAGCCCGGTAGGGTGCCTGCCGACACAACAGGGGACATTACGGATCATGCTGGGATCCATGCCAGCCCTGGAGACTTCATACCGGCCCTGCACTACTTTTTAGTGCTGATTTGGTGTGTGAACCTTCTTATTCACATGCCTCTGGTGACTGTAAGGGTAAATAAAGGTTTCTACGAACACCTTCCGCCAAAATCTACCACTTTATATAAAACCTGAACACAGGAAACGGTCTAAATAATACCCAGTCAAATCATATAGAATATTTTACCGAGACGACTAACGATTCCAATACTTAAATACAACAATAAATACTCTATGGCACACAATGTTATATAATAAGGTGCGTAGTGGCAGTGGGTGCAATATCTTCCAGGTCATCCATACAGCTGGCTCAAGAGTGTGGCTTGGCTTCTCTTAGGCTTTGTAATCGAAGCACTTGCTGCTTGTTGATGTTTAGGTTTGGGAGCAATGGGATAGCAATCCCTTAAGCTATTTCTATCTCTATAGTTTTGGGTGCCATCTTGTTGTCAACTAAGGGTACAATTTATGGCTGAGGTACAGCAGTTTACTGGATACCCTGTGATAGAGATAGATATTAATACGTTTGTTAAGAAGTTTCGTGATCTGTTCATTGGAGGCTGTGTCACAGTATTTCTAAGGTCTGCCTACCTACGTAAAGAACCCGAGGCATCTATGTAGGCTATTATAAAACTGTGCTTAGACCAGGGGGTCCGTTCAGACTGGTAAACAGTAATGTTTACACAGTACTCATAAGTTACTATAAACTTGCATCTGATGCAGAAACTTATCGCAGTATAATCGGCGATTAGTAGTAGCATTCTCACTGGTATTTTTTTTGTTTGTTCTTCAAAGAATTACAAGACTACATTTTTCATTCAGCGGAGCAGAGCTTCTTATCTGTCCATCCATCTATTATAATAATAGTCTAATTTGGTTCCCTAATACCTTGTTTATACCTGCACATAATGTTTCAGCTCCACAAACTACTGGGTTGGTTTTGACAGTTTCACATATAATGGTGAAGTATTTACCTGGCTCAATGGCCAGAATCTATCAGCTACAGATTATCGAAGAAAGAAGTAAGTAAAAAGAACACAGTTACAGCTACAGATTTGATTCCATGTTTGTTATTGAGTGACTGTTTGTTCTATAGGTGATGTAGTCTGAAATTTCGAATCAATGGCTGGTCTAATCACAATTTGTTTACGCCATTTTTAAACCGTATTACTCACACATATTGCAGTAGTAACCCTGCCCGTCCTTATGGAGTCATACTATGTGATGGCCAGAAGTTGTGTCAGTTTGGATCCTTCTATGCCTACAATAGAAATAATGGTCCGTCACAGCTGCCTCAAAGTGCTAGACCAATATGCGTCTTTTCTCAAGGTAGGATGCATTAGACCTATTTGCGATGTAGGTTAATTGCTAGGTCATCGAAAAGAATCATCGAAGGGTTTAACTAACCTAATTCAATAAAAATTTAAACAGATGATACTCAACAGTTTACCATTGATACTATGAGTGTATTGTATTAATACCTTGAAACTACTGCTCTGGTTTGTGAAAATTTGTCTTTTCCACCTTGAAATGTTTTTTGAAATCACAAAAGAATTACTTCCGGATAAAAATAGAAAAAGGTTTCTAAATATAAGTGGAGATGAGAAATACAAAAAAGTGCTTTGACAGGTTATTCAATAGAGATCATCAAGTTTTGTGACAATGAAGCCACTAAAATATTCAAAATATATGTTGATTTAAAAAAATTGACCTTTTGAAAAATATGTCACATTCAACGCGGTGTCTTTAGTGGTGTGCCAAAATTAAAGTCCTTTTTTTTACTGTCTTTTATTTATTTACAAACATGTACACATGTTTTGGGTACAGTCATAGTGTTTTCGTGGGCTACAGTATCGTGTAGTACAAGCTAACCAAGTTGTATATGATACAGTTGATGGAGGTTTTGGTGAATGGACAGAATGGCAGCCATGTAATGGTGGATGTGATACTTTGGGTTCTCTTATGAAAAGAAATAGAACCTGTGATTCACCAGTTGTTAGTCTTGGAGGTGTTGACTGTACTACACCTGTGCAGAAACAGGAAACCTCTTTAGGTAAGATTAATTGCTGTTTCACAAAATTAGGTAAAAAGTGGACCATGTCCAGAGCAATATGAATCTTCTTGAATCATTTACTAGGGGTACCAGAAATTCTTGTTTCATATTGTAAAGGATTTTGCCGTGCCTTTACCAAACAATTGCTAGAGAAAAATATACCAGTTTGATCTGCCTGACATCTGAGCAAACTTGTCGTGTTAATCACACACTCTGACACATGGTAGCAACTGTACCAAGTTGCACCGGGTCGGGAGCGCCACCTAAGGTGGTAGTGACGGCTCCTATTCCTCACTGTCCGAGTATAAAGATATACACCGTGCTCTACCGTATTCGGAAGAACCAACATGTAAGCCGGCAACCTGCCAAACTTAATACGAGATGGTTAAATTACAAATACTTTATTGCTAGTATGATACAAAAGCTCGCAGGAGCAGTATCCTTCACAACCGCACAAACAGGTCTGATCCCTGGGCTAAATGTCTCTCTATTTATAGGGAATCATGCAGTTGAAATTTCAGTTGAAATACGGCATATAATTGGTTAAAAACAAGCTGGCACAAAATAATAATAAAAAAATGACAGCACAGGCTGGCACAATATAAACTGGCTAACAGCCAACATTTGAACAACAGACGCATGCTGTCATTGAAATTTACAGTAAGCCATTAACAACAAGAGTCCATGAAGAGTACAGTTGACCTTTGATCAGCTACTAGTAGTACAGGGAGGCCTTGACTCATCTGCTTCCACTCGATTGCTGCAACCATAGAATTATCTTCCCTCCTAGAACGCTAACTATAGTTGAAAAGTAACACGAGCCTCTGGTGGCAGAGCGGAGTTTTTCGTATATTTGATTTATATAGTACACAATACCAGAAAAAATGGCGTCGTAGAACAAATCAAATCATCTATCACAATCGCTTTTATAATACAAGGAAAATGCAGGTCTGTGCTATTGACCCTAGTGCAAACCGGTAACCTCTGCATGTGCACTAGTCGCAGCAGGTGGCTCAAATGCGCGACAGTATGCCTGTGATAATTTATTTTATAACTTAATAATCGGATATCCTCCTCAATATTAATTATCGTCATTAGAATAAAATTCAAATAAATTGCGATACTCTGCATCCCGTATGCTCAAATCGAACCATACAATTTATTTTAATTTAAAATCTACCTGCTGAAGAAAAACAAAAAGAATTGTAATAAAAAAACATTTATTATAATAATAATAAATCTTTTATTATTATTATCAATTAATAATCATCCTAATAATTAATAATGTTTTTATAGTAATAATAAGTTATTAATAAATTAATTATTATCATTATTTAAACTAATAATGAAACTGCCTAGCGACAGTTCAACATTATTCTCGGGTGAGCAACTTTTCAACAGGCATACCATATAGTAGACACCGGTAATTTTATAATGAAAAACGATAATGAATTGGGGAGACATAACCTGGCGCGCAGCTTTGTGACAAATAAAAAGATATCGTGAAGTTGATAAATATTCGGGGGCTAAATAGTGTAGTACGCCATTGTTAATAGTTTCAAATGTCACCAGCCGCTATCAACTGGTTAGCATTCTAGGAGGGGAGATAATTCTATGGCTGCTACTCAAGTGCTATCAACTAAACAAGCTTGGGCCTGATCAGCTAGTGCATTCCCAGGATTCACTGCTTGTGAACAACATGCCGCTTGCTTGTATGTAAGCAGATGCAGCTAATCAATGCAATGGCCACACTAGCTGGAATCTATTACAAAATCATCACTAAAAAATTTTTACCTCAAGTTTATGGAAGGCTAGTGCCAACCCAGTTATATTTTTTGTGTTGATTTGTTTGTTATTCTCTCCTGCAGATTGTCCACCAGGGACCCACTGGGCATACAATGACTCTGACAGTTACTGCTTTGAGATAATGCCTTCTGCTGACTGTGCAGACATGTTGGCCAGCTGTAAGAGTCAGCGTGGTCCAATGGCAGCACTCTTGACCTTACCTAATGGTGATGTGTTTAAGGATGTATCATCAACACTAACGTAAGACAATAACTCTGCATTGTCCACATATAATTTGTTTTGGTTTGAAAACTATTGGCAGATGTGGCTCAATGCTAAGAGTTCTGTTTACAACATAAATTGTGTTAACTTGAGAAAGCTTGTAAACTTAGTCAATAAATGATAGAAATTTGTTTGAAAAGTTTTATAGTTTTTGTAGATTTTGTTCAATTTTATTCGCGTAAATGCTTGCTAGTGAAGATGCAGGAGATTTTGTTATATTTTCTACACAAATCTTATGACACACACATGACAGTAAAGTTAACAAGAGACTCACATAATCCAGAGTAAAACTGTAATTTATTTAATCCATGCGCTACTTTTTGTTGATACTAGAGTTATGAACAAAATGATTATCCGTTGATTCAGTTTATTGCCGATCTGAGTATTCTTATTGCATTATGTTTGTCAAAGAAAGTTCACCAATACTCTTTGTACAAAAACAGTAAATATTGACTAAAGTAAACCCATTAGAGGCTTTTGCTTTGTAGTGTGGATACAAAGTACTATCTACCAAGCCTAACAGTTGACTCTGCTGATGGAAACTTTTATTGGCCAGATGGAACTCAACTTTATACTGAAGGAAGATGGATCGGGTATGTAGTACATTCAATAGACCTTGACCTTTCCCAATTTGATTTTAAGCAGCAAAAGTTTTCTGATCTCTTTGGTGAACTGAAAGTAGCAGCTCTTGAAGAGATTAATTAATGCTTTGACAACACTTGTGGTGGGATAGGACAATTCCAATGCTTTGTGAAGTTGCCATCTAACCAAGGAATATACTGCTTCTCTTAACAGAGATGATCCTAACACTGGAGAAGAAATTGCTTACATCCTATGTTCATCAGCACATAATGGTCTATGCGGTCTTCAGTCTGACTCAGAAACTTGTACAAGTGAAGAATATATCTGTCAAGTGAAAGAGAGTAGGTATTTGCTCTTCATATCTGCTATCTAGATTGGTTTGAGCATAATACAAACCAGTGGTAAAAGCTAAAAACTTGAAACTAGAAACTGAAATTTAAAAAACTTTGTGAGCTTTAACAAGCACCTTTTTGTTATGTAATGTTATATAAGTTATGTAGTGTTATATAAGTTATATACTGAAAGTATGTGAAGAAGGTATACACATAGACTTTGTGGTAAATCTTGAGCATAAATCAATACGGTTTTTAGATGAATTTTATATGTATTAAAGTAATAATAATAACAATACTGTAGTTTTAGCCAAACAAACAAAAAACTCCCTTTGGCTATGTACTATAAAGCCATTCATCCATCTAGAATAGCTCACAACTGATCTGATAAAGATCTCTACGTCCAAGTGTCTCTTTAATCTCAGTTGATGGAGCTTGGACTCTGTGGACTAGCTGGGCTACATGTGGAGGTTCTGTTGTCTGTTCTGGAGGATCTCTTTACCAAAGAACACGTACTTGTACCAATCCTAAACCTCTGGGAGTTGGTTTACCTTGTCCTGGAAACTCTACTCAGGAGGCTTCTTTAGGTATATGTAATTTGTTTGACACGCATTAAACTTTGTCCGAATTTATTCCCTAACAGATTATGTAGAGACTCT
The DNA here is from genome assembly GCA_945261195.1 of Cryptosula pallasiana. Taxonomy (NCBI): domain Eukaryota; kingdom Metazoa; phylum Bryozoa; class Gymnolaemata; order Cheilostomatida; family Cryptosulidae; genus Cryptosula; species Cryptosula pallasiana. The sequence continues at coordinate 22,157,395 of OX183140.1, read as the reverse complement.
GACTTTTTACTCGAGAATCACATCTGTGCTCACAAAGTCAGAGCAAACTCTAAAGACTTAACTACCCAATCCGCATTATATATTTAGATTGTACTAGTGTCAGCGCTGAGTTAGACATATATCATGGAGAAGAGAGATGTATTGGTATAGAATCTACTCTATCTAGACCAGATCAAGTTACCCAGAGAGTTATATCTTGTACTAACACTTTTGGTGCAAGTGCCAGTCTTATTTCTCTTCCTGAGAATGAGACCGAACTATGGGATTATCTCCTCACTTTTCTATCTGCGTAAGCTGTCTGTTTTTTTTAATGTCGTCGCAAGTGTTTATACAGTCATTTATTAGGCTTTGGTAAACAGCTTTGTGCTGCAACTTTTGTTTGATGAGAACTCAAATCTTTTTCATTCACTTTTGAATAATTTCTTTCAATTATGGTGTTGATATAAATGCAGTAACATAAAAATTCAATAACCAGGAATGTACATGCTCAAACACAGTCTAAACTTATTGCAGGAGCACAAACTACTGGGTAGGAATGGATGGATTCTCACACAACCAAGAAATACTCACCTGGAAGACTGGAGAGAATGTATCAGATACAGATTATAGATGGGACAGGTATTGTACACTTTTGTATAAGTTATATAATATATACTGAATCTATTAGATTATAGATGGGACAGGTACTGTACACTTTTGTATAAGTTATATAATATATACTGAATCTATTAGATTATAGATAGAACAGGTACTGTACACTTCTGTGTTAGTTATACAACATACAGACTTCTTATTGTTGTGGATTCTAGTGTTCACTAAGTCTGCGCACACACTGTACCACATTCTGGCATCATTATACTAGCCATTAGATGACCAGAATGACCGAAAACGGTCATACCGAAATGACCGAAACTATGTATAAAGTTGTACCAACCCTGCATGGGGCAATACCGACCCTGTATGGAGCTATACCGACCCTGTATGGAGCAGTACCAACCCTGTATGGAGCAATACCGACCCTGTATGGAGCTATACCTACCCTGTACGGAGCTATACCTACCCTGTATGGAGCAGTACCAACCCTGTATGGAGCAATACCGACCCTGTATGGAGCTATACCTACCCTGTACGGAGCTATACCTACCCTGTATGGAGCTATACCTACCCTGTATGGAGCTATACCTACCCTGTATGGAGCAGTACCAACCCTGTATGGAGCTATACCTACCCTGTATGGAGCAATACCGACCCTGTATGGAGCTATACCTACCCTGTATGGAGCTATACCTACCCTGTATGGAGCAGTACCAACCCTGTATGGAGCTATACCTACCCTGTATGGAGCAATACCGACCCTGTATGGAGCTATACCTACCCTGTATGGAGCAGTACCGACCTCACTGGGCTGGCAGGAAGTGAGTCACTATAAACTATGGAACCAAAAGTAGCCTGAGAGAAGCGGAGAGCCATCTATTGGAGATAACCACCCCTAAGCCTAAAGAAATACAAAGTACAGATGCTAGAAAGGCTAAGGACTAAAGGCAGGAAGTAGAAATGACTGTGATTGGTGCATTAACCTCTAACTCCACCTACCAATACAGGGCGCCAGTTACTTTTAGCTCAAGATAACTAATCTCATTCGTTACCTATTTATATACCTGTATTCATTCGTGCATATTGTAATCTTGTTATGTGATTGGATAAAGTGCCTAATCACTTCCTGTGAATCGCCTATAAAAATCAGAACTTTTACTCTAAGTAGTCAGTTGTAATGTGCCTTTTACTACTCGTTTTATTCTGGATGAATAAATGCATAGATACTCAACAGCACTGAGTTATGCGTCTGAGCCGAGGGCTCCTTACTGGTTGTAGAGTGGAGATACTCTATCTTACATTCGTTCGGTACATCGCCGACCCTGTTGTTGTAACAGGTTAAACTAACAACTGGTGGCAGCTCGCTACCAACCACAGCTAGTGGGTTTCAGTCCCCAAAATCCACTACACTATGTCACTTGTGTGTTACTGTATGTACCTTCTACATCACTTGTATATGTAGACTGTGTACCTCACTATATGTTTGAAGTGTGAAGAGTGCAGACACCCACCCGTATGGAGGTATAACTTGTAACAGCTCATCACAATGTTCTCTGGATGCCTATTCATATAAAGATAATTATCGCTCTACAGCTCATGCTATCTGTACATTCACTGAAGGTAAGTTATCTGTTACCTGCTACCTGTTATTTATTGTATGTTAACTGTTAACTGTTACCTGGTCCCAACTTCAGAACTTCTGTGCTAAAAACTACTATATAATCAACATAATCTATCACAGTAAATGGAGGGTTTATATATTATACATAATATATTACAGTAGATGGAGAGTATTATATAATATACATAATCTATTACAGTAGATGGAGGGTATTATATAATATACATAATCTATTACAGTAGATGGAGGGTATTATATAATATACATAATATATTACAGTAAATGGAGGGTATTATATAATATACATAATCTATTACAGTACATGGAGGGTATTATATAATATACATAATCTATTACAGTCGATGGAGGGTATTATATAATATACATAATCTATTACAGTAGATGGAGGGTATTATATAATATACATAATCTATTACAGTAGATGGAGGGTATTATATAATACACATAATCTATTACAGTAGATGGAAGGTATTATATAATATACATAATCTATTACAGTAGATGGAGAGTATTATATAATATACATAATATATTACAGTAAATGGAGGGTATTATATAATATACATAATCTATTACAGTAGATGGAGGGTATTATATAATATACATAATCTATTACAGTATATGGAGGGTATTATATAATATACATAATCTATTACAGTAGATGGAGGGTATTATATAATATACATAATCTTTTACAGTAGATGGAGGGTATTATATAATATACATAATCTATTACAGTAGATGGAGGGTATTATATAATATACATATTCTATTACAGTCGATGGAGGGTATTATATAATATACATAATATATTACAGTAGATGGAAGGTATTATATAATATACATAATCTATTACAGTAGATGGAGGGTATTATATAATATACATAATCTATTACAGTCGATGGAGGGTATTATATAATATACATAATCTATTACAGTAGATGGAGGGTATTATAAAATATACATAGTCTATTACAGTCGATGGAGGGTATTATATAATATACATAATCTATTACAGTAGATGGAGGGTATTATATAATATACATAATCTATTACAGTAGATGGAGGGTATTATATAATATACATAATCTATTACAGTAGATGGAGGGTATTATATAATATACATAATCTATTACAGTAGATGGAGGGTATTATATAATATACATAATCTATTACAGTAGATGGAGGGTATTATATAATATACATAATCTATTACAGTAGATGGAGGGTATTATATAATATACATATTCTATTACAGTAGATGGAGGGTATTATATAATATACATAATCTATTACAGTAGATGGAAGGTATTATATAATATACATAATATATTACAGTAGATGGAGGGTATTATATAATATACATATTCTATTACAGTAGATGGAGGGTATTATATAATATACATAATCTATTACAGTAGATGGAAGGTATTATATAATATACATAATCTATTACAGTAGATGGAAGGTATTATATAATATACATAATCTATTACAGTAGACGGAGGGTATTATATAATATACATAATCTATTACAGTCGATGGAGGGTATTATATAATATACATAATCTATTACAGTAGATGGAGGGTATTATATAATATACATAATCTATTACAGTAGATGGAGGGTATTATATAATATACATAATCTATTACAGTAGATGGAGGGTATTATATAATATACATAATATATTACAGTAGATGGAGATTATTATATAATATACATAATCTAATACAGTAGATGGAGGGTGTTATATAATATACATAATCTATTACAGTCGATGGAGGGTATTATATAATATACATAATATATTACAGTAGATGGAGGGCATTATATAATATACATAATCTATTACAGTAGATGGAGATTATTATATAATATACATAATCTAATACAGTAGATGGAGGGTGTTATATAATATACATAATCTATTACAGTCGATGGAGGGTATTATATAATATACATAATCTATTACAGTAGATGGAGGTTATTACATAATATACATAATATATTACAGTAGATGGAGATTATTATATAATATACATAATCTAATACAGTAGATGGAGGGTGTTATATAATATACATAATCTATTACAGTCGATGGAGGGTATTATATAATATACATAATATATTACAGTAGATGGAGGGCATTATATAATATACATAATCTATTACAGTAGATGGAGATTATTATATAATATACATAATCTAATACAGTAGATGGAGGGTGTTATATAATATACATAATCTATTACAGTCGATGGAGGGTATTATATAATATACATAATATATTACAGTAGATGGAGGGCATTATATAATATACATAATCTATTACAGTAGATGGAGATTATTATATAATATACATAATCTAATACAGTAGATGGAGGGTGTTATATAATATACATAATCTATTACAGTCGATGGAGGGTATTATATAATATACATAATCTATTACAGTAGATGGAGGGTATTATATAATATACAAAATCTATTACAGTAGATGGAGGGTATTATATAATATAGATAATCTATTACAGTAGATGGAAGGTATTATATAATATACATAATCTATTACAGTAGATGGAGGGTATTATATAATATACATATGCTATTACAGTAGATGGAGGGTATTATATAATATACATAATCTATTACAGTAGATGGAGGGTATTATATAATATACATAATCTATTACAGTATATGGAGGGTATTATATAATATACATAATCTATTACAGTAGATGGAGGGTATTATATAATATACATAATCTATTACAGTAGATGGAGGGTATTATATAATATACATAATCTATTACAGTATATGGAGGGTATTATATAATATACATAATCTATTACAGTAGATGGAGGGTATTATATAATATACATAATCTATTACAGTAGATGGAGGGTATTATATAATATACATAACCTATTACAGTAGATGGTGGGTATTATATAATATACATAATCTAATACAGTAGATGGAGGGTGTTATATAATATACATAATCTATTACAGTCGATGGAGGGTATTATATAATATACATAATATATTACAGTAGATGGAGGGCATTATATAATATACATAATCTATTACAGTAGATGGAGACTATTATATAATATACATAATCTAATACAGTAGATGGAGGGTGTTATATAATATACATAATCTATTACAGTCGATGGAGGGTATTATATAATATACATAATCTATTACAGTAGATGGAGGGTATTATATAATATACATAATCTATTACAGTAGATGGAGGGTATTATATAATATACATAATCTATTACAGTCAATGGAGGGTATCATATAATATACATAATCTATTACAGTATATAAAGGGTATTATATAATATACATAATCTATTACAGTATATGGAGGGTATTATATAATATACATAATCTATTACAGTAGATAGAGGGTATTATATAATACACATAATCTATTACAGTAAATGGAGGGTATTATATAATATACATAATCTATTACAGTAGATAGAGGGTATTATATAATACACATAATCTATTACAGTAAATGGAGGGTATTATATAATATACATAATCTATTACAGTAGATGGAGGGTATTATATAATATACATAATCTATTACAGTAGATGGAGGGTATTATATAATATACATAATCTATTACAGTAGATGAAGGGTATTATATAATATACATAATCTATTACAGTATATGGTGGGTATTATATAATATACATAATCTATTACATTAGATGGAGGGTATTATATAATATACATAATCTATTACAGTAGATGAAGGGTATTATATAATATACATAATCTATTACAGTATATGGTGGGTATTATATAATATACATAATCTATTACATTAGATGGAGGGTATTATATAATATACATAATCTATTACAGTAGATGGAGGGTATTATATAATATACATAATCTATTACAGTAGATGGAGGGTATTATATAATATACATAATCTATTACAGTAGATGGAGGGTATTATATAATATACATAATCTATTGCAGTAGATGGAGGGTATTATATAATATACATAATCTATTACAGTAAATGGAGGGTATTATATAATATACATAACCTATTACAGTAGATGGAGGGTATTATATAATATACATAATCTATTACAGTAGATGGAGGGTATTATATAATATACATAATCTATTACAGTCGATGGAGGGTATTATATAATATACATAATCTATTACAGTAGATGAAGGGTATTATATAATATACATAATCTATTACAGTATATGGTGGGTATTATATAATATACATAATCTATTACATTAGATGGAGGGTATTATATAATATACATAATCTATTACAGTAGATGGAGGGTATTATATAATATACATAATCGATTACAGTCGATGGAGGGTATTATATAATATACATAATCTATTACAGTATATGGAGGGTATTATATAATATACATAATCTATTACAGCAGATGGAGGGTATTATATAATATACATAATCTATTACAGTAGATGAAGGGTATTATATAATATACATAATCTATTACAGTATATGGAGGGTATGATATAATATACATAATCTATTACAGTATATGGAGGGTATTATATAATATACATAATCTATTACAGTAGATGGAGGGTATTATATAATATACATAATCTATTGCAGTAGATGGAGGGTATTATATAATATACATAATCTATTACAGTATATGGAGGGTATTATATAATATACATAATCTATTACAGTAGATGGAGGGTATTATATAATATACATAATCTATTGCAGTAGATGGAAGGTATTATATAATACACATAATCTATTACAGTAGATGGAGGGTATTATATAATACACATAATCTATTACAGTAGATGGAGGGTATTATATAATATACATAACCTATTACAGTAGATGGAGGGTATTATATAATATACATAATCTATTACAGTCGATGGAAGGTATTATATAATATACATAATCTATTACAGTAGATGGAGGGTATTATATAATACACATAATCTATTACAGTAGATGGAGGGTATTATATAATATACATAATCTATTACAGTAGATGGAGGGTATTATATAATATACATAATCTATTACAGTAGATGGAGGGTATTATATAATATACATAATCTATTACAGTAGATGGAGGGTATTATATAATATACATAATCTATTGCAGTAGATGGAGGGTATTATATAATATACATAATCTATTACAGTAAATGGAGGGTATTATATAATATACATAATCTATTACAGTAGATGGAGGGTATTATATAATATACATAATCTATTACAGTAGATGGAGGGTATTATATAATATACATAATCTATTACAGTAGATGGAGGGTATTATATAATATACATAATCTATTGCAGTAGATGGAGGGTATTATATAATATACATAATCTATTACAGTAAATGGAGGGTATTATATAATATACATAATCTATTACAGTATATGGAGGGTATTATATAATATACATAATTTATTACAGTATATGGAGGGTATTATATAATATACATAATCTATTACAGTATATGGAGGGTATTATATAATATACATAATTTATTACAGTATATGGAGGGTATTATATAATATACATAATCTATTACAGTCGATGGAGGGTATTATATAATATACATAATCTATTACAGTAGATGGAGGGTATTATATAATATACATAATCTATTACAGTAGATGGAGGGTATTATGTAATATACATAATCTATTACAGTAGATGGAGGGTATTATATAATATACATAATCTATTACAGTAGATGGAGGGTATTATGTAATATACATAATCTATTACAGTAGATGGAGGGTATTATATAATATACATAATCTATTACAGTAGATGGAGGGTATTATATAATATACATAATCTATTACAGTAGATGGAGGGTATTATATAATATACATAATCTATTGCAGTAGATGGAGGGTATTATATAATATACATAATCTATTACAGTAGATGGAGGGTACTATATAATATACATAATCTATTACAGTAGACGGAGGGTATTATATAATATACATAATCTATTACAGTAGATGGAGGGTATTATATAATATACATAATCTATTACAGTAGATGGAGGGTATTATATAATATACATAATATATTACAGTAGATGGAGGGTATTATATAATATACATAATCTATTACAGTAGATGGAGGGTATTATATAATATACATAATATATTACAGTAGATGGAGGGTATTATATAATATACATAATCTATTACAGTAGACTGAGGGTATTATATAATATACATAATCTATTACAGTCAATGGAGGGTATTATATAATATACATAATCTATTACAGTAGATGGAGGGTATTATATAATATACATAATATATTACAGTAGATGGAGGGTATTATATAATATACATAATCTATTACAGTCAATGGAGGGTATTATATAATATACATAATCTATTACAGTAGATGGAGGGTATTATATAATATACATAATATATTACAGTAGATGGAGGGTATTATATAATATACATAATCTATTACAGTAGATGGAGGGTATTATATAATATACATAATCTATTACAGTCGATGGGTGGTGTTATATGTTATACATATTCTATCACAGTAAATGGAGGGTTTATATAATATATATGAGCAATTACAGTAGATGGAAAGTATTATATAATATACATAATCTATTACAGTAGATGGAGGGTATTATATAATATACATTATCTATTACAGTAGATGGAGGGTATTATATAATATACATAATCTATTACAGTCAATGGAGGGTATTGTATAATATACATAATCTATTACAGTAGATGGAGGGTATTATATAATATACATAATATATTACAGTAGATGAAGGGTATTATATAATATACATAATCTATTACAGTAAATTGAGGGTGTTATATAATATACATAATCTATTACAGTCAATGGAGGGTATTATATAATATACATAATATATTACAGTAGATGGAGGGTATTATATAATATACATAATCTATTACAGTAGATGAAGGGTATTATATAATATACATAATCTATTACAGTAGATGGAGGGTATTATATAATATACATAATCTATTACAGTAGATGGAGGGTATTATATAATATACATAATCTATTACAGTCGATGGAGGGTATTATATAATATACATAATCTATTACAGTCGATGGAGGGTATTATGTAATATACATAATCTATTACAGTAGATGGAGGGTATTATATAATATACATAATCTATTACAGTAAATGGAGGGTATTATATAATATACATAATCTATTACAGTAGATGGAGGGTATTATATAATATACATATTCTATTACAGTAGATGGAGGGTATTATATAATATACATAATCTATTACAGTAGATGGAGGGTATTATATAATATACATAATCTATTACAGTAGATGGAGGGTATTATATAATATACATAATCTATTACAGTATATGGAGGGTATTATATAATATACATAATCTATTACAGTTGATGGACGGTATCATATAATATACATAATCTATTACAGTAAATGGAGGGTATTATATAATATACATAATCTATTACAGTAGATGGAAGGTATTATATAATATACATAATCTATTACAGTAGATGGAGGGTATTATATAATATACATAACCTATTACAGTAGATGGAGGGTATTATATAATATACATAATCTATTACAGTAGATGGAGGGTGTTATATAATATACATAATCTATTACAGTAGATGGATGGTATTATATAATATACATAATCTATTACAGTAGATGGAGGGTATTATATAATATACATAATCTATTACAGTAAATGGAGGGTATTATATAATATACATAATCTATTACAGTCGATGGAGGGTATTATGTAATATACATAATCTATTACAGTCGATGGAGGTTATTATATAATATACATAATCTATTACAGTAGATGGAGGGTATTATATAATATACATAATCTATTACAGTAGATGGAGGGTATTATATAATATACATAATCTATTACAGTAGATGGAGGGTATTATATAATATACATAATCTATTACAGTCGATGGAGGGTATTATGTAATATACATAATCTATTACAGTCGATGGAGGTTATTATATAATATACATAATCTATTACAGTAGATGGAGGGTATTATATAATATACATAATCTATTACAGTAGATGGAGGGTATTATATAATATACATAATCTATTACAGTAGATGGAGGGTATTATATAATATACATAATCTATTACAGTAGATGGAGGGTATTATATAATATACATAGTCTATTACAATCGATGAAGGGTATTATATAATATACATAGTCTATTGCAGTCGATGGAGGGTACGGTGAGTGGGGACAGTGGGCTGACTGTAATGGTGGATGTTCTACTGTTGACTCTGCTGTTAAGAGGTCAAGGTCATGTGACTCACCTTCAGCTGCTCTTGGAGGTGTAAACTGTAGCTCTTACACAGAGACACAAGAGTCTATCTACAGTAAGTTGTGTTAAACACCCTTTTGCAGCGCAGATAACTTTAATTATCTATCAATAGTCCAAGTCTAACTTTGCATTTGAGATTCTAATAATACGGAGCGAACAACCTCATTAGAGTTACATCAATCATAAAGTGAAAACTTAATAAAATGCAGTTTGGTTTTGCTGATTGTTTTTTACTTAGTTTGTTTTAGTACCTTTTACATTAAAAACTTAGTTTCTCAATCAAACTCTCTCAGACTGCCTTAGTGCTGGGTGCAGAGAAGTAATCGGTAGAGTAAAGTATTAGAGAGATTTAACACCAAGTGTATCATATTGTATTCTTGTTTTTTTAAATTAGAAAGACGTTTCTGCGTTTCAAATAAATCACATTTGAAAGAATGTACCATGGAATCAAATGCTCGAATGACGAGCCTGCTTGTGTTTTTCCTTGCTTCACAATAAAGTTTCTTGATTCCAATAGACTTGATAACGATGATCTGTAGACATATTGAGTAAGTGCTAGAATCAACCAAATCCATCGTATTCTGTTTCTGGTGGGTTACCGCAAAGCTTTAGTTTCATCTGTCAAGTTGATAAATGAAACAATCTCGTATTGTCTCAGCTAGAATGCAAATATATTGGATACCCCATTGATGGCCTCAGGATTGCTGTTTTGGAGCATCTTCCTGTCATAGAACAAATAGTTTTGAATTTTACTTTCAAGTGTTTGCGGCCATAATATATTGTGACTCTCAGTGGCCAGGTTCTTCTCTCTGTGAGTATGTTATGTACATTGTAGAATATCCCACGGGTACATACCTAGGGTACAACTACAATAAAACTGTTGTGTACATTGTAGAATGTCCCACAGGTACATACCTAGGGTACAACTACAATGAAACTGTTGTGTACATTGTAGAGTGTCCCACTGGTACATACCTGGGGTACAACTACAATAAAACTGTTGTGTACATTGTAGAATGTCCCACTGGTACATACCTGGGGTACAACTACAATAAAACTGTTGTGTACATTGTAGAGTGTCCCACTGGAAGATACCTAGGGTACAACTACAATAAAACTGTTGTGTACATTGTAGAGTGTCCCACTGGAAGATACCTGGGGTACAACTACAATAAAACTGTTGTGTACATTGTAGAATATCCCACGAGTACATACCTAGGGTACAACTACAATAAAACTGTTGTGTACATTGTAGAATGTCCCACTGGTACATACCTAGGGTACAACTACAATGAAAGTGTCTGTATAGACATGATGCCTCCAGTAGATTGTGTAGATATGCTGCCTCGCTGTCAGGAAATCTATGGACCAGATTCTCTGCTGTTACAAATATCTACTGAAGGGATACTAAGGGATGCTCTTTCTGCTCTAAAGCTGTGAGTAGCTTGTGATTTGCTGTCCATATGAATCTTAAAATTACTGGGAGACTGACAAGCACCCCAACCTTTGCAGTGGTAGAATCTAAACTTTGATGTGATCAAACAAGTTTTATATCTTGATTCAACAGATAGTAAACATTGAATTGATAATTGTTAATAATATTGTTATAGCGAGGGATACGGTGACTGGTCTACATTTGTTGTGGGAATGAAACGAAGTGGTAACAATGCTCCATATAAACTAGAGAATGGAAGACCAGCCTTCGCTCCTGCGGGAGTTTGGGTGGAGTAAGTAATGTAACACATTAATACAAATAGCCTGAGGTTCAACTTAGAGGAAGTGTCTCAATATGCAAAGAGATGTAGAAAGTAGCGCATACTAATTTTCTCACTCTAATATGCCTAAAGGATGTAAATAACGCAATATATGTGGTCCTAAGAGACTAGTGCCACTCCCCCCCCCCCCTCCCTCCCCCCCTTCCCCATCCCCCATCCCCCCTTCCCCCTCCCCCCCATCCCCCCCTTCCCCCCTCCCCCCCATCCCCTCCCAATCACAATGTCACCTCCTTCAGGCCCTCGAGCACTATCACTCTCAGCCTATTTACACTTTCTACTCTACCCAATCTCACTTGCATCACAATAACTTGACTACTTCCCAACTTAACGTGCTTCTACCAAAGTCAACCACTGCTGCAAGACATCGCAGAGTGAGTTACTGGTGTGCTTCTATGTGGAATGGGCTGCCGAGTTCAATTTGATCTATTGGGGGGAGCATTGCTTCAGGCAAGCTCTGAGGGGCTCATCCATTCAACATGATGTAGAGGCGACTGCTGACTGCCAAAGTACCAGGCCTGGCACCTCGACTAGCTGCAGTGTTATTGCGCCTTGGGCCCCAACAGTTCCTCTGCTGCCAACCTTCTACCATTACCGTATTTTTCTGTTGAAAAAAAATAAAAACAAACTTCTCTACTTTCTCTTTGTCCCACCTCATAGCCTTTGCCGAACTCATCGCTGATTTACCTAATATCATTAGTTAGTAACTACTCGTTGAAACTGACCATGATTTTTTCTTTGGAACTACATATCAATGTTGTTTCAGCGATGACCCAGATAATAATGAACACGTAGGGTCTGTTATGTGTATATCTCAAGCTGAAGAAGAGTGTGGACTGAGATCTTACAGTGATGTTTGTACAAACCAAATGTACATGTGTCAGTTTGCTTATAGTAAGTGCTATCATTGTCGGCTTTTAAAATTCATCTCAAACGGTTGTAACACAGATTAGAGTAATATCCACCAAAGCAATATATGTGACTGGATCAATTTGATAAAAAAAAATTCCAGTTGCTTCATGTACTATATTTTTACATAGATTAGTGATGAAATTGTTTATCAAGTTCTATCTAATATATAAATGTAAGTCGGTTTTTGCGATGTTAGCTTAAAACTCCGGCACTACTGCATCAATCTTAATAAAAAATACATATTCAGAGTCGCCATTACATTCTCTAGGTTATAACACTCTTGAATTTTGATTTTGCTAGAGGATCGCAGCAAAATTTGCAATAGAAACTTCATTCTCATCAATTATGCCAAGTTACATCCGGCCATATTTTTCTGCCTTTCATGACATGTTCGGTTTATTTCGATTATATTCCGACATGCTGCAGCCTTTTGATTGGTCAGCAGTGCTACAGCGAGTCAAGTATTGATATGTTCGCCAAACAGAATTGCTTTTTTTCTGTCTTATAATTGCTTCTCCACCGACTCACCTATCAACTGTACTTGCCTTTCACATTCCAACATTTGTGCAGGATTTCACTGTGTGAGTTGGTAGCTCGGCCTACCTGCACACTTCCCGAACTGAGTTGGCAACTGTGTCTATCGCTGAGCAATACAACCCTTCCACAGGTCGACTAGTATCCTTGGGAATGGGGTGTAACCATTCCTATTTTACTAGTCTAGCTGCCGGCTGCGTTAGCTTGTTTCAATGTGCAAGGCAGAGGTCGAACTTTGAAGGCGAACTAGTCAGAGCTAGGTTCGGCCAGCAGAGGTTCGCACTATTCTGCAGAGTGCAGTTCAGTGACCGAACTTTGAAGGCGAACTAGTCAGAGCTAGGTTCGGCCAGCAGAGGTCCAGGCTGATCTGCTTGTATATTACTACTCGAGTAATAGAGCATTCGGTGTACTGTGCATGTACTAGCGCTGTGAAGTTATTATTGTTATAGAACAAAGAAACTTCTGAGAGTGGGGCAAGCTGACTCTGCTTTATTGCTGCCTTACACGGCTATTTATACAAAAGGTTATATAATAATAATTATGTAAACAAGACATGACAAAAGAATATTATAAGGCACGCCTGTTAAGAAAGGCTTGGACAAATGAGAACAGGTATACAGAAAAATAGGCTGGCTTCACAGCTATGGCTGGATGCACTCACATGTGCTACATATATAATTGTGTGTAAGCTAAAATTGCTGCGACGGTTAATAGAATAAACATAGATCGAATAGTCCTAGAGTGTGAGCATAGAACGAACAGACATAGAACGAGTATTAATGTTAGTGGGTGAGTGTTATTGTCGGCGCCGTCCGCCACACACTCCGCCCCATTGGCGATGGTGGCCAATTAATAATAAGTCGGCGGCGTCGGTACTGGTTGATTTATTGATCACTTAACTGTCTCATTTTCTCTTTTACCTTCTCGGCTTTTCCCAATAGTTCATAGGCTTCTGTTGTTAGTCGATGTATCTCCTTATCGTAGTCTTCAAATTTCTTCATTTTGTCTTGTCGTTTCCTTCGTCTTTCTTCTTCCACTGACCTTTCTCTCTCTGCTCGCCAATATCTACCTTCCTTCTTAGGTGCGGTCGCTTCGGGGGATGCTACTCTCTTTCTTTTCTGTGTTGTCGATGGTTCGACCGCTGGTCCTAGCCGCTTCTTTATAGACGAGTGGCCCTCCTTGTCGAAGTTGGGTGTTGGCGTCCCGAACGGTGGTGGTGCTGTCCATCCCATTGTTCGGCAGAACTCCTCGTAGTTGTGTGCATCGACCTCAAATAATGGCTTGTCTTTCCCTCCATGTTCGGTCGTTCCCCCTTGTACTCTTATATGTTTTAGTATCGTGTCTCGGGATGCACTTCTTCTTCCACATTGGCAAAAGAAAAACGTGTAGTGTTGCCTGGTGTGGTAGGCTACACGTCTCTTTACATGTTGATATTCGCATTGTGTGCATTTCCATTCATCTCCCTCTCCCTGGATCATAGCTTCCTTGATGCGGTTGGCTGTTTGGTTGCTGATCCAGTTCTCTCTCACCTTCCGTGTCGGTATTTTGACTTGTCTTGGTTCATCGGCCAGATTGATTCTGTTAACATTTGTTGTCAGCTCCTTCATGTTCTCCTTGTGTGGGATTCGGGTTGATATTCTCTTCATTGGCTGGTCGAGTGCTCGAGTTAAGGACTCCACCGTTACTCTAGGTATCTGTTCGTCGGTAGTTGACGTAATATCTAACCTTTCGTATTGTTCGGTGGTTCGAGCCATTACTGCTAGCAGTTCTCGTAATATCTCTTCTGTGTGGAGCGGAGGTTGGTGATCGTCTGGCTGCTGGCTTGGCATTGAGCGTTGGCGGGCTCGCCCTCGCTCTTTATTATCATTGGTTCTGTTTCCCACGTGTTCCCTTAGTACCGCCTCCCACGTGACGAGTTCTGGGTGACGTAACTCCGCGGTTATTACAGAGTTTTCACCGGTGGTTTCCTTGGGGGTTGCCTCCTCCTGCATCACTTCTTCGTGACGTAGTACGGCGGGGTTGATGGTTAAATCGTCAGTGGGTTTTATCTCCCCATGTGTTTCGTTGATTTTTTCATCTACACTCTTTTGTCGTTTCTGATCGTCACTTCTCCGTTTTCTTTTTCTTTTTACCAGCACCCAATCGTTCTCTTTGCAATTTTCTGCAGTCCTGATGGTTGGGCTGGTGTCTCTTGGTGTCTCTTCTCTCTCTCCTCCCTGGGCTTGGTCAGTTGGTGTTTTTTGGCTAGGATGATCTTCTGTTCGGTAACACTGATAGTCATCGAACCTTTTTGGTCGATTTCTTTCCCTTGTAGGCCGGTTTAATGGAGAGGCTGTCGTCCCTGTGGGGTTGAGTGGTGGCCACTCGTTGACATCTAGGTCAGGAGTCACTGTTGGCCTTCTGGTGACCTCGGGGGGAGGGGTCTCGTTTCTCCTTTCCTCCACTGGCTGCTGCTCCTCTAGTGGCAACGTTTCTTCTTCTATAGTGTCGGTGCTCTCTGGCACCCTCCTCTCCTCGGTGACTATTGCTGGGGGTTCTGCTTCATTGGGGGGTGGTGGTGTCGGCGTACGTTCTTCATACGCGGGTAGAGGTGTTGGCGCACGCTCTTCATGGGTGGGTGGCCGCTCTATCCAGTGTAGTGGCATTGGCAATGGGGCGACCGCTTCATCTGGTCCTGCGGGGGCGTGTCTCTTCTTGGGTGGTCGGCCCCTCCTGGCTCCCTTCATATTCGGCATCAGAGCTGGTTCCCGACACGTGGGTGCCCGTCCTACCGGCTCTTCGCAGGTGCGATAGGACCGTAGTCGTTGGCCGTTCTGGATGGACCATTGCCCATTCCTCTCTAGTTTGTATGTATGATTTGGGAATACTTCGGCGACTTGGTATGGTCCGACGAATCGTGGCTGGAGCTTGGGGTTGCTTCCCTTGACTCTGCGCTTGTTCTCCAGCACCACTAATTCTCCTTTCTGGAACACGGGTGGTTCCTCGCTCTCCTGACTCCTTATTTCCTGTTGACGTTCCCGCAGATAGTTATGAGCCTTCTGCAGATTCTCTTGGATTTCTGCCGTATACTCGGTAATGTTCTGGGGGTCCAGAGAGGGGGGTGTTCCTGTCAGCTGGTCGGGAAGGCGTACTTCCCGTCCCATCATCATCATGTTGGCCGTCTCTCCAGTGGCTGAGTGGGGGGTACCTCTGCATACCCGCATAATCTGGGGGAGTAGGCTGTCCCACTCGTCTTGCCCCTTCGTCAAGATTAGTGTGCGGAGGGCGTCTCCCAGAGTGCGGTTTTGCCTTTCCACGACTCCATTTCCTTGCGGGTGGTATGGTGTGGTACGGGTCTTCTTCACTCCCCAGAGGCTGCATAGTTCCTCCAAGAGCACCGACTCGAACTGTGCTCCTTGGTCCGAATGTAGTTGTTCGGGTAGTCCCCAGTACGCGAAGACTCGCTCGTCGAGTGCTGTGGCAACCGTGGGGGCGGTCGCGTCTGGCAGTGCAATGGCATCTTGCCAGCGGGTGAAGTGGTCAGTTAAGACCAGGGCCCAACGGTTCTTCCTCTTTGTCAGTGGCAAGGGGCCGACCAGGTCGACTGCCAATTTCTGAAAGGGGCGTCCTGCGTACATGCGCTGCCTGCCGGGGTTCTCTGTCCTTCTGCCATTCTTTGCCACCTGACACACCTCACAATCTTTGATGAGTCGCCTCACCAACGGAGAGATGCCCGGCCAGTACCAATCTAAAAGGATTCGTTGTCTGGTTCGGTGTATCCCTGTGTGAGCCATCTTGTGTGTGTCCCAGACAACCTGGGTTCTTCTGCTGGGGGGGCAGATCACGCACTGCTTCGGCTTGGTGGGGTGAGCGAGCTTGATGGTGAGTATGCCGTCCGGCCGAATGCTCATGGCCTCCCTCCTCTCATACAGGGTCCTCAGCTCCAGCTCTCCTTCTGCCAGTTCTCTCTCGGATATGCTCCCTGGCCGCTTCACTTCGGCGTAGATCCGAGCGACCGGTCCTCCTCCTTCCTGCTGCTCTTTGGCTAGGTCCCTGGTGGTCTGCATTGGGTTGGTTACCGCAATGTTGACTCTCTCGCTCTTCAGCGGGGCTGACTGGACCTCCTGGGCGAGCTCTGCGTGTGAGGGTCCTCCGTCTCTCCGCTCAATTGAACTGCATTGCCGACAGTCCGTGCACACACCTTGGCGACTGAGCCCATCAGCGTTCCCGTGGCGTACTCCTGCTCTGTGCTCCAGTTTGTAGCGGAACTCAGCTAGCGTTTCCAGCCAACGGGCGATCTGATTTGACGGCTCCTTCCGTCGACATAGCCAGCGTAGGGAGGCGTGGTCGGTCCTGAGTTTGAACTCCCGTCCGTAGAGGTAGGGGCGGAAGTGTTTGACCGCTCTGATCACTGCCAACAGTTCTTTCCGAGTGACGCAGTAATTCCTTTCAGCAGGCGCTAAGGTCTTGCTGAAATAAGCTATCACCCTCTCCTTTCCTTCCTGGACTTGTGATAACACTGCGCCGACTCCTACTGCACTGGCGTCCGTATCGAGAGTGTAGGGTAGACTGGGGTCGGGGTATCCTAGCACAGGAGCCTGCGTTAGTCGTGCCTTGAGCTGGTCGAACGCTGTCTGTTCTTCTCCTCCCCATTTCCATGGCATCTCCTTTCCGGTGAGTACCGTCAGTGGCTTGGCTATGGTTGCATAGTCTGGTAGATACTGTCGGTAGTATCCAGCCGTCCCGAGGAATGCCTGCAGCTCCTTCACCTCTCTAGGTGCTTCCCACTTTCTTACTGCTTCGACCTTGCTGGGGTCGGTGGCTACTCCTTGGGCGCTCACTACGTGGCCCAGATACTTCACTTCCTTCTGAAGCAACTCACACTTGGAGGGTTTCACTTTCAGGTTGGCTTGCTGTAGGCGTCCCAATACTTCTCCGAGCCTTTGCAGGTGTGTCTCGAAGTCCGGGGCGATGATGATGACATCATCGAGGTACAGCAGCAGCGTCTTCCAGTGTAGTCCCTTCAACACTTTCTCCATCAGCCTTTGGAAGGTGGCGGGAGCCGACGTCAATCCAAAGGGGAGCACCTTCCACTTCCACAGTCCACTGCGTGTAGTGAAGGCCGACTTGTCCCGAGCGTCTGCGTCCAGGGGCACTTGCCAGTACCCGCTGGTCAGATCCAGCGTGGTGAAGTACTTGCTACCGGCCAAGGCGTCCAGAGACTCGTCTATGCGGGGAATAGGGTAAGCGTCTTGCTTAGTAATGTCGTTCAGTCGCCTGTAATCGACACAGAACCGCCACGAGTCATCCTTCTTCCTGACCAAAACAACGGGAGAACTCCACGCTCCATCAGCTGGCTCTATCAAGTCTTTCTCCAGAAGGTCCTTGATTTGCCTCTCCGCCTCTGCTTCTTTCTCGGGTCCCAGCCGATGGGGGGGGCACCTGATTGGTCGAGCTCCTTCTATGGTGGGAATGGAGTGTTCGGCCAGTGTGGTTCGGCCCAGGTCTCCGTCGTGGCTGCTGAACACCGTCTGGTACTGGAGCAGTAACCCTTTGAGCTGTCTTTCCTGCTGGGGTGTCTGACACCCTCTCTTGGCCTTGTCAAAGAGTTCTTGTAGGTGGGGGGGTACTCTTCCTCCTGCCACTGCTCGCTCGTCTGTCTTCCTGGGCTCGTTCAGCGTCTGGATCCCACCCTCATCTACTCCGGTGAAGGTGCCAATCACTTCTCCTGCCGACAGCCTCAGTGTGTCCTGTGTTGGATTTAGGCATCGTACCAACACTCTTCCTCTTGCGTCTGGCCTGTTGATGCTTGTGGCGATCGGCAACCCACCCTGCAGGCTCTCTATCACTCCCTGAGGACAGGTTTCCCTGGCACTCAGGTGGCAGGGTATGGTGACCTCCGTCTGTGGGGGCAGACTGGTATCTTGCCGAACTTGTACTTTGGAGACAAGGCTCCTTCCATGCCGATCTGTGCAGGCCAGCTCTCTCCCCTGTATCATCAGTACAGGTCGGTCGAACCCTAGCTGGCATTCCTGGCTCGTCAGAAATGGCATCCCGAGGATGACGTCTTCGTTGATTTGACTCACTACGAAGGTCTCGGTGAACTTGACATGCCGTATTCGTCCTTTCAGGGTTAGCAATCCGTAAAAGGGTAGCCTCGTTCCGTCCGCCATGAGACCGTGCGAGTCGTACGGCTGTAGAGCCTGCTGTAGGTGAGAGGGTAGTCGGTCAAAGACGCGTTTTGCCAACAGGTTAGTGTTGCATCCCGTGTCGATGAGGTGCGTGACTGCTTCTCCCTCTATTCGTCCTGGCAGGTAGTAGCTGGAGCTGTAAGGTCGCTCCACTTGGTTTGACTGAAGGTTTACAGGCTTGGGCGTGAACCGTTCCTCCTTGGATGGTGGCGTCTGGGTCTGCTTGTCCTTCTTCTTGGGCCTGGTTGATTCCTGCTGCTTGAAAGTCTCCTCGCTCTCCGATTCCAGCGTGCCAGGGCTGTCGAGTGTCGACAGACTGGAGAATCGGTTGTGTAAAGCGATTGGAGGACTGGTCAGGAGGTCCAAAGTAGGAGTCACCCGTCGTGCCTGATCCCGCTTCCTTGGAGGTGCCTGCGCCTTCTCTTGAGGTGCCCGTACGCAGCCAGTAGGCCTCCCTACTGCCGCGGGCGGTAGTCGTTTCCCTGGTGGCTGGGCCATGGAGCAGTTTTGCATGCCTTCCGATGGTGTCCAACCTGCTGGCAACCCCAGCATCTCTTGGAAGTGTCTCCTTTCTGTTCGGCTTTGAGGTCCGCTATCTCCTTTCCTAGTCCTTCCACCGTGCGGAGGAGCTGCGTAAGAGGGTCTTGCACCTCTTGTGAACGAGCAGTCTCTCCAGATGGGGTCGGTGCCAAGTCGTAGAGGTCGGTCTCCACTGTCCGAACGTGCGGTCCTCCTAGCGGCTGGTGTGGAACCTGCAGAAACTCGTTGCCTGCTTGTATTGCTTCCTCCAAGCTCTGGGGGCAAACGGCTAACAGATGTCGCTGTAGGTAAGTGTGTCCCAGCGTGCTGTGGAACGTCTGGAGCACCAGCTCCTCTTGGTTCTGTCTGGGGAGGTTGTGGTGGGCAGCCTTGATGAGGCGTTCCACGGTGTTTGCATGATCTCTCAAGCTGTCTCTGGTCGTTCGTCGGTAGCTCAGTAATTTCGCCTGTGCTTCGGAACGTGTGAGTCCAAAGGTAGCTCTCAGCTTCATGGTCACCTCCTCCACTGTCTCTCCTCTTCCACACTGTTCGGCCTTGCCTGTCAAGGCTTGCCTTAAGTGTATCACTCGGTCGTCTGGTTGCCACTGGTTGGCGTTGGCCACTTCTCCGAACCGCTGCAAGAAGTAGTCCACTTCTCCTGTGCCGTCGAACTGCGGCACCTTGAACTTGCTTTGGGTCGAGGTCATGGTCATCCTGTCCAGAATGTGAGTGAGGGTGTTCATCATCTGCATGCCGGATGGCTCATCTCGGTCGATGCTGAGCGCTCTCCTTCTCTGTGCCATCGCTCAGTCGGGTTCTGCTTGTGGGTGTCTCCAATCCCACTGCTGCCACCAATGTGCAGGATTTCACTGTGTGAGTTGGTAGCTCGGCCTACCTGCACACTTCCCGAACTGAGTTGGCAACTGTGTCTATCGCTGAGCAATACAACCCTTCCACAGGTCGACTAGTATCCTTGGGAATGGGGTGTAACCATTACTATTTTACTAGTCTAGCTGCCGGCTGCGTTAGCTTGTTTCAATGTGCAAGGCAGAGGTCGAACTTTGAAGGCGAACTAGTCAGAGCTAGGTTCGGCCAGCAGAGGTTCGCACTATTCTGCAGAGTGCAGTTCAGTGACCGAACTTTGAAGGCGAACTAGTCAGAGCTAGGTTCGGCCAGCAGAGGTCCAGGCTGATCTGCTTGTATATTACTACTCGAGTAATAGAGCATTCGGTGTACTGTGCATGTACTAGCGCTGTGAAGTTATTATTGTTATAGAACAAAGAAACTTCTGAGAGTGGGGCAAGCTGACTCTGCTTTATTGCTGCCTTACACGGCTATTTATACAAAAGGTTATATAATAATAATTATGTAAACAAGACATGACAAAAGAATATTATAAGGCACGCCTGTTAAGAAAGGCTTGGACAAATGAGAACAGGTATACAGAAAAATAGGCTGGCTTCACAGCTATGGCTGGATGCACTCACATGTGCTACATATATAATTGTGTGTAAGCTAAAATTGCTGCGACGGTTAATAGAATAAACATAGATCGAATAGTCCTAGAGTGTGAGCATAGAACGAACAGACATAGAACGAGTATTAATGTTAGTGGGTGAGTGTTATTGTCGGCGCCGTCCGCCACACATTATCTCATTGCTTATGCCAGCCTGATATTGTTCTTTAGCAGTTTTTTTGAAGCCCTATATTATATTAAAAATCTATTGTTAAAATGATTAATATAATGATAATAATAATAATATATAACAACAACAATAAATAATAATTGTTAGTTTTAATAATAATCAAAATAATAATAATTAATAAACACCATCTCCTCTTGCATTGTTATTTTTATTCTTGAGTAACTGTTATTATTTTTATTGTTATCAGTATTATTCTTTTTCATTATTTCTATTATTATTTTTATTGTTTTTAGGGTTATTTTTTTGTAGTTTTCATTCCTTTTATTAATTATTATTATTATTATTATGACTATATAGACTAATATTAAAAGTAATAGTAATAATAAAAGTAGTTCTTATTATTGATAGTATTAAAAATAACAAAAATATTAATTATTAGTCATTGATTATTATTAATGTAATTATTATTATTACTTTTATTACTATTTTTATTAATATTATCATTGTTTTATAAAAGTAGTTGTTTTTCTTTTTTGTTTAGAAATTATTTATAGTTGAAAACACTGTGGTTGAATACTGCTCATTAATATTAGTACTGCTATATACTCTCATCTCTTCCATATCATTATATTCCTCAATTTAAGCACAAACAACTTTGATGCAAATAAATATCATAAGCATTGAAACTTACGAACAAAAACCATAGTCACAGTGTATCCTAACCCCATCCTAACAATAATAACAACAATGATTGAGCAACACTGGTAATGCATAAAAAATAATGATATACGCCGCAATAAAAAGAAAAGTAATCAAAAGGAACCCAATGTATCAGAGTTGTTCTCAATTTCTCTGGCTTTGTTCAGCAAAAGTACTTTTGCTTATTTGTTTTTTTTTTGCTTTTTAAATTTGTTTACCATGACAAAAGATACTTAATAATTATGAGTAGGTCTACAACAGCAGCGCAAAGCGAGTCTAGGTTTAAAGACTTGAAATATTTTCGACTAAAGGTTTTTAATTAGTTTTCATTATTATTACTACTCCTGCATTTTAATAGTAATTAATCAACCTATCTCTCCACAACATTGATAATAATCATCATAGTTGAAATATCGATGGTAGACGGTTGATAAAAGACACAAAATATTATACAAAAATTGCATAAAAAGAGTGACAAAAATAGTCATTTGAGGAACTTAATCCGTAATCTGTGCTAAATTTGTACATAATTTGTTTATTTTAATGATATTTGACTTTACCTGCTGCTCAGCATGCCATGAAAAAGAACTGGCTCAATTATTCCAAACAGCTTTTCTCCAACTCCACAAGGTTTACGGAAATTCAGAGAAAACAAAAATGATCGTGAGTTTTTGTTACAATTGCGTTGTGATTGCCACACTGTGAACAGTGCATGTTTAGCTGATTTACTTACACAGTTGATGCAGCATTCTAAAATACATTTTCGAAATATTGACCAATGGATTGCACAGTCACTAAGCATATGTTTTGATATGGAAATTTAAAATACAAATACTTGAATATCCACCAGATTCTTTGAGTCGGTTTTTCACTAAATGCATAACTACAGCAAAGCCTTGAGTTGACTTTTTGGAAATATAATCCATGCTTTACGACAATCTCCTTTGGTGGGAAAATAAACTTAAAAAAATGCTTTTTACCCCCTGGAATATCTAGACTCGAGCTATTACGAAAGAGTTGCACGCTCAACTCTTCAAAAAGAAAAGTCATCGTTTTTGCAAGTTGTTGTTATGGGTGGTGGTGGGCAATAGGGAGAGCAATGTGTTGCATGGAACCACTGTTACACTTCTGCAGATGTTGTGTAATTATCTTCAAAGATTCAATTATGTTATGAAGCAAGAGGGAAGTTGGCACACCCATGCGGCTATAAATTTATAATTAGTGCAGACAAAAATTTTCCAAGAACTGTTAGATGCTCTGACAGCACATTTCGTAAAATATATAACCAGTTACATAATGATTAAAACATGTAGACAAATTCAGCATCCTCAAGCCAACTGGCAAGTCAAAACTGGAGAAAAACTCCATAACACTAGCCCCTCTTGATCTCCCTAACATCGTTTTCGCACTTTTTATGTTATCTCCACGAGCAACGCCGGGTATTTCTGCTAGTGTTCAATAAAAGTGCTAAAACAAAAGCGTTTTTGAAACTTGAGAAGGCATACTTCCGTAGAGTATGTAATTATTATTGTTTTGAACAAATTTTTTCTCGTGTATTTTGCTACGTTGAAAATAGTACAAAAAATGACAGTTTTTGCTGTAATTGATGCCTTATTTTCAGCGAATGGAAACTGGGGGGAGTGGTCTCCCCTGTCTGTATGTACTGCAAACACAGCTGGTTGTACCATCAATAGCACACATATACGTAACAGAACTTGTAACAATCCTCAACCATATCTAGGTGGAGAGTATTGTCCAGGAAATGACACGCAGGTCATCTCCCAAGGTATGCCATCTAGTGGTCACCATTTACTGTTCTTTGTGTCAAGTGCATGCTGTGTCCACATACCTCAGTCTTTACCTCTGACCTTATTACTTCTGACAGCATGTATTGGAGACAGCACCATATGGTTATCTGATGAAGGAGAAGTGTTGGGTTGTATTTATGTAGAAACTTCTAGAACAAAAACATTCTCACAATCTAGACAATTCTGTTATGACAACTTTGGTGCCTCGTCTACGCTAGTGAAGATAGAGAGTGAGAAAGTACATGATGAGTTTATGGCCCATCGCAGGTTTGTGTGTTAGAGATACAGTAGCTGGAAATGTCTATTCTGCACACTGTTCAGTTATCAACATGCAAGTCATGCAAAAATATTTTTCTTGGTTTTTTTTCAATTGGCTGGTTAATCAGGATGATTTAATGCGCTGTTAAACAATGTTGATAGGATCTATGGAATTGCCGGTGATGTCTATTGGGTAGACTTGGTAAAGGATACAGATACTAATGAATGGATGTGGTCAACTAGTAACCTCAATGTGTCCAGCACCAACTATACCAACTGGGAGTCCAGGTAAGGCATATAGATTTTTATTTACCCAAATCGTTAGCTAAACTTGGGTAATGATTGAATTATTGCAATAGGAGAAGGGCTTTCACTAGCAACAATGGAACTAATAATATTGATACTTTAGTCTTACCATATGCCCTCTAGCTTGTTGCCACTCTCCAGTTGTGCTCAACACCTACACCTGTTACTGTGTCAGCGTAGATTATGTATAAGCGATGACTTTGACAATTTGGGACAATTATAGAAAGAAATACCCTAATTAAGTATTTACTTATTATATCATTATTTCATCTATTACAGTGTGGATGTGACTTCAGATGACTATGGATACATAGACTGTCTTTCTAGTAGCTGTGAATGGAAGGTTGGGTCTGATGTGGATACCCATCCCTGGATGTGCACTTACACGCAAGGTTTGTGGGACTTTGGCTATTGTACTAAACATAAGCCAGCAATGATAAGTTATTGGTAACGAGTACAAGTAATTATTTACACTTGAACTGTTACAATGGACGGGATCTGGTCCTCTTGGCAAGAATGGACAAACTGTTCCTTAGATACAAGCGGTAGTTGTCGCTGGGATTCAAAAGTTATTAGACACAGAAACTGTAGCAGTCCTGAACCACAAATCAATGGAGACTATTGTCCTGGTTCTGCTTTCATGACCAGCTGGCTGAGTGAGTGTTGTGTGTGTTGATGGAACAAAATACTGTCGGAGATTTACGTGATAGGTAGTGTTAACCCCCCCCCCCCCCCCCCCAGACCCCCCCCCCCCCTTACACCCCTGGTGACCTTAGTCATAAGTCGTTATCCCCCCAGAACTTTACCCCCCCGGAGATTCTCCGAATCCCCTGAAAAATGGCTATCTATTGTCCCCAAACCCTATCCCCCTATATATAGTAAAATTAGCTACCCCGAACTGACCCCGAACCTACCCCGAACCATGTTGATTCAGATAGCCTGAGGTCTCCTGAACGCGATGCAGCAATCAGAATCCAAATCGGAGCGTTCCTTCTCCCAGGATCACAGGATAGGATACGGTCTACCCTTATAAGGACTGGAAGGTTACCAGCTACCAAAAAGAGCGGCAATAAGTGCCCAGGGCAAAACACCATGTGCTTGCTACAGGATTGGACTGTTTATTGTTATGATTATGTCTTATATATTACTGTTGGCAATTGCCTTGTACTCTGTATTGTGATTCGTTGTGCCTAATAAGGTAATGAAGTTGTACCTTTTTCTCTATAAATAGAGCTGCTGTGCCTTGGGCAGGCAGTTGTTGTAGAGTGATTATTGTATAAGTACCCTTTTGCTTGTGAACCTAATAAAGTCTTTATTCTGATAAACACGTTTCTACTACGTTTGAGTCGAGGACTCGTGAGTTGTTAACGTCGTTGGAGCTAGAGAGAAAGGAGCGGAAGAGAGAGGTAGAGAATCCGTTGTGGAAGATAATAGAAGAGGCAAATCTATTACATTGGTGGCAGCAGTGGGATAGCTAAAGAACAAGGACACAACGGATAGAGAGAAGGTAAGAAGTAAGAAGATATAGATAGAAAAGGTGAGAAGATAAGAAGATCGCGAGAAAATAAAGCAGAAGAAATAGCTAGGAACTACACCAAGCCTGTTCACCCTGCTTACCGCCATCTTCCCCTCACCCCGAAGTTATACAGACCCTGTATCGCTCCCCTTCCCCCTACCCCGAAGTTATACCAAACCCTGTATCACTCCCCTTCCCCCTACCCCGAAGTTATACCAAACCCTGTATCACTCCCCTTCCCCCTACCCCGAAGTTATATCAAACCCTGTATCACTCCCCTTCCCCCTACCCCGAAGTTATACCAAACCCTGTATCACTCCCCTTCCCCCTACCCCGAAGTCATACCAAACCCTGTATCACTCCCATTCCCCCCTACCCCGAAGTCATACCAAACCCTGTATCACTCCCATTCCCCCCTACCCCGAAGTTACCTTGACCCTGTATACTGCCATTCCCCCTCTACCCCGAAGCTACCCCGATTCGGGATCCACCCAACCCCGAAGCTACCCCGATTCGGGATCCACGGAATACTGATTTCTGTTACAAGCAGTCATTTTATACCCCATAACTCGCCAATCAACAATGGCCACTCAGAGAGCAAGAAGCGCTGGCCGAAATCCCGTTGTAGTTCAACCAACGGTAGCCTTGGATGAGTTGACAGATGCCCTACAAAGATTGGTACAACCCCCCCAAAGACACAACCCAACCCCCTTCAAACCCCCCAAATACGATGGCACGGCCGATGTGGAATATTTTATCACTCGGTTTACTGAAGTAGCCGATGCAAATGATTGGGGCCAAGCTACTGCCCTACTACACTTACGAGAGGCACTGAGAGACGACGCCCTTGAGTGTGGCCGCCCTCCCCATGTAGAAGGTATCTTTGCTGCCCTACGTGCACGGTTTGGACTTACCCCCAAAGAGGCCCAAGCCCAGTTGATTACCCTGCGTCGTTCCCCCAAAACATCGTTGCAACAACACGCTAATGAAGTTGAGAAACTGGTCCGTGTTGCTTATGATGACCTGCCCCCCCGAAGAGTTGACCGAATGGTACTGGAAACCTTTGCTAGCACAATAGGCAATGCGTACCTTCAACGACATTTATTAGCCGTACAACCCCACACTGTCGAGGAAGCAGTCAGAGCAGGCAGTGAATTTCTCCAAATCAAGACAGGATTTGAAGACAAACCTTCCCGAGTCAGAGTAGTGGAGGAGGAAGACGACATGCTAGAACCACCCAGTGGCAGAACCCCAGCCAACCCCCCGCTCAGTCAAGTCCACCAGACAGCTACCCCATCCCCAGACGTCCTTGCTGTTCTGATGCAAAACATGCAGTTGCTCACCGACGCCATCAAGCTCCAGTCGGAAGAACTCCAGAGACTGAAGCAGCAACAAACCCAACAACTGGCCGTCCCCCACCCCTCCTACCCCCCCGTCACACCTAACCCCCCTCAGTGTTGGGGGTGTGGCGCCCTTGGTCACTTACAGAGAAGTTGTCCTACTAAACCCTGGCCGTCTCCTACCCCCCTTCCTAACCAACCGTCAAAAAACGGGCGCCGCCCGCAGTAGGGAGACCGGTTCCTAACTGCCCCCGGGCCCCTCGGAATTATAGGAAGGCAATAGAAAGGCTAGAGCGACATAACCCTGTGACTCAGGTCCACCCTCCCCGTCCAGAGAGACGGTATCCTGTGCCAACCCCAGAGCCCTGGCAACTACCTACTGCCAACCGGTATGCGCCATTACAAGAGCTGGAAGATACAGACTACTACCCGTCTGCCCCGCCTGTCTGGGATAACAACCAAGCATATTGCCCCCCGGCCCCCCTGTGTGCTGACCTTCCCCGCCCGTCTCGTCAGCAACACCCCGTTAGTCATGGACACAAATTATATTACCCGTCTGAACCAGCTCAATCTCTGAGCCGAGGGATTCACCCCAAAAGCCCCCCTGTTCCGCCAACCCAACTACGCCCCTCCCGCCCTCGGGAGAGACAACCCCCTACCCCCCGACCATCAGCCGTCAGACCCACTGACGTTCTTTACTCCCCGCCAGAACGCCCCTACAAGGCAAGTTATTTCTTGCCCGGTCGAATTGAAGGCAAGCCGGTGTCTATACTCATTGATACCGGATGTACCACCAATCTGCTATCGCAGCACCTGTTTAACCGGCTGTCTCCTACCACCCGGGATGCCCTTCAAGAGAGCGACACCCACGGCATTTTGGCGGACGGATCCCATATTCCCTTCTTTGGTACCCTACATCTGCCCCTTCGACTGCGAGACATAAAGACGGATGCTACATTCGTAGTCGGACAGATTAACGAAGACGCCATCTTAGGCATGCCCTTTCTGACTGCCCACCAGTGTCACATGAAATTTGATCGTTCGGTCATTGAAATAGATGGCCAAGAACTTCCATGCACTGACCAACAGGGACGAATGCTCTCCACCTCTGTCCAAGTCATAAGAGACACTCACATCCCCCCGAATACCGAGGCTACGGTGCTTTGTAAAGTTACCAACCCCTCACACCTCCCCCTCGGTATAGTAGAAGGTACCCCAGACTCCCCGCCCCTCGCCGCCAGTCTCAACTCCCCTGATACCAAACACCACCTGCTCCTTAGATGCCTTAACCCCACTAGTCAGCCGTTACATTTGAAAGCGGGAAAGACTATAGGCCGGTATACAGGTGTACAGGCCAGTGACATAGAGTTGCCATTGACGGAGAAACCCCTTACTTCTACTCCCCCCACTTTCCTTCCCTCCCCCGTCCCCGAGCACTTGCAGGCACTATATACCCAAGCCCTGGACAACTGCCACACCCCCAGTGAAGCTTTCCAACTGGCCCAGCTCTTACACTCCTACGAGGAGGTGTTCAGTAGAGGAGATCACGACATGGGTCATACCGACCTTGTGGCACATAGCATCCCCCTGAAGCCCGGAGCCCAGCCCATAAGACAACACCCCCACAGATTAGGACCCCACAAGGAGCGAGAAGCCGAGGAGCAGGTGTCCAAACTGCTAGAGAGAGGGTTGATCGAACCCAGCAATGGTGCCTGGAGTTCTCCCGTGGTACTCGTCAAAAAGAAAGACGGTTCGTGGAGGTTTTGCATAGACTATAGGCGGTTGAATGCAGTTACCCAACAAGACGCCTACCCCCTGCCCCGTATAGATGAGAGCCTGGACGCTTTGTCGGGTAGCCGCTATTTCAGCACCCTAGACCTAGTGAGCGGATACTGGCAGGTCCCCCTGGACGCGGATGCTAGTGACAAATCCGCTTTTTCCACCCGTTCCGGCCTATATAAATGGAAAGTCCTCCCTTTCGGATTAACTTCCGCACCCGCCACTTTCCAGAGACTCATGGAGAGGGTGCTACACGGCCTTCACTGGAAGTCACTCCTCCTTTACTTAGATGACATCATCGTCATAGGCCCCGATTTCCCCACCCATCTCCACCGACTGTCCGAAGTGCTCCAGCGTCTCCAAGCGGCTGGTTTAAAACTAAAGCCCAGCAAGTGTGAGCTGCTCCAATCTCAAGTCCGCTACCTAGGCCACGTTGTCAGCGAGCGAGGTGTCTCCACTGATCCAGAAAAGATTGCTGCAGTACGTGATTGGCCCCCCCCCTACTTGTCTTAAAGAACTACAAGCGTTCCTAGGAACTGTAGGTTATTACCGCCAGTACCTCCCACGGTTCTCTACCGTAGCCAAGCCCCTGACCAGACTCACTTGTAAAGATACCCCCTGGGAGTGGGCCCAACCTCAGGCAGAAGCGTTTGTGCTGCTCAAAGCAGGACTGGTCTCCGCCCCCATTCTAGGCTACCCCGATGCCAACAGTCCCTATATCCTAGACACCGACGCCAGTGACGACGGTGTCGGCGCCGTCCTGTCCCAGATCCAGAACAATGAAGAACGGGTTATAGCGTACTACAGTAAAACGCTGAGCCTACCAGAGCGAAACTACTGTGTCACTCGCAAGGAGTTGTTAGCCGTAGTTAAGGCGGTAAAACACTTCAAGCCCTATCTCTACGGACAAACCTTTAGAGTCCGTACCGACCATGCCTCCCTCATGTGGCTTTGCAAGCGAAAGGAACCTTCGAGCCAAGTAGCCCGATGGCTGGAAGCCCTCTCAGAGTTTAAGTTCTCCATAGAACACCGCAGTGGACATTTGCACGGGAACGCCGACGGACTGAGTAGGCGTTGCCCCTCTGATTGTAAACAGTGTACCCACATTGAGAGTAGAGATGGTGGCCCCACCAAAGACGAGGTGATACAGACCTTCCCAAACCCCTCCCCTACCCCCCTTGCCCAGCCCTTGTCTACTCCCTCCCCTCCCTCAGACCCCCGGGTAGTTGCCATTGCCCGTCCACGTCCACCACCCCCTGATACAGATCTGATGGAAGCGCAAAAGACCGGCCGTCACCCCGTAGCTGTCGTGTATGAAGCTATCCAAAATAATACCCCCGTAGACCCCCAACAGCTTGAGCTCGGCAGCAATGAATTGCGCCAATTGGAGAAGAGGAGACATTCCATGCAAATCCGCCCGGATGGTGTACTGGAGATACACCATGCCGGCCAAACCCGGTCTCACTGGTGCGCCGTGTGCCCCCCCAGTCTGCGTGGAAAAGTTGTGTGGGAGACCCACGTCATGGCCCACCAAGGTATTCAACGAACACTCAAGAGGTTGAATCTCACCTGGTACTGGCCCGGCATGACAGCCGATGTACGGCGAGCGGTCAATAGCTGCGAGACGTGCCAGCGTGCTAAACATGGGGGTACCAGACCCAACCCCGCACGACAACGCATGTATGCCGGCCGGCCTTGGCAAAAACTAGCAGTAGATCTAGTTGGTCCCCTTCCTGAGACCCAGCGTGGTAACAAGTGGATTTTGGTCTTAACGGATCATTTTACCCGCTGGCAGGACGCCCTCCCCCTCCCAGACGCTACAGCCCCAGTAGTGGCCACCGCCCTAGACGAGCATGTGTTTAGTTATTTCGGTTTACCCGAACAAATGCATACCGATCAGGGAGCCCAATTTGAGTCCAGCCTGATGCGGGAACTCTGTACCATTTGGAGGGTGGCCAAAACCCGCACTACCCCCTACCACCCTCAGGCCAATGGAGTTGTGGAGCGGAATAATAGAGTCCTCGGAGACGCCTTACGTTCTCTCCTCCTGAAGAGACGCCCTGAAGAATGGGACCTGGTCCTCCCCCAAATCATGAGAGCTTTTCGCGCTACCCCCCACTCTACTACTGGTGAAACGCCCAACTTCCTTATGATGGGTAGAGAATTGCGCCTCCCTGACCAACTGACCTACCACCCCCCTTTGCTAGAGTGCGTACCAGTGCACGAATATGCCCGAGCCCTGCAAGAGAGACTAGAGGATGTCCATGAGGCACTGAGAATGGAACAAAAGCAGACTAGAGGAGACGACGGAGAGGAGCCATCGTTATTCCGACCAGGAGATGAAGTCTGGCTAGAGAACAAGAGGCGAAGGAAAGGAGAGAGCCCCAAACTCCAACCCAAGTTCGTTGGGCCCTATATCATCCAAGAGGCCTATAGCAACCACACCTACTTAATCGACCGACATGGACAACGTTCGGTACAAAATGGTAGCCGCCTCAAACCCTATAAAGCTTGCCTTGAGCCCTACGGCCAAGCTTCAGCAGCCATGGAGCCCGCTCGCCGTCCCAACATGCGTGGCGCAGCCCCCCGCAGGAGAAGAAGCCCCCCCCCCCTCCCCTTCAAGACATTCCCCTACCCCTCCTAGAGCTCCCGATCCCACCACGCTTTCTCCCAGCATTGCCCTCCCCCCCACTTCCCCTACTAGAAGAACGTACACCCCCTCGCCTACAGCAACCCTTACCAGAGACCCCCCTCAACACCCCCAGCGAGTTTCGTCCAAATCAGCCAAGAACTGGCCGAAATAGGAGCCAGACCCCGAATGTGGGAGTTGCCCCAACACCAGTCACACCACCCCCTGTCATAGCCCCTGCACCTACTGGCTGCCCTAGGCGCAACGTGGGACCACCCCAACGCTATGGAGAACCCTGGTGTCATCAAGTGACTGGCGAAAATGAGCAATTGTTTGAACAACAATACCAGGAAAAAATGAGGTTGATAGCCGAATTAACTGCTTTTACGACAAAGACCGAGGTCCCAACACAATCATGCGTGGTCTTAAAAGAATTGCCAGAACCTCCTCTGCCCACCCCCGAAAAATCGGTATCCTCGCTTGAAACCCCGGAGCTGCAAGGTTGTTCAAATACACCCCCCCTTTTCCCCACTACCCTGAGTCAGACCCCCCAAGAAGTAGATCAAACCGCTAAGAAGCCAGACAGAGAAGAAAGTGCAATCCTTTTGCCAGCTGGATCTAGTACTGTGCAGTCCGCTCTCTCACTCCAGTTGTTAATAAATCAATTAAAAGAAATGGCAAAAATTAACGACCCGCTACCACTGCAGCTCGACGCTGGGAACGACCACCTGCTTCTCGAGGCCGACTTGGCAGAGTACCCACCCCCCTCCAGCATACAAGAAGATGAGTTACTAGGGCCCCCTATGACGGAGG
The DNA here is from genome assembly GCA_945261195.1 of Cryptosula pallasiana. Lineage (NCBI taxonomy): Eukaryota > Metazoa > Bryozoa > Gymnolaemata > Cheilostomatida > Cryptosulidae > Cryptosula > Cryptosula pallasiana. Next base: position 22,124,014 of record OX183140.1, on the reverse strand, counting down.
TTCTACTACCAACCAACCCACCAGGTAGCATGGCAGTTAGTGACAGAGACAGTGAGTTAGAGATCTACAACAATTGGGTTGTAAAAGATGCTAGTAGTAATATATGAGCAGATCTCCCTACCAAGTGTTTTTTTGTGGATTAGACCTTGGAGGTTATGCAATGGGTTACGACGTTGGATGAATTCGCCGAGTTTATATTGTATTTTACTTGAGGGGTACTTGAGTGGCATTTGAGTGGCATTTAAGTGGCATTTGAGTTTTTGATTATTTTTTTACTTATTTTGAACTTATATGGCATATAGATTTTGCATGTATGGCATTTGATTTTTTTGATAGTTTTAACATTGTATATAAATGAAAACGTGATAAGATTGTATGGTTATTGGAAGTTAAGATGTCGACGGAGGATGATGTTGAGATGAGACCGATGAATGAAGTTGATACTATTGATGGTGCTGAACGTGATATGATAGATGTTTTACCGAGTATGAAGCGTAAAGCGTTGATAATTATGATAATTTTGGTATTTGTCGTAGGGCTTTCCACTTTTGGAGGTGTTACTGAGTTTAGTATGTATGAAGAAGCTATGGAAAAAATACAAAAAGCGAGAAACTCTCCTGTTGGAATCATAAATGAAACTACTGTTGATTGATGAACATCTTTTTATGATGAATGGGAAACCTGAAGATTATGACCCGACGATGCGATCTCCTTTTACAGCAATGATTGCAGGACCAACTGGATCGGGAAAGACGCAAGCGATTTTTCGAATGATTGAAGCTAGTCAGACTATAGCACACCCTCCACCAACAGAGATTCACTACTGTTATGGAGCCTACCAAAAAGCCTTTGATGATGTATCAGGAGTGATTTTTCATGAAGGCATGATAGATATAACAGTGAGTTTTCCCAGAGATGGTAAAAATCGATGGCTGATAATTGATGATCTCATGGATGAAGTTTCTGGTAAAGCTGATGCTAATGCTTTGTATACAAAACATAGTCATCATTTGAACATAAGTGTGTTTTTTATTGTTCAGAATCTGTTTTTAAAAGGAAATCGTACAATTTCCTTGAATAGTCATTATTTTTTTCTTTTTAAAAACCCTAGAGATGCTTCTTCTATTTCCTATTTGGCTCGACAATGTTTTCCATCAAAAATAAAATATGTACAAGAGGCTTTTGAAGATGCGACAAAGAAACCATACTCTTATTTACGAATAGATACGACTCAACAAACGAATGATCAATATAGACTATTGGGAAATTTTACATCAGTTCTCCCTATGATATTATATGTACCCAAGTAAAAGGATATAAATACAATTACTATTCACTTCACCTCAATCGTATTTTGTTATTCAACGACGCAACACGAAAGCATTATAATGACTAAAGCTTTGGAGAAAAAATTAACAAAAAATGCAGCTGTGTTGTTATCGCTCAACAATACAACCTTTGCTATTCAAAAGTCTGTTATAGCCAAAGCCAAAAAGGAGTTTATTATGACTCTAATGGAATGTGCTAAAGCTATTATAAATGGAACGATACCATTGACATCATCTCAGTATAATGAGTTGCAGCGAAACGTGAAGGATATTAGCGCTTTAGTAAGAAAATCAACGTTAGATGATAAGAAAGCTGTATTGCAAAAAGGAGGATTTTTAGGTGCTCTACTAGGACCTATCATCAGCAATATAGTTCCTGGGTTACTTAAAAGTGTGCTAGGCGGAGGGAGAAGATAAAGATGAAACTCTCAACACGAATGATGCGAAATAGAATGGCGATTTTAGCTCTGGATGATCTGAGTAAGAAAGGAAAAATCGCTATAGTCGAAAAGGCTAACTCAGATTTGTTTCAATCATTGATAGAAAGTGTTAAAAATATTATATTAGGTAATGTTCCTCTTGATTCTGAGCAGTTTATTGAGTTGCAGCGTTACAAGAAGGAGCTACATAAACTTAGTGGTAGAGGGAGAGTTGATGATAAGCGTAAAATTTTGATTCAGAGTGGTAGAGGGAATCTTTTGGATGCTATTATAACACCTATTGTATCTGTTTTATCATCAATAAAAAGATGAATCGTCAGCCTTTAACATTCTCCAGACGTAATTTTATACTCACTGAAGATGAATACTATAGATTAACGGAAAGAAAGGATGATAAAACAGTGGTAAAGGAAGAGAAAACCAGACCTCCATTGTATTATAATCCTATGGAAGCTATAACAGTGAGAAATATGAAGCGAAAGCGAAATGATCTACTGGAAACGGCTTATGATTCTGACTTATCCTCATACGAAAAGTTAGATGAAAATGTTGAAAACCTACGTAGGTATTTGTCTGATGTCAAAAAGATTAAAAATAACCAAAACCAGACACAAAAGGATAGTTGGAATCTCATTAAGAAAAAAAAGACAGAGTCTACTTTTCCTTTGGCCAATAGCACAGTTATCGATAATAAACCTAATGTCTTTTCACCAAATGTTGATAGAGACAATGAGTTAGAATCAGTGAAAGTGGTTGATGATGATGATGATATTGGGATGGAATTAATAAAAGGAAGGTTGTTTGATACTGAAGACACAACCTTACTAGGAAGTACATTTCTTACTGATGGAGATGATGAGCACGATAGTGAAAGCGGAAATTTAAAAGATTTTGAAAAAAAAGCAGCTGATTTAACAACAAAAAAGAGTGATCAAACGATCGCTGTCAGAATGTTGAATAATCTGAGTAAAATTGGTAGATACGACTCGGAGAAGAACAGACTGAAAATTGGAGAACATTGGTTGAATCCTAGGACTTCCAAAACTTTACTACGAGACGTTCTAACCGAAGGAGGTAAAATACAATCGGGAAATACCAATTACAGTAGATTTAAAAGCCTGCTAACTGATGAAGGAATCACAAGTGTCAGAAAATCCCCGCATCGAACACGTAAGACTCAGAAGAAAAAGTTGGTCGTTCCCGGTACTAATTCATGGACATCGACACGCTAAAAGAGTTGTATTACAATCCTGCATTACATACATCTCTACGAGGAGCTAGAGCTTTACTGAAAGCTCGTAGAAAACGAGAGGGAGAAAAAAGAATCCGTGAATGGTTGAGTGGTGAGGATGCCTACACGTTACATAAAAAAGTTGTAACCAAGTTTAAGCGTCGTCCTACAATTGTAGCTGGAATAGGGGAGCAGCTACAGGTAGATTTGATGGATGTTCGATCTCGAAGAGATGAAAATAATAATACAGCATTTTTACTGACTGCTATTGATTCTTTATCTAGAAAAGGTTGGGCTGTGCCGCTCATCAACAAATCAGGACCGGTAGTAGCAAGAGGATTGAGAAGAATACTAGAAGGGGAAAACTATAAAGCTTTACAATCTGATAAAGGTAAAGAGTTTGACAACGTCAATGTCAAGACTCTGCTGGCGGAAAAAAAGATCAAGCGCTTTACAACCGAAAATGAAACGATAAAGGCATCGATGGTGGAGCGTTTTAACAGAACTTTAAAAGAGAAGATATATAGATATTTGACATATAAAGATGATGATAGATACATTGATGTTTTACCAGAAATGGTTAATGCATACAACAACACAATTCATGGTGCTATAGGTATGAGACCAAATGATGTGAATTTTCAAAATCAAGAACTTGTATGGAATCGTGTGTATGAAGGAGGTGAACATAGTTTAACTCAAGAAGCAAAACTAAAGGTTGGGGATTATGTGAGAATAAGTAAGGCAAGAGGAGCGTTTGAAAGAGGATACACCCCGAATTGGACGATTGAGATTTTTATAATCACCGATGTACTTATTGATGAAAAACCTGTTGTATATAGGGTGAAAGATTTAGCTGAGGAGATGATCGATGGTACCTTTTACGAAAAAGAGTTGCAAAAAGTAAAAAAACCCACGATTTTCAGAATTGAAAAGATACTGGGAAGAAGAATGAGAAGAGGTAAAAGACAGATTCTGGTTAAGTGGTTAGGTTATGGAGAAAAGTTCAATGACTGGGTAGATGAATAGTTTATAAGGAAACAACGCTTGATATAATCATCATACGTTGGGAAAATGTCGATGCTGATAACTTTACCCTCAAACTCTAGTGGTGAAGAGTTTCCTGATAATAACAATTCCGAATTTACAGTGAGACTGTATAAATATTTGGTTATCGATGGCGGTAAATGGGAGTTAGCTCTGCTAGATATGACTTATTCTAATAATTGGAAAAATGTTACCGAAGGGAAAATATATCTAGAAAAGACTAATGTCTCTGGTAAAAGCGAAAAGTCCTTCATCCTAATCGGTAATGGAAGATATGATAGTATAGAGGAGTTGGAGGAGATTATACGAAAGAGAATGAATGAAATGGATTTAGACAAGAAATTCACCATCTCCTACAACAAGATCACCAACAGCGCTTTACTAACTAACAGTGATCCTGATACTACCATAAGCTTTTCCAAAGATATAGCATATATTTTTGGATTTGAATCAAAAACTACATACCCTCGTGGTAGATACAATAATATCACACCTCCTGATATAAATTCCGGTTTAACATCCCTGTATGTTTATTCCAACATTGTTGATAATAGAATGGTAGGAGATACGAATGTACCTTTATTGAGAGTAGTTCCAGTTCAAGGAAAGAAGAATAGTGTTGTGTATCAAGAATTTAAAAATCCCCACTATGTTGACGCTTCATCACTAAATAGTGATATGATTAAAGTACTTATAACGAGTGACGACGGTCAACGAATACCATTTGATGGTGGAAAGGTTGTGTTGACGGTTCACTATAGAGAGAAAAAATTAAAATGAGTTTGGTACGATACACCCCTGAGGATTCAAAAGATTTTTTTGATGAGTACTACAAGATGCAAGCTGGAAATGGAATTGGAGTGTATAGTGGACGACGAGTGATGCCTAATATGAGAGGAAATGGACTTGGTAGTATTTTTTCAAGTTTACTTAAATCTGCAGCACCAATGCTGAAAAGAGGAGCAATTAATTTGGGGAAAAGAGCATTGACTGTAGGTGGAAATGTAGCGCGTGATGTCATCGATGGTCAAAGTTTTGCAGCGTCAGCAAAGAAGAGGGGGTTGGCAGAGTTGAATGATCTGGGGGGAGATGTGCTCAATGCAGTCCGTCCAGATAGAATGAAAAGGAGAAAAACAAGAGGTGGAAAGAAGAGGAGAGGTGTTGGTAATCGTGGTATATTTTAATAACGGTAGAATCCGGTATAAAGACAGCTGAGCTTGATATCTATATTCATTAAGCGGTAACGCTTCAAGCATTCATCACTCGCAAAAGATGGCTAGCCTAAATGGAACAACAGGTAATAAGTTGGAAGGTTCTTCCTACAACATAAATCCAACGTTGGATGTATTTGCTACGGAACCAACAAACATATCGGTAGAAAGATCGGAATATGTTGTCATCAGACCTGATAGGTTAGATCCTTATGGTAGTATTGAGTTAACCTTGTCAGGGAGCACTGAACATTACACAGATCTTTACAACTCATTTCTGCAAGTTGAAGCCACGGTTGTTCAAGATGATGGAACCAATATTACAGGTAATGATGATGATGCAGTTGTGTGGATGGGGGATTCAATGCATGCATTATTCAGCGAGTTGAAAATGTCGATAGAAGGAACCACCGTTGAATACGCTAACAACTACGGTTTACGCTCCTACTTTTCACAACTACTCGAAAACAGTGCAGAAAGAAAGAAATATCAAGGTAAGATGGAAGGATGGTTGTATGATGATTCAACTAGCAAAGACGCTACTGATCACAAAACCGCTGATAAGAAAAAGAGGAGAGCTCTAATCATAGCTGGAAAGACAATAGAATTAACTGGAAAACCTCATCTCGCATTATTTCAGCAGAAAAAACTAATAATACCAGGTCCTACTATGCAGCTGGAGTTTGAGCGTGCCTCTGCCAAACTAGCTTTGTTTGCTGCGAATGAGACGCCTGCAGGAGGGGCGAAGATTAGAATTGATAAATTTGAACTTCATCTTTGTAAAGTTAAGGTGAATCCTACAATACAAAACTCCCAACTCAGCTTGGCATTGGAAGGTCACAACTACATTTATCCTGTTGATCGAAAACGGATAAAACTATATGGAATTCGTTCTGGTGTTGCGCAGATCGACATCACTTTGGAAGAAAACAAACAAAAACCTAAACAAATTTATTTAGGTTTAGTTAATCACAACGCAATGAACGGACGTTTCGCCTTGAATCCATATAGAATGCAGCATGCTAGTGTTGATAGTATTGTATTGAGAGTTGGTGATTGTCCAATTGGAAGGAGATTTGAACCAAATTATGCTAGAGGAATTTTTGGAAGAGAATATCATCAGTTTCTACACGCTACCGGAACTTTGCTTGAAGGCGATAGTCTCGGTATTACGAAAGAACAATACCTTGATGGTACTACACTTTATGGATTTGATTTGACTGGTGATTTTCTTAAAGAAGGTTTTCACTCTATGAAAAATGTCACAACAAGTGTGGAAATTCGTTTTAGCGCTAACACGACGGATGGATTATCCCTGGTAGCATACTTTGTAAAAGACGGTGTGTTGGAGATGGATAGCATTCTTCAATTAACTATCGGAGGTGACGCAGTGCTTTAAACAGAAAGTTACAGATGAATACCATACAAATTCGTTCGATCTTATCTTCAGACGTTTTATGTCAAAGCGTAGGGATTCACGTTGGAGCTAGAGAACAGTTTTGGAAGCAAATTTGCAATTTTCCAACAGGATGTTTCGTATTCAACACCCATTATTCTCATCAACCCGGAGAGCATTGGTTGGCTGTGTACGCTAATGATTCAGAGGTGGATTTTTTTGACTCGTTTGGACGTTCTGTTTCCTTTTATCCGGATGTAAATGAAATACTAAGTATTCATGGAGGATATGAAACAATACGAAGTAATGAAACACAACTACAAAATTTTTTTTCAACTGTATGTGGCGACTATTGTGTATACTTTTGTTTACTGAGAAGTAGAGGATGGAGTATGGATGAAATTGTTAGAAGTTTACGAGACATAGGAGATAGTGAGATGAGAGATCACTCAATACGGAGATTTATCATACAGACCTATCCTAACTTCGAGTTCATAGAAGATAATACAGTAGAAGGAATAGATGGTGTACATATACAAGGAACTAATTTACTAAGTAAATTGTTAAAATAAATTATTATAATTGATTTTTATTTGATATAACAAATATAATGAATAAAATACAACTTATCTCATTATTTGTGCTAAACACTACAGAACCTATAAAAACTATTATTTTGTAATGTTTCAAGCAAGAAGTAAATAAGATCTTCTCATTTTCTTCCTCAGGAGCGCTCTTTAGTTATATCTAAAAGACATAGTAACTAATGACTCTATCATACATAGTTATATGAATTAATTTTACAAAAATACTTCAGATCTTTCTTTAAATAGATATGAAACTTACCATCATAGAAGACGAGTCACATCCTTTGTGTTATCGATTAAGACTCTGATATGCTGTTCTGGACAATTCTCTTTTTCATTTTCATCAAAGTAGGAGAGACAGGTGTGCTGCAGCGAAGTATCAAACAGTTCTGAGACTTGAATGAAAGCTTGAAGAGCTGAGAGTAGAATGATGTCGTAGGAAATCATGTTGTTCGTATTTTGTTTCAGTCCTCTGAATACGATTACACCACTTTTTTCCGCCACCACAGATGAAGCTATTTGAGCAGGGATGCTAAGATCTCCAATCAATAGCTCTCCTTTCACCATACATCTGTAATTAGCCACTATAACATCAGCAGTCTTGTTCCAACGAGTATCACATTTTCTTAGCATTCCAGGATTCTCATAAGCTATAACACTTCCTGTCGGAAAATCGTGTAGGTGAGCAACACTGAAATAAGCCTGTATTTGTCTCACACTCTTGCCATACAATGAGTTGAATGGATCGTTGATCTTTCGATTACATCCATGAGATTCAGCAGTACGAAAAATCGCATCTCCTGTCTTTCCTTCTCCCATATAAATTAAAACAATTGGACGTGTTTGCTTAGCTTTATTAACAAGCAGTCCTATTTCGGTTGAAATATCACTCTTCACCCGAGTTATCTTCTTATCCTTTCGGTAGTTGTAAATCACGGTGCACTTTGATTCATCACGAAATTCAACAGACAACACCTCCATAACTGTTGGTACAGGTAGTTCGCGGATTTCCATGGATTCTTCAAGTTTTTCTAGACTATCTGGAGAGAGAGAGTTTATTAACCCAGCGCTCTTGTAGGTGAGAGTGGTTAGTTCATTACTTCCAGCATCTTGAAAGGGTATTCTGGTGTGACGAAAAAGCCTTTCATCTCCAACATCTGTCAAAACTAGTTTTTTGCACTTCGAGCCAGTTTCATTATCATCTTTTGTCAAATCAATAAAAGATCGTTTCCTCATCGATGTTCTTTTTGAAGACGGCTTGTTAGTAGGAGATGTGAATAAAGTAAAATCTTGTTGAGATTCTGGTTCATCAACCACCAATTGACTTTCTACCATATCAAAAATAGGAGAAGGTGATGGGGAAAGGGTTTGCTGAGATCCTGCTTCTTCATTCATCGGTTGACTTCCTTCGTCTTGAGTATTCATTCTAAAAAAACAAAACATTTTGTTTAATTTTTCGTAATTAATTTTAAAAGATCATAAAGGTCATAAACCTTCAGCTAGTAGCGTTAGCTAACAAAAAATAAATATTTTTACTCTTACCTTTATAAAGAAGATGAGCTCCTAGTTGTTGCAATGAAAGATTTAGTAGATGTTGCTCCTCCGCTAGTCGTTGTAGAACTGGATGCTTTCTGTGTGAAAACAGTGGCTCTTAAATAGGTAAAGTTGCACTGATTAAATCCTATGAATCAACATTTTTTCACGCGAATACAACCCAATGCTTTCGCGGGAATAAATATTTTATTTTCACGCGAATACAAACCAATGCTTTCGCGGGAATAAACATTTAATTTTCACGCGAATGGAAACTGTTGCTTTCGCGGGAATGAATACTTTATTTTCACGCGAATACAAACCGTTGCTTTCGCGGGAATAAATATTTTATTTTCACGCGAATACAAACCAATGCTTTCGCGGGAATAAACATTTAATTTTCACACGAATGGAAACTGTTGCTTTCGCGGGAATGAATACTTTATTTTCACGCGAATACAAACCGTTGCTTTCGCGGGAATAAATATTTTATTTTCACGCGAATACAAACCAATGTTTTCGCGGGAATAAATAATTTATTTTCACGCGAATGGAAACCGTTGCTTTCGCGGGAATAAACATTTTATTTTCACGCGAATAGAAACCAATGTTTTCGCGGGAATAAATAATTTATTTTCATGCGAATGGAAACCGTTGCTTTCGCGGGAATAAACATTTTATTTTCACGCGAATAGAAACCAATGTTTTCGCGGGAATAAATAATTTATTTTCACGCGAATGGAAACCGTTGCTTTCGCGGGAATAAACATTTTATTTTCACACGAATAGAAACCAATGCTTTCGCGGGAATAAATAATTTATTTTCACGCGAATGGAAACCGTTGCTTTCGCGGGAATAAACATTTTATTTTCACGCGAGTATAAACCAATGTTTTCGCGGGAATAAATAATTTATTTTCACGCGAATACAAACCAATGTTTTCGCGGGAATAAATAATTTATTTTCACGCGAATACAAACCAATGCTTTCGCGGGAATAAATATTTTATTTTCACGCGAATACAAACCAATGTTTTCGCGGGAATAAATAATTTATTTTCACACGAATACAAACCGTTGCTTTCGCGGGAATAAAAATTTTATTTTCACGCGAATACAAAGCAATGCTTTCGCGGGAATAAATATTTTATTTTCACGCGAATACAAACCAATGTTTTCGCGGGAATAAATAATTTATTTTCACGCGAATGGAAACCATTGCTTTCGCGGGAATAAAAATTTTATTTTCACGCGAATACAAACCAATGCTTTCGCGGGAATATATACTTTATTTTCACGCGAATGGAAACCGTTGCTTTCGCGGGAATGAAATTTTTTATTTTCACGCGAATAAAACAGGGATATTTCACGCGAATAACACTATTCTGATAGAGTTTTCGCGTGAGTGTTTTTAATGGCTATAAGCTAAATGAGTAGGAGTGGCTTATACTATATAAGAACAGCTCTCTCTGCATAGAAATCATTCTCTCCAGCAATAAAACATCGACTACTACAGCTGATTTCATCAACTACTACAACTGATTCATCAACTGTTACAACTGATTTCATCAACTACTACAGCTGATTTCTTGGTGATAAGGTAAGAATTAATAGAAAAATTACTTAATAAAAGTTAAAATGTAATTATTTTACAACACTGTTTAATCATCATATACTAATACTTAACATTTTATTTTAGTTCATTATGAGTTCAAAAAGATACACAATCAAAGACTACCTTCCAAAGATATATCATAGCTATATTAAAGAAAATGTTGAAGTACAGGAAAAGATTGGATATCGCTTGACATTACAAGCTATATTATTATGTATGACACAGCATTTGCTAACTGTAGCTTCTTTACATGGAGAACTTTCACCGATACAATATCGACCATACACAACACATAAATACGTTGACAATTCAGTAGAAATATTTAAGCTTATGACTAAAAACAATTTTCAAACAGTTGTAAAAATGTCAAAAACTGTCAGTATTAATGATTACTTAAAGAAAATTCAAAGAAAAGTGTGGAATAAAGAGCTCACTCAAAAATTGATTTCAATACAATGGACTACTGAATTATTATATCATTTTCAATCAGATATATGTAGATACATACAAACGGATGAAAATCTCTCATCATCCATTTTTTCATTCGAAATGATATTGGAACTATTTCAAGCTTACAATATTTAATATGTTCTCTTTATGTATCCCTACTTATTATACAATAAATGTATATATTCACATATTGTTTCATTTTTAATCAATGTATTTATTCAATGTAGATGTATCTCCTCTCTCCTCTCTCTCCTCTTTTCCTCTCTCCTTTCTCTCAAGATGCCATATGAGTTCGAGTTATGTAAAAAAATTATCAAAACTTAAATGCCATACATTCAAAATCTAGTTGCCATATGAGTTCAAATCAAGTAAAAAAATAATCAAAACTCAAATGCCACTTAAATGCCATTCAAATGCCACTCAAGTACCCCTCAAGTAAAATACAATATAAACTCGGCGAATTCATCCAACGCCGTAACCCATTGTCTCAACTCCAAGATCAAATCCACAAAAAAACACTTGGTAGGGAGATCTGCTCATATATTACTACTGATGCTACTGCATGCGATCCCTTAGCCTTCACTACCAGAGAATTATCACCCCCCCTTCCTACCCTAGAAGAGTTCCCCCCCCTCAACCCCTTCCCTAATCCAACTCTCCCCACCCCTACCACCCTAAAAACACAATCCCACTCCCGGCGCAGTTATAGCCAGTGTTTAAAAGACCCCCCAAAGTCACTCCACATTCCGAAAAGTGACCCCGAACCTATCCCGAACCACCCCGAACCTACCCCGACCCGGAATAGGTTTATACCCCTGAAGAAGACCACCCATAGTCCCCCTGCCTTGTCACCTAGGTCCCCACCCAAAAAGTTTCAGAAAAAAGGAACCGGCGGTCAACCCTCCCCCATTCCATGCAAGCTAGTACCATCCCCCACCCCTCCTCAGACCACCCCACCCTCTCCCCGTCCAAAAGACTCATGTGACCACTCACTGTCAAACATATAATTATTCTCCAATAAATACACTCTCTGGTCATGTACCACCACTTAGTATTCTTGTTTATATATATATTTTAATTAGAGACTTCGTCGCTAATGAAGCGGAGTATGTGGGAGATTTACGTGATAGGTAGTGTTAACCCCCCCCCCCCCCCCAGACCCCCCCCCCCTTACACCCCTGGTGACCTTAGTCATAAGTCGTTATCCCCCCAGAACTTTACCCCCCCCCCCCCCCCGGAGATTCTCCGAATCCCCTGAAAAATGGCTATCTATTGTCCCCAAACCCTATCCCCCTATATATAGTAAAATTAGCTACCCCGAACTGACCCCGAACCTACCCCGAACCTACCCCGACCCCGACTAGGGATCCAACCATGTTGATTCAGATAGCCTGAGGTCTCCTGAACGCGATGCAGCAATCAGAATCCAAATCGGAGCGTTCCTTCTCCCAGGATCACAGGATAGGATACGGTCTACCCTTATAAGGACTGGAAGGTTACCAGCTACCAAAAAGAGCGGCAATAAGTGCCCAGGGCAAAACACCATGTGCTTGCTACAGGATTGGACTGTTTATTGTTATGATTATGTCTTATATATTACTGTTGGCAATTGCCTTGTACTCTGTATTGTGATTCGTTGTGCCTAATAAGGTAATGAAGTTGTACCTTTTTCTCTATAAATAGAGCTGCTGTGCCTTGGGCAGGCAGTTGTTGTAGAGTGATTATTGTATAAGTACCCTTTTGCTTGTGAACCTAATAAAGTCTTTATTCTGATAAACACGTTTCTACTACGTTTGAGTCGAGGACTCGTGAGTTGTTAACGTCGTTGGAGCTAGAGAGAAAGGAGCGGAAGAGAGAGGTAGAGAATCCGTTGTGGAAGATAATAGAAGAGGCAAATCTATTACAATACTTCTCTCCACTTTTAGAATTACTGTATTGAATGTAAAACCTGTAAAACCAGTATTGTTAATGCAATAATGGTGGTAAAAGAGGCGGTAGTGGTACTGATGGTGGTAGTCATAGTAGTAGTGTTGGTAATAGTGGTGATAGTAGTGGCGGTGGTGGTAATAATAGTGATGGTGATGGCTGCAGTGCTGATGGGGATAGTGATGGTTTTAGTGGTAGTGATGGTAGTTGTAACCGTGGTAGTAATAGTGGTAGTGATGGTGGTGGTGGTATGCCAGTGGTGGGAGTAGTGAGCGCAGTAATGGTGGCAGTCACGACGGTGGTAATGGTGGTAGCAGCAGATTCATACTAGCAATAGTTTGGAAGCAGTGAGTGATTGTTAAGTGATACTACAATATTACAAAGCTACAGTACTTTAACTGTGGTTATGGCATTAGCAACAGTAGTAGTTATTTCAGTGTTGTAGATATACAAATGATGGTGGCTCATCAAAATATTATTGTACTCTTACCTTCCTGTGCACACCCCCCTGTATACCCTTAAGGCTTCATTCACTTTTGTGGTATTTGTAACTTTTATTGACGATCAATCAATATCTTTTGGTTTATTTTAGACTGTCTGGAGGGAGGATTCTACGCTGTCACATTCAGTGTCCAGTATTGTTGGCATTTCATGGACACTTTGTTAGACTACGACACGGCTTTGGCTACCTGCCAGAATGAGACCAGGTGGACTGCAGTACTTGGTTATATCAGTGATTCCAGTTTACTAGCAGTGCTACTAAACATAGTAAACAGGTGAGTTGTATTGTTACCTGCAATGTTTGTTGAGTAAATTAGACTTAACTACAGCATTTTGTCATTCATGTAAAAGTTACTATTTCAAACTATCTAGTTCTTCTACCAAATAAACATGCTACTCATACATTTCTGTCGTAGCCCGACCTTCACCTCTACATACCCCACAGACAACGAGTACTATATTGGTCTACCTTTAACTAATGTAAATGGTAGCTCAATACGTCGATGGAATGAACAAAAACCACTTGGATGGACATACTGGGATGCACCAGGTCAGCCATCTACTGAGTCTTGTACAGTAGCAGATCCTAGTAGCTCTTGGAGATGGAGTACTACAGATTGTACAGATAACAAGTACGCCATCTGTCAGTACGACCTCGGTAAGTATGAAAACATTTGTTTTATTAGTAGCAAAGCTATTTCTCATAAGTTTTTAGGAAATGCTTTTTGTAACAAACGGCTTGGCAAAGGCCACCAGCCACCATGCAGTATATCTGCTGCAAGTGAATCAGGTAATAGAAGCTTTACCTGCGGGTAATTCAAGGCTTCGCACAAACCAAAAATTGCTGAGAATAGACTCAGTGTTAGAAATTGGATGAATTAAAGTTCTTAGTCTTGACCAGCACGTTGTATATGAAGCTTCAATATCAATTAACTTTTTCTCTGTTAAAAATAATTCTGATAAGTCACTATATTTTACAGAGGTAATACATGGAGGATGGGGTGACTGGGGACAGTGGAGTGAATGTCCAGCTGATTTCTGTTCCTACGCAAATATTACTAGAAACCGGATGTGCGACAACCCAACCCCGAAAAATGGTGGAAACTACTGCCCAGGTTCTTCAATTAACATATCCGGGTGCTATAATAGCAGCTGTCCCAGTAAGTTCATTTTTTGTGAGTTCGTTTAAGTAAAGTATGACTTGGGTATTATGTACATATAGCGATCGTGCTCGCGATTTTGCTTATCGATAGGGAAAGTCCCTCTCCAAAATTGCGCAACTTTTTACTACTACCAATTCTTTAGCGATTCCGTCAAACTAGGAGACACTATTGGAAACAAGGATATAGCATTTGTGCGTTGTGATTGGTTGATCAAGGAATTGGCTAGCAATTTTTTGATCTGTATCAAAACCTAGTGATTACCTCAAATAATATACTAACAATTGCTTAGCAATTTCTCCGGAAACAGAAGATGCAAAACCCGAGAACTGTTAAGCAAATCACTCAATAATCGCTATATGTAAATGCGGTTTTAAGGTTGCAATGCATTTTACAAGGATACGCAAAGTGGAAGACAACTTCTATTATTTTAGCGAGAATCTTATTGTTTTTCTAACTAGTTTTACTCTGGTTGTAATAATTGGACTGGTGAGTAGCAAGCAATACGATAGTTTACCATAATTTTTGTTAATCTGGGGCTTTGTTTGAATTTTTGTTTTATTAGTGCATTACGCAATTACTTAGTATGGAAAATGAAATTTTTTTGGTAATTTACTATAACTGGAAGGTAAGTATTGTTTGTTGAAAAAAATCTATAATCCATTTTTTCGGTTTTCAAATTTTTTTATTTCATTTAATGAATTCTGACAAGTTTTGAAAAAGTGCTGCAGCTCTGGTGACAAAGTCAATTGCTAATGATGTCATATGTTACAGTCAATGGTAACTGGACAGAATGGACCAACTGGGGAAACTGTACTCTGTACTGTGTAAGAGAAAGGACCAGAGAATGTACCAACCCACCACCTCAGTATTTTGGTCTCTATTGTGAGGGAAGTCACAATGATACACTGAAATGTACAGAGAAACCATGTAACAGTAAGTATACAATTGGTGGAAGGCAGTTTGAACTGAATGCATTATTGATCTATTAACTTTGTTCTTGTGTACTTCCTTTCCTCCTCATCTCATCATCAACATATGTGGGGCTGATTGTTTTATGGATTGATTGATTGGTTTATTGATTGGTTGATTGATTGATTGATTGATTGATTGATTGATTGATTGATTGATTGATTGATTGATTGATTGAGTAATTGTTTTGTTGATTAATTGAATGAGGGTTTGATTGGTTAACTGGTTGATTGGTTAATTGGTTGATTGAATGATTGATTTGAATAAGGTGCGTGTGAAATGAAGCATGCAGCTACAATCAGATATCGACAGTACATAGGTATAAGTTCACAGGTAAGTAGGGATATGTAAGTATCTTCACATGGTACTGTTGGTACGAAATGCTGTAACACCAAAGGTCCTTATCAAGTGTTATTGAAACAAGATGCTTCAAAATGAAACTTGTTTTTCAAGTTCTTCTATAGCATAAATATTATTTGATTTGAACATAGTTTAATAGCGTGGTAAACCGTGCAACGTGTAGTCATAACTGATCCGGAGTAATTGTAGATGTATGGAGTATCTCAGCTGCAAGAGACCTCCCAGCAGCCAGTGCCAAGTGACACAAGAAAGATGCTGTAGTGCGACCGCAAACTCCTTTAGCTGATGAACTGAATAACATAGCGCAGTTTCACAAGCAGTGACATAACTAGGCTTAGTGCGTTGGTACTGTATATCTATTAGGATTTATACTATTGTGTGTGTTACTGTGTACTATTGTATGTGTTACTGTGTACTATAGTATGTGCTACTGTGTACTATAGTATGTGCTACTGTGTACTATTGTATGTGTTACTGTGTACTATAGTATGTGCTACTGTGTACTATCGTATGTGTTACTGTGTACTATTGTATGTGCTACTGTGTACTATTGTATGTGTTACTGTGTACTATCGTATGTGTTACTGTGTACTATAGTATGTGTTACTGTGTACTATTGTATGTGCTACTGTGTACTATAGTATGTGTTACTGTGTACTATAGTATGTGTTACTGTGTACTATTGTATGTGCTACTGTGTACTATTGCATGTGTTACTGTGTACTATTGTATGTGTTACTGTGTACTATTGTATGTGTTACTGTGTACTACTGTATGTGCTACTTTGTACTATTGCCGGCTATTTAAGCTAGGACTGTAGTGCTTCTTAGCTCAGAGTTGCTCCGAAAGAGCCTGGGAACAGTTTGTATGATTCTCTAAGGTTTTCCCAGGGTTCCCTCAGGCCCTACTCATTCTGAGTGTTGTCACAGGAAGAAGGAAAGGGAGTATGGGGTGAGGGGTGAGGGGTGACACAGATGGAGCTCACAAATCGGTAACAGACTTGCTCTGTGATAGGCTCAACTGTGGAGAAACTGAGTGGGCCGTAGTTTCTTTTTGTTCTTTCGTATCCACCCTGAGGTTTCCCCCACATTCACTATTCCTACATGTTGCTTATCATCACCCCCTTCCCCTCCCCCCACCCCATTCCCTGAGGGCGGTGGGTTTGAAGAAATCATTTCCTAATCTAATCTTCAGTTGACATGTGATGCTCGGTTATTCTAGTACCACAGTCTCAACACTTGGAAGCTTCGCATGTAAGTAGTACTTGATTAATTACTCAAATAACTCAGACTCTTATTCTGGCTCAAGCACTTTCTGCTGTAAGCAGAATTAAAAACTCTATATATACTAAAACTAAAAGCATTGTTGCCAAGAAGTGACATCCAATTATGCCAAGATAAAGTAAATATAAAAGGGATTGTTGCCAAAGTGTAAGGCATATAAAAGTAAAAACAAGTCAAAACCAGTTGTAAGTAATGTTAGTATTATTCTAGTTTCTATTATCGACACATTACACAGGATGATACAAATAAAGATGGAAAGATGTAACTGCAAGGTCCACCGGAAGCGTGTAAGCGGTGGAATGATAATTATGTTAGAAGGAGCCAGTTGACGTCAATCGCTGATGTTTGGAGATGGTTGCTGATGTTAGGAGACTTCAACTGTCTGTGTGCAATGATAAGGTTTGTTAGATGGAGGATGTCAGCTGCTAAATACTGAGTTGGACATTCGTAGAGAATGGACTATCGCACAGACACGACAGTCGCTGCAGAGTGTAATTAAAGTAAAACTGCTCGCATAGATACACTCCCTATTTTGCCCCCCCCCCCCAACTTCATCTTTCTCCAGCCCACCCACAAACTCTGTTGACCTGCTCCCCAGAAGTCTCTCTACCCTTCCGGTGAATTACTAACCTTTAAAGCGAGACAGCCGAGTCCTGACCCCTGCTAAGTTGGCGTACTCAGATAAGAAATACCGAGTGGGAGTTATGCTCTTTCTGGTAGTTTTAAAGAAAACCTTGACTTGCATTCAAATTAGATAATTGTGCTATTTTATTTAAATTCTCTAATTAGATCCCACCTCAGCTAGATTGAACCCAGATGTAACCAGAAACTGGGTTCATTATCCATTTCTGGAGATATTTTCTGATTATCAAAAACAGGAGACAACTCCAAGTATCAATGAATCGACATAAAGAGGTACCAAGAGATAAACAAATTGATGGAAAAGCGGATACTCCTGAAGTTATGAAATATTACTAACAGGAAGGATTAGATTGCTGCTAAAACAGGCGATTATGATTGGACAGTTTTTCAACAGCATACCTTTAGGACAAATTGAACCATATGTGATGTGTTAGCGTAGCGCTGTGTTAGAGTTCAAAACATCTCTTTGTATGTTTACCTTTGGCTGGTTGCTCATTGTCAAGTATTTTTTGACTATGTAGTGTTGGTGTCGGAATGAAGCCTTACATAGCGAAGAAGTCGAGGTGAGTCAGACCCAGATCTATATTGAGTTCGACTCAGTATAATTCTGAGTGTTCGGCTTTTATAGCATTTTTGTTTGTGTAATTATTGGATTTTTTGTTGTATCTTCACACTTATGAAGAGCTTAGCTTTACCTTTTTTCTTCCAAAAACAACTTTGTAATTAGAAACTGCATTGTTTTCTCAATTTCTAATTAGATCAATTATTAAAAAACTTTTGCAATAATCATCAGTCAAGAAGCGCAAAGTTTTTGTTTATTAAATAAATTTTAAAATGGGTTTGGTATTTATAACAGGTGAAACACAATAAAATGGAGATTGCCAAAACTTGTCTCCCAGCAGTTTAGCTGCTAAAAGTGTCGGTAAAAGATTAGCAATCATAACAATTGTGGAATTACCAAACAGTGCAGTAGATTTTGGGAATAAGACACCAAAAAAGCATGTGGATATCTATCATGTGACAAATTCATTAAACTACAAATCAACAAATATTTTTAATAAGAAAAGTCCAGAATCAACAAATATTTTTTAATAAAAAAAGTCCAGAATCAACAAATATTTTTAATAAAAAAGTCCAAAATCAACAAATATTTTTAATAAAAAAAGTCAAGTATCAAAGAATGCCATAAAACTCTTCAGATCTTCCATACATTATTAATATTTAGACAGGTTCTGTTGTAACAAAGTCTCTCCCTATCACTATATATAGATTTAAAGTTAAGAAGTAAGTTAGCTACATCATCAGAATGTGAAAGATGTTCACTTTTGAAATAATAGCTAAAACATGCAGCGGTGTGTCGTGGCTCTATTACATGTAACGTTTGTAGCTATCTGATATAGATTGTAAAGCTAAGCAGCCATAAAGCTACTTTTTTATTATTTACCTGATGTTTAAAATAACTTTAGAAACCGACTTTTATAGCAAGTTATTCTTAGTACACCTGCATCCACTTTACTAGCTTTTTTTTATTTTGATAGAGCTGGGCTGAATAATAAAACAGCAAACCACTTGAGCTCAGAAACATTTTTATGAACGAAAGCAATAAATGGGCGAAAACGATGCCCTTCACATTGGCAAGTACATACTTTAAACAGTTGTGTGGTGGATTTTGGTTGAGCTCTGTTGTAACCGGTGTGTCAAAAAGGTGATTCTGATGACTATCTGGTATTTGACAGACTCATAGTTAACACTGGCACAAGCCACAGAGCGTCACTCAATACAGAACATAAATGCCAGTACCAGCACAATACCGGCCCCGGGAGGGTATCGCCGGCAACAAGATGGCTGCCATAGCCAGAAGAGTGAATTATAGCCTACGGACCTCAGCAGCCCTTATCCATTTTTAAGCTAGCTCTAGTTACCAGGTACTTAAAGATCAAAGACTCTGTAAAGACCAAGGACCTACCTAAAGATAAAGAGACATATATTAATAATTTACATCAGCTAAGAACTTACTAGCTCCGCCCCTTACCTTTGAGCACCATCGACATTTATCCGTATGCGTGACAACTTATTTACCTGTATCAATAATCTGTCTGTTATTTGCGTACCTATATATGTATTATGCTTGATTGGTCTAAGCATAAAGTAAGCCAACTACTTCCTGTGAACATCCTGTGGCTTGGTCTATAAAAGGTCAAGCTCTAATGTGTTCAGTGCCACTTGCCAAAAACCATTTCCTTTGCGATTTGTTGCCACTGCTACCATTGCTCTTATACTGGGATTGTATTAGGCAATAAATAAATAAATAGACTTGAAAACACTTGAGTGATACGTCAGAGCTGAGAGCTCACCATTAGTTGTGGAGTGGAGTTACTCCTCCATAACAGTTTACTGGAGCCATTCCAACCCAATGTCCTCCGCTGTGCCGGCAGACAGGGTGTCTGCCTGTATGCAGCCATCAGTGGTTAGTTAGCGGTTACACTATGTGAACGACGGAAACCACTAGAGTTGGAATAGCTGTAAACTTATGTTATTTCACATTCCACCACCTACAAAATAAAGCAAAATATCTTCATTACATTTTTCATAACCAAATTAGCTGATCATGAACTTATTGCATATATCATATACATTGTACTGTGATATATGCTTTCTTGTATGGCCTGTAAGCAGGAATAGTTGTTCCTGCTACCAGATACCCAATCTTTCCATAGCTGCTCCATCCTGGAAGTCGTCTGATTTACACAACTAGTCTTGATCGATGAAACTACTAATTTACTGAGAGAATTGCTGTGTACTTTTATCATATTTCTAGTATTGATTATTTTATGTTTTTACCAACCAAAACCCAAACGGATAAAGACAGGCAACCTTCGTGTAGATCAACGAATCAGGGTTGCGAGTGTCTGGGTGACTTCATATCACTACATGCATGCATACTGGTTTAATAACAGCAAAAATATACACTAAGAAAAGTATTATATTAGTATGTAAAAGAAATTGTCACCAGTGCTTATGTATATGTACAGATACTTACAAATAGTTATGCCTGCTCTCAGAACATGCACTGTGTAAGTTTTACATTCAAGCTTTTTGGCTTCTGAACTAAGCTCTGTGATGTCATCAGTTTATGGGGAGAAATTTCTTGGCTGAACAACATGTAGTGTGATTGTGGTACAACTAAGAAAAAACAGTAGTAGTAGCCACTAAACAGTAGTACTAGTCGCTACAGAGGAGTATTAGCCATTACACAGTAATACCAGTTACTACAGAGCAGTACTGACCACTACACAGTAGTATTGATCACTACACAGTGGTACAAGTCACTACACAATAGTACTAATTACTACACAATAGTACTAGTTACTACACAATAGTACTAATTACTACACAATAGTACTAATTACTACACAATAGTACTAGTTACTACACAATAGTACTAATTACTACACAATAGTACTAACCACTACAGTCTGCTGGTTACTGCACAGACACTAGCACTGTCACAGACGCGGAAACAGTCCAGTCAAACTAGGAGTTTCAATCTTGTAGCTAGTAATACTTCTTGCTATACATGCACATAGTCGGTCATCTGGTAGGTATACTGGCTGGTAATAAGTCATCCATCAATAATTAGCATTCAGAAGTAACAGCAACGTTGGAGTTGTGTCTTGTTGGTGTTGCTACTTGGAAAATCCAAACCAGATAAGTTGAAGTTGTGTTCACTTGTAATTCAGATGAGATAAAAACCAACTCTGACTGGTGAGATATTTTTCAAACCTTAGTTGGGAAACTCTCTCAGTAGGATAGTGACTCAAAAATTACTATGAGGTTAGACAAGGGGAGAGTAAGGGGTAGACAAGGGGAGAATAGGGGGTAGACAAGGGGAGAGTAGGGGGTAGACAAGGGAAGAGTAGGGGGTAGACAAGGGGAGAGTAGGGGGTAGACAAGGGAAGAGTAGGGGGTAGACAAGGGGCGAGTAGGGGGTAGACAAGGGAAGAGTAGGGGGTAGACAAGGGAAGAGTAGGGGGAGGCAAGGGAGGAGTAGGAGAGAGTAGGGGGTAGACAAGGGAAGAGTAGGGGGAGGCAAGGGAGGAGTAGGAGAGAGTAGGGGGTAGATAAGGGGAGAGTAGGGGGTAGACAAGGGGAGAGTAGGGGGTAGACAAGGGGCGAGTAGGGGGTAGACAAGGGAAGAGTAGGGGGTAGACAAGGGAAGAGTAGGGGGTAGACAAGGGGAGAGTAGGGGGTAGACAAGGGGCGAGTAGGGGGTAGACAAGGGAAGAGTAGGGGGTAGACAAGGGGCGAGTAGGGGGGAGACAAGGGGAGAGTAGGGGGTAGACAAGGGGAGAGTAGGGGGTAGACAAGGGGAGAGTAGGGGGTAGACAAGGGGCGAGTAGGGGGTAGACAAGGGAAGAGTAGGGGGTAGACAAGGGGCGAGTAGGGGGGAGACAAGGGGAGAGTAGGGGGTAGACAAGGGGAGAGTAGGGGGTAGACAAGGGGAGAGTAGGGGGTAGACAAGGTGCGAGTAGGGGGGAGAGAAGATTGATTAGCATAGCAGCTATCTATGTAGTTGTAGTGTTTAATGAATGTTTAAGATTCTACAAACTACATAGCATAGTGAGATCTGTATCTGCTGGAAGGTCTGAAAAATCCGCTACAGTGACACAAGTACTAACCACTGGTAGTACTCTACTATTTCCATTAAACAATCGTGGTTCTCTCATCATTCGTTGACTTGTCAGGATGTCATCAATATTCTTAGAATTCAAATGTTTAGATATCATTACCTCTACAAGCATTGCATACAAAATATTATATTTGATTTCTTACATGTTTACCTGCCTTTATGTTTCATTCCAATGCTTGAATGAATTCATATGGATGCCAATAAACTGTGTACATCAAACAATGGATAACCTTGAACTGTCTAATATGCATTATTGGGAGTGATAATATATATTGATTTGCCTTCGAGTGGTTTGCTTACTGAAATCTTGTCAATTGGAACAAAATGATGCTATAAAATGTGCTTCAGAATTTTTGATTCAGTGGCAGCAGATCTCATTGTGTAGTCACTCAAACAGTGGAAAGTTTAATTCTTTCATTCTATGTTCTGGAATTTCATTAGTTCAACCCTCAATTGTGAAAGGAGTAATATTGCTGAGCCACATGAGCTCTGGCAACCTTTGTTTCTTCTTTAAGAAAACAGAGCAAATAAATTCCGAGTCATTTTCTTTGTTTCTTGCCCAGCTGCTAAAAATACTTTAAAAATATAAAAAATATTTAAAATTTCAATTGCAGACATGTCTACATAGTGAGGACAATGAGGTTTTCTGCAGTGACTGCCTAGTATGCCAATTTAAATGGGTAGCTCAGGGTTTGTTATTATTTTTTGCAGCAGTTTTGACAGTAATAAAAAAAACTCCCAAAGTTCTCCATATTTTTTTGCAGCTCTCTTGATGTACTCAGTTTGATTTTCAATATGAAAAGTAATAATTGAAACTATAACGTATGTACACATAGCAGCTGACTAGCTATGACATTGCAGACTAAAATGTTTAATAAACCTTGCAGCCTTGTATTTGGTCTCGAAACTCGCTCCACACAATTTCTTTGGACCATCATAAATTTATTCTTCCAAGGTCATCAATGATTTCTACCATTCTTGTGCTCTTGTAAAATTGCTAATTGATCATCGGATAATTTCTTTCTCCAGTCAAATTTTCTCTGGGTAATAGACATATTTATCTAAAAATTTGGAGAACAAAGATTGTAATAGAGTTACACAACGTGAGATGTAATGTGTCCAATAATTACTAATTGTTTGATATGAACTTTTACATTGATTAGCCAAGTTTTTATCTAAACAAAAAGCCCAGGCGCCTGTGTGTTTGTTTACTTGCGTTAGTGGGTGTTGTGTTTGTTTAATTCCAAAAACATTGATCGTCTATACTCTATTGTCCTTCAAGCAATCACGTATGCATCATTGATAATTAACTGTATCAGCTATCCGAGTATTTTTGTCAACTGCTAACAACAGTATGTCTAGTCACAGAGATAACATGGCGTTGTTAGCCGAGGTTTTCTCAGTCACAACGGTTTTAGTACAATTTAATATTGTTTGTTTTTACATCGATAATCATTATTGTGTCCAAAAACCACCCACCAACAGAACTGTCTCAACGTATCAATTAACTCCAGGTCACAATAGTTTTATCTACTACTCAACTTTCCCTAACTCCACAACATTGTTGAAAAGCGAGTATTTATGAAAAATTATTAATTGTGTCTGCAATTAGATTAACTTGCAGTAGACTTTGGGCATTTTCAACAAAACTCAGCTTCCGATTGAATCGAACTATTATTACATAACACACAAACCTGCGATGGGCCATAAACTCATCATATACTTTCTCACTCTCTATCTTCACTAGCGTAGACGAGGCACCAAAGTTGTCATAACAGAATTGTCTAGATTGTCAGAATGTTTTTGTTGTAGAAGTTTCTACATAAATACAACCTAACACTTCTCCTTCATCAGATAACCATATTGTGCTGTCTCCAATACATGCTGCCAGAAATAATTGCCATCTATTACATGTATGCTATATTAATCAAATTAATTTGGTTATCCGTCTGCTATGAACATAACAATTATTGTTGAAATGTTGTTCTGTGTTTTCCCTCGTGCCTTAGGCTTATATGTATAAGCTTTCTGGTGTTAAGTTGTAGCTTTTTTGCTAGAACCATTTTTCCCTCTTTGCATCGTGCTTCTGTTTTTTCCCATCTGCTTTTGTGCGTAAACTGGGCTGCAGTGTGAATGTTCCTTTCTACTGCCTAATAAAGTATACTTGCTACAACGTCAAACATAATGATTGTCTAAACAAAATTGCTTACCGGTTTGACTTGATGTCCTTGAGTAGTTCGTGGTGGTCTCTTTGGTCATCTATAAATAGATAATCCACCCAGTGACAGGCTTTCAAGGTTACTTGAGTAACAGAGCTTTAAGAAATTATTGGGTTTTGGTTCGGATTGTGATAAATCGATGTTGCATTGTCACATGTCTTTGTTTAAAAGGTCAACAACTGAAATGATACCTTTTTACATAATCAAAATATGTTCTATGGTGTATTACATTCACAGGTGAGCTATGCATCTTATAACACATATTCTTAGGGTAAAATTGTGGTTTAGTTTCCCTTTGTTGCATAAGCTATGGACACAACTTAGGTGATGTTTGCATAGACATAGAGAGGGGTGATGCGGTCAATATTGAGGCTATTTCTAAGGTACATGTTACTCCAATTAGCATTTTTATTGATTTATTTATCTATTGTTACTATTTATAATAACTGTAACATAGCCAGACCATTCACACAGAAGGTGACACGGCATGCGTATGGAGATATATTTGTAGAAAAGTCAGCCACAGGTAACAGTAAAATATTTATAATCGGTTGTCATACAATTCTATTTAATATCATATACACCATATATAATGCGGTACATGTAGTATTGTGGGAGATTTGCCTGTATGTTCAGACAAGCCAGGCCCCCTTGCCCATCCCCTCCCACCCTAAAACACCCCTACACCCCTTACTCTGTCAACCACAGAAGTTTAAGTGGCTCCGGAACCTTCTCCCTTCAGCATATACCCATATTTTTCTGAATTTCTAGTATCGTTATTATATTGTCAAATAGATTTGTGTAATATATTATGATAGTTTAAACTCTGGTGTAGTGAGTCTGGGTGGTGGACCCCGAGGAGGTTGTTACAGTCTGTTTGGTGTGGATGTCGTTGCGTAGGTAGTAGAAGGAGGAAAACCACTACAGTATTTTATGGTTATGATTATTCTAATATTATGTAACATACAATACCAGATGTTGCTAAGCAGTGTTTAATAAAAATTATATTTTGCTTCAACCTAGAGAGGTTAAACTTTGGTAACTCTTACGTGTAATACCAGAACAGATTTGCGATGGCTCAAATGTTTCTGTTTTCATGTCACTAGTTTTGAGTTGTAAACTGCCAAAACAATATTTTTGGATGCCGCTTATTCTAGGCACACGATATCAGAAATTTCCACATTTTTTTTGCAATGTTTTAACAGAAATAGGATGTTTGTGAAAAAAACTGGTCAGTTTCAAATACATTTTATTTTTTGAAACGCCAATGAGACTATTTCACCAAGTTTATCAAAATGTGATCTTCGTGCAAAGAGCCTTCAGTACATGTCTACTCTTAGTTTTGTTGTGTGAACTTGTTGGACAGTTTTATATATTTCAGTGTTCTATTAGATTGATCATCTTGTATTTTATACGAGGCAATTATTCGCTTCATAATCAGAAACTTTACATGATTGCGTTTCTTGTTCAAGAGGGTTCAAGGTCACTATAAACTTTATCTCTTGCTTTTTTTTATTTTTTAATCCAGTGGAAAATATAATATCTGTTTAATAAAGACTTAACTAGAAGGGTTTGATTTATTATAAAAAAAAGATTATAATGAAGTATAGCACCTTCGTGCTATTAAAGTCGGTGCGTATAAATATTGATTGTTATTACATCATCAACGGATCTAAGAGTAAAGATTTTACATGTGAAACTTTGTTTTTCTAAGGCCAGCCATTATTAACATACAGTCGTTCAAACATGTCTTCAATACATTGTGTGTCAAGTCATAGCTGGTACATCACAGACATGTCATTTTGACATCACTTCAATAGCATTCAATGAAAAGAGCGCAGTAAATAATTTCTAATTTGCTGGCAAAACTAGTTAGTGAGTATTGCCATACCTCATATTGTGGCTCTCTGCTACCTCTTAAAAAAACCACAAATTGAGCAACAACAATAAAGTTACTGTTAAAAACTCAGGTTTCAGATGTTGACAGCGCGCATGCTTTGGGTACTGACTGTATACTTACCGAATCAAATGTAATGACATTTCAAAAGATCGATCAAAATCAATGCTTTGCGAGTACAATGCATAGACACAGTCCATGTAGTAGGAGGCAACTTCACACATCGTGCCATTCACTCATAAATAAAGCAATTTTTCAGCTAGTTAAATAAATTGATTGAGCTGAAACTATCAGGTTATGTTCTGACAGCAAAATTCTTCCATCCTACCAAAAACCATTGAAATACGTGATTATCAAATTATCTACGCTTAATGACTTCAAGTGAAAACAAGCTGTATGTATGAATTCACGGCAAGCAAGTTTGTTCTGAAAGACAAAATGGCAATATACTTTCTTTGGCAGGTCTTGATAGATTCATTGACAGAGATTGTTTTGATGTTTAGTGTGAACTCTATTTTGCAGGTTACTCAGTAACGATGTTGTTGGTTATCATATTTATCGTTACCAGTTACCTCAGTAGTGCTGAAGCAGCTACTTCTACAAGTAAGTGAGAGAAACTTTAAGTTATTTCAAGGAGCTAATTCTTTGATTGCTCTGAAATGTTAGACTGACCCTGCTAACAGGTTGCTTTCACACCATGCAGCAGTAATGTAAACATTCACCATACAAGTAGATTTAAATCAATCAAAACTTTTTAAAAAATTTAAAGTTTTTGAAGTTAAGTAGATCTGGTCCATCGGCCACCAAGAAATGTCTTATTCAATCAAGTGAAAGTGTGCTGCTACTACATTGCAAACTATGTTACCTTTCAGAGAGCGAATCAAAGTTATGTAAGGTCGTACTTCGCGACTATTTAATAAGTACACGTAAAAGAAATTAGCAGAAATGACAGGTCCATTAAGATGGATTCTAAGTAAATGGGAACAAAACTTGCAGTTTTTATTAGAATGGACTTTACTTGCAGGTTGTGGGGATTCATTCCAGTTTACAACATACAGCAATGACAGAGCAGCTGTAGCCAATTCCGTTCTCTCATTTACTAAGACAAAGTATTTTACTGTAACTTTGTGGGTTAAGATAGCTTCAGGTGATCTTACTTCTTCAGTAGGACAGTTGACTTTATTACAGTACACAACTAGTGACAGGAACGCCATGCTCAGGTACCTTATACATTTATTCAACCATTAAAGCTTTTCTGATCTGATATTTTCACTCCCCAAAATGAGAGTTACGCTGTTTAACACGTTTTATGCTGATTTTTTTAAACTCGACAACAAACAGAAAATATTATTAAACATAACATTAGACTCAACAAGCTGTGTTGTATCATATTGTAAGGGATGCCATCATTGTCAACAATTATTTCCATAACAACATTATACATTTTTTATCATCACAAACATTTATTACCTTTATTCTAAACCTGAGCACATTTTATTATTTATTATAATTATTAATTACGAAAAAGCTTTTCCACGAAAATATGTAAATAGTATTTTGGTATTTCTTAATGTATTTAACTTCTTGTCTCACGATAAAAAAACCATAGTTAACCTGACTCTCAGAAGAATTCTCACTCTACACTGAATACGAAGAATAGGCTGAAGCAGAAGATGAAAGAAACAACAACTTGGTCTAGCCAACGATCGGCGCAGACGAAGCTCAGTGGAAAGTTAAATGGTCAACTTGACCGTCGCTGGTTATGACTATAAAGTGTACAGCACTGAGTCCTTCGTTCTCCATTGATAGTTCGGCCTCAGTCAGTTCGCCCAAAAAGGCAAAGCTCAGTGGAAAGTAAACCGGTCATCTTGACCATCGCCACGTATAACCATAAGGTCTACGGCACTGAGTCTTTCGTTCTCCATTGATAGTTCGGCCTCAGTCAGTTCGCCCAAAATGGCGAAGCTCAGTGGAAAGTAAACCGGTCATCTTGACCATAAGGTGTACGGCACTGAGTCTTTCGTTCTTAGTTCGGCTTTTACTGTTGACCCTGTTGTGCGGGAAATAAAAAACATAAAAACCAGTGCACTGCCTAGCAAGTAATTACTAGAACTGTGGGAGGTTGTACAGGTGTCAGCAGGTGTCAGCTACCACTCGTACTCAAATCCTCTACAATATTATTACCTGGTTAGTAAATAAAAATGAAAAACTGGTTTAGACTCTAAACCTAACTGAGATTAATAGATCTGTATCTACAACAATTAAATGAACAACGGGCTATATGCAACTAGGTTAGAGTTGTCTGCCCACAACATTAAGATCAATCTTGTTGAAAGGTTTGTCAAATAAAATGCAATAAAAATAATGGGATGGGCATTTAAATTGTTCCTAGAGCGATCAGTATATTTGGAACTTGAGGGTCTACAAAATGAAGCTCACTGAAAAAATGAGTGCAGTAAGCAATTATTGATATCGTTTGTCGATAGAAATGAAAAATACACCAATTATAAAGTGATAAAATGAGCATTATTTTAATCATTTTTATGAGCTGGTCTCAGATTACCATAAGTATCTCTCATGACAGCCAATGATGAGGTAATTAGCGTCAGATGATGTGTGATTGTACAGTTTATACTGGTTTATTTATCTCAAAGTCTTTTTTATTTATTTTTAATTTATCTCGCAGCTAAGAGCTATCTTCTCTAAGGTGTACTTCAGCGCTTTGATAAATTTTTGTTATATTATATTGACACTGGCAATATTATCCATTGTATTAAAATATGACAGGTTGCTCTTTTTTGTCCAGCTTTTCCCATCCCTTCCACCACTCCCTTTGCCTGCTCTTGTCTACTTCTCACTCTCTACTTTGCTCTACCATAGCCCTGTTTCACCCTTGCCCCACTCTACCATCTCTATCTCCCCCCGCCCCCTCCCTCCACGCATTGCAAAATTGCAAAAACAGTACTACGCAAAATATTGCTGTTGCAAAGTATGCATTCTGGAAAAAAAATATTGTTAATCATAAGCCAACATTTAATGGCTTATATGGCACTCAGATCATCTGATTTTAGTGAAATGTGACTTTTTGTGATTTGTCTCCACCTGCATTATTAAACAAATATTAAATCTATCAATATATCTGGTTTGGAAACAAATGGCAAGTCAAACTGCACCATGCCTCATATTGGTCTAATATAATGTTTTACAGTTTTCATCTTTTCCTGCGTAACAGTTTAGCCATATATCAAAGTGGAATTACGGGCACACAGAGATTTGTATTGTCATTGTGAGTATACTATTGCAAAAGTCTTGCCTCCCGGTCTTTCCAGGAAGTGGTTCCATCCTATGCACAGTAAAAAAGTGATGTAATGCAGCTCGGGGTAGTTTGGGGTAGCTATTTAAAGGAAAAAAATGGTTTTCGTCGTGTCTGAAATGCGTGACTTTTGATGGAAAAGTGGTTGTCCATCGCCCCAGACCTGCGGTTATTCCAAGTAACCAACTTCCATCCATAGACAATTCCTGGCCACTCTGGGTAGATTGCCACTGTGCAGGCAGTGGTGTTTGCTCCTGTTGTAGGGAAAAGAGACATTGGGGGTTGCCGGAAAAGGGTGTATATATACGGAGTGGGGAGAAGGGGTGCAGTTCAAAGGGGTGGGTGTGGGCCTGGGTTTGAGTCGTGAGGGTGGGGGTGGGTGTGGGTTTGAGTCGTGAGGGTGGGGGTATCATAGTAGATGCTCACCAAATTTCTCCACAAGTTCATCCTGCTCACTGAATATCATTAGAAATTTTTGTTTTTGGTGGGAACATGGCAGCTTTGTGCAAAATTATTCGATGGTTACATATAATTACATGATCTTTTTCAAGAAAAAAAAAATATATGAAGATCAATTGATTTTTCCTGATAGTTACACATAAATAGGTCAACCTTGATTCCATAATCTAAGCGATACATAAAATCTATTGTGTTTATTGACTTTGTTGCTTCGTATAGTCACCTGACTTGTTTATTGAGAGTTAGTATGAATAAAATTGTCACAGCTTCGTAGCGATTTAGCTGCTTGATCAAAAAAATAATGAATTTTAGATCTTACCAGCTTCCTCTTTTTTAAAGTTTTGACATAATAATTATCAGATACGTAATAGCGACAACCTTTTCTTCATGCGTGAAACAAACTCTCCTACAATATGGCTACCATTGCTCATTAGTACTCATTGTCGGCTGTTTTATCCCTTAGTAAAGCAGACAGCATCAATATAATGCATGAGCTGCTAATCCTGTGATATCAATGAGCGGATAACTCCAAAGTTCTTCTGAAACCTTGATTTCAGAATGTGCTGCTTAGCAGAGCAGTACTCGAGTATTCAAGTATTGCAGGTGACTGGAAAGAGCAACCCAATAAATGAGGAGTTATTTAAAAATGACTCGGAAATTTCTGTACCAAATTGACATCGATCAATAATCTATAATCAGCTCACTCCTGCTTCTAAATAGCCTTACTGCCTCCAATTGCACTTTTTATTGATTTCCGCTACTCTTTGAACATTCTCCACAAACAATCTACCAATATCGAATCACTTGTACTCAGGCTTCTAGAAAACTTTGTTATATTTGTCCAGTAATATTATTTTAAGAAGTTATTGATTTTATTCAGAATGGGCATAACAAATGGAGGTGATTTTGTGCTGATCGTCGATGGTGGAGATTACACAATATGGGCAGGAGGTGTTTCCTATAGAGATATCTTAGATGGTACCTGGCATCATATCGCTGTCGCAGGTAGGCCACCTAAATATTCTAAACATTCATGTTAGTAAAACTTTGTATAGTCAGTAAAAGTTCATAAAATAGCCACTTCCTGTTGAGTATTAGGGGATTTTAAGTTTTTGATTTATTTAAATGGACAAAAAATTTGTTTTTCGTTTTGGTGCTTGTCTCATACAGATAACTAACAATTGTGGGCTTTAGTTATTACACTCAGCAATAGATAAGAAAGTTATAAAAGTTCTAAGCTGCCACAGCGATTAATCGGCTACCATTTGAGCAATTTTCTCAGAGTTGGCTATTTGTAACCGGAAATAAAATGAGACCTCATGGATCACATCCATGTTGATTGCATGTTATCGTCAACTCTGAATTGTAAAACTAATAACAAATTATTCAAGCATTTTCGGTTGGCTAAATAATATCATGTGATGTGATAAGAATTATCACATTGCAACTTGCGCAGATGAAAATATGGTTACCATTGTAACGAAATTTTCAATAAAATTTGGTTGAAATTCAAAATTGGCTTTACTTAACACAGCTACAAAGAATTTTGCCTAAATAATGTGCCTTCAAACTGTCAGCTGTGCACAGTAAAAACTGTTACAACTTTGGTTCTTTCTCCAGCTTTCAGGTTATTTATCCTTTGCTTCTGGTTTCAATTTCTTTTATTGATTTTAAAATTAGACATGGTTTTTAGTTTTTCAATCAAGCAGGTAAGCAAGTGAAACTTTTCGTGATTTTATGAATCAAACCTAAAACTAAACATTCCACATATTATGTGTACAAGTCAGGTAATTTTTTTATAAAAAATATCAATTATTTTGTAAGAAATACTTTAACATATCCTTGTTTGATTTAAACATTTACAGTTGGCGAGCAAATACCATATAAGTTGTACTATGATGGAGTACTAAAGGGTACATACAGTACTAACGTGGATAAAGAACTGGATCCAGATGGAATGCTGCAGACTGGAGTCTATTTGAGTAACAAGAATCAAAAACTCACAGACAGTTGTAAGTACCAACCATTACTGAAATAGTATTCATGTTATACAAGCTACATGAATATGTTTCATCTGATAATTATATCTACTCAACATAGTAATATGTACGTATAATATATGTATCTGTATAAAACTGGCAGATCATGAAATTATGAAATTTAGTTGGTTAGGTCCTCGCCAGTCTGTACTTTAACAACATATTATTTTCAAAGAAGCAAAAATTGTGGTGCCACAGCTATTCCGCTTTTAGTGGTCAATTTCAAAAGTGCTTTTGTTGAGTAACTCAGTCACTAGTCATAAGAACTACAAAAGTCTTATATGATGGTAAAAGGTTTAGAGGAAATACACAAATATCAAAACTTGTCGCTGAAGTAGTTTAAAGTTTTTCAAGTATTACCAGTTTTTAGTGATTTTTAGGTTTTCAAAACTCAGAGAAAAAATTTGCAAACTGAAAGAAATTTTAGCGTTAGTTATTGTAATTTAATGTAAAGCTGGTGGGTTTTCTCAAAGGTAGAACATATTAAGAGTATTCGCGACCTCTGTTCGCCGAACACATTGCAATAAAAATAATCAGACCGGCAATAAATTTAATCAATAAATAATCATTTTGTTCGGAACTCGTGGGTCAACAAAAATTAGCTCACTGAATAAAAAAAATAATCATCAAGTATTTATTTGTATTGTTCGTAGGTCGCGAATGAAACTGAACACTAAATAAATAATAATGAGCGAGTTGATTTTTTTCATTTTCATAGACCGGTTTTGTATCCTTGAAAAATAAATCAAAATAATGTAAGCGTTCAAGAGTTACTAAATTAAAGGGCAGCTTGACAAACTATTCCAGTATGTAGCAGCTCAAATTTTATTATTTTCATGATTATTTTGAAAATTGGGAGTTATCTTCTTTATGATTTGTTCGGTAAACTATAACATTTCATTGAATATTATGTTGCTCTAAACTAATGTTCTGTTGCTTACGCGACATATTGAACTACGAACACCTATCATTTTTTGTATATTGTTCGACGAACAGGTCGCGAATACTCTTAATGTGACACAGCGTCTGGACTCAACGTAGTTGACTGGTCTGCAGTTTGATCAAATATATTGAGACCTGAGTCACTTCATGATAGAAAGTCATAGTCCATAGTCCATAGTCCATAGTCCATAGTCCATAGTTTATTCAAATGAGTGGGAGTATTAGCATTAAGCAACCTGCTTGGAAAGCTGTCAAGATTATTTGTACAGAAAGATATTAGTCATGGAGTTGCCTTTTCAATCAGCTACTGAGAAGAAAACTCCTCACAATGGAATTTTCCTCCTTAAATTTTGAAATTGATAAAAAAGATTTGTCAAACTGCCTACTTGTATAGCTCAATTTCTTTTCAAAAGAACAAGGACTTTGTTGGTGTATTTTCGTAATAATGTCACATTGGTTGGAAATCATTCTTAGATTGCGCTGTTTCTAAATAAAATGGTAACGCTTGCAGATATTATTTCAGGAAAAAGAAAGCTTCTAAAAAAACTTGGATTTTCCAATCTAAACTGTTCCAACTTGGTCGCAAACTTTGTCAAATGTTTTGCCATTTTTAGATATTGTTATAAAAAAAGAAACTCTTCATTGTTAGTTTTTAAAGAATGTTATATATAGGTATTTCACAACTCAACAATTGCTTTCATTAAAACTCCAAACAATACCAGTCTTCACTTTTTTTTGGTGTTTTCTGTCACCAGTCTCAGAAAATATTTGAGTCAGTCACATTCACCGACATTTCACAAAAACGCTATATTATGTCGGTAGCAGTAATCTAGAAGCACCATTTTGTTATTTTTGTGTTTTGGATTTAAGCACTCTATAGTGAGGACAACTCCTAAATATTATATCTCTATCACCAAATTGCACAGTTTTTCCTATCTTATTGTCATAACAATCCAGATAGCGATTCATTATCTTTTTCCGTGTCTATACTTTTGTTGAAGTTTAAAAGCAGCTATAGTGAATTTTTGAAAAGACGATTTCAAAAATTATTTTTTATTGATAAAATTTTGTACTGCATCCTATAGAATCTATTGGCTGGTAGCTTCGTTGATCACATTCAACTATCCATAGATTAAAGCAAGCTACATATTGTATACTTTGAGCGAAAATTTGAAATGTTTTTTATCCTTTTAGATTAAACGACAGGTTGTTAGTGAAAATTCCATGTACAAATTATAGCCACTGGTTTGTGTGTATGTTTTTGTTCTGTATGTCAATAAAATTTACAATCGTTCCATTAAAATGATATTTCCGTGGTAATATTGGAGTTGAAATGTCATGTTCAAGTGTTTCAGCTTCGAAACTTTAATTGAGAGGGCAATTCTTACAGCTAGTTAGTTTTCTTCGTGAATAGAATCATTTTGTTTCATCGGAACATCATATTAATTACACCCATTTTCACTTGAGTGTTGAGCCAATAGCGTGAACAGCTGCCTTTACTGTCACTCTTAGAACTCACTCGAAGAATTTCCTTTTCAATTACTTACTGGGAGGACAACTCCTTATAAATACATTCAGCTCAATAGTCCTCGAACCGCTTGTCCACATACCTATTTGGCTTAACTTTTTCAACAGACAAATAGTTCTGTCTAGCTTAGAACTTTTTTTGTCCATATTACATATTTTTTTGCTGCATTTTCCTTCCCAGTCTGGGTTTAAGTAGACAAGTGAGTTAATGGGTTACCGGACACAACAGCTGTGTGGTCTTTGGTGTTCTACATCTGAGCCTTCCGTTCTAGAAAGTCTTAAAGCTTCAGGAAGCTTCTTCTACTCGCTGGATAGACTGATCCCTACTAGAGTTAGTAGGATTGTCAGACGATTAGTATGTACTTTGAAACCAGACCAAACCGACTACATAGTATATGAGCATGCACACAAACTTGAATAAATGAATTTTTCCGGCATTCGTTGGCTTTTTAAGCAGTTTTAAAAAGTGAATTAAAATAAAACAGACTATCTATAAGTATTTGTTTTAGCTGATCAATCACCTATTCCAAATTTCTCCAGTCTACCGAGCTACTGGATGGTAAAAGGAGAGATTGCTGGTATCAACATCTTTGACTACACATTCACAGCTGATGAGGTAGCCTCAGCACACACAGCTTGCCCTCATGTAAGTCAACTTGGGTCTGAAAGAATCACTCTTTTGTTAGCTAAGGGCTGGTATATTGTAATCTTTTGGTAAAACACTCAAGTCCCCACTAGTTGGTTTTGTTGAAAAGTAATGCATTGTAATCGATCAATGCTTTAAAAAAATCGTATCTCAACTTCAGGGTTAGACTTGATCAACATCTGATGGGTTTTTGTATTTTAGGGTAACATTTTCTCATCGACATCAGCCAACATGAACCTCAAGTCATCAGGTGGTACTGTCACAGTCGGAAGTACTGGCATTGCTTCAACTGGTGCCTTCTATGGTGAACAACAGTTCTGGTCTCTGTGTACTGGTTCTGTACCAGAATGTTCAACTGGTGACATCGCGTATCGAGATAGCTCATGCTATGGTTCTAGCTGCACAGGTTCTGTTGAGACAACCACTGGACACGTTGGTAAGAGAGCTGCACATGTTAAGTTGTTTTATTTAATATTAAAATCTAAGTCTTTCCAAATCAAAATGGAATACTCTCACCAGTGTCATATATCCAAACTTTGTTTCACTTCATAGGCTGATACAAAAGACTCTATTTGTGATGGCATTTAAATAGAAAAGTCTCTTAATTTACATACAGAACCTTCCTATTAATATGGCCCAGTAGATCCAAGTACTTTGTAAATAAAACATTTGTTTTTTCCCGAATAATTTATTGAGTACAAACTTGCTTATTGAGTGCAAGTGTGTTTATTGAGTACAAATGTGTTTATTGAGTACAAGTGTGTTTATTGAGTACAGGTGTGTTCATAGAGTACAGGTGTGTTTATTGAGTACAGGTGTGTTTATTGAGTACAAATGTGTTTATTAAGTACAGGTGTGTTTATTGAGTACAGGTGTGTTTATTGAGCACAGGTGTGTTTATTGAGTACAGGTGTGTTTATTGAGTACAGATGTGTTTATTGACTGCAAGTGTGTTTATTGAGTACAAATGTGTTTATTGAGTACAGATGTGTTCATTGACTGCAAGTGTGTTTATTGAGTACAAATGTGTTTATTGAGTACAGGTGTGTTTATTGAGTACAATACTATAGTTATTTATTATTTATTTACAGCTTGCTCTGATACCTACACTTTCACAACTTCCTCCAATGACAGGGCTGTTGTAGCTAGTCAATTACTCACCTATGCAAATACTGATACATTCACCGCTTGTGTTTGGGAAAAAGTAACTTCTACAGACATCAATGATATATCAGAAATGACCTTGTTCCAAATCGCTATACACAACAAGGCTGATGTTTTAAGGTAAAATCATTTTTATTAGCAGTCAACTTCTAGCAACTACCAGTATTAATACATGGCCGGTATTAATACATGGCCGGTATTAATACATGGCCGGTATTAATACATGGCCGGTATTAATACATGGCCGGTATTAATACATGGCCGGTAGTAATACATGGCCGGTATTAATACATGGCCGGTATTAATACATGGCCGGTATTAATACATGGCCGGTATTAATACATGGCCGGTGTTAATACATGGCCGGTAGTAATACATGGCCGGTGTTAATACATGGCCGGTATTAATACATGGTCGGTAGTAATACATGGCCGGTATTAATACATGGCCGGTATTAATACATGGTCGGGATAATACATGGTCGGTATTAATACATGGTCGGGATTAATACATGGTCGGTATTACTACATGGTCAGGAGTAATACAGAGTTGGTTGTGTTATTCATTTTACATTGTGTAGTTTGTCTTAGTTTAGGACTATACTATTTGCTATTGAGTTTTGAAAAGATCCCGTGGGGAGTAATGTGGTGGATTTTACCAGACACCTTAAGTGACCACTACTCTATAGGGTAGCCCTGATAGCCTGCAGGCATCAGGCATGCCTCCTGAAAGCAATTGACCAGACCGGCATTTATTGCACTTGATCGATTTGTTAGTATTATAAACAATAGAATCATTATTTAACTACGCTGGCCCTACTTTATTACTATACCGGCCCAAGGAAGCTAGCCCGGGCCGACATCAAGATTGCTGCCATAGCCTGTGAGATGAAATTTAGCCTAATGACCTCTAGAACCCATATGCTGGTTATGACCATTCTCAGAAGTCTCGATACCAAGATCCAAGGCCACAGAAGACTAGGAACTCTTTGATCTAGGAACCCAATACTACCATTGGCTGAGATGCCCATAGAGTCCGCGCCTTACTTCTAGGCCCCAGTTCCTTTTTTTCTCTTTTTTTATGTATCACTGGTTAGTATTTTTATTCAATGTATCATTGGTGTAACTACATCATTCTTACGTGTGATTGGAGCGTTTGGCAAACTAGGTCAAACACTTCCTGTCATTTCCTATGACTCTGCTTATAAAATTCAGAGCTTTCTCTCATTTCTTTGCATTACTTTACAGCATTGCACTACATGTCATTGTTGTGTTGTCACTTTTATTCCGGATAAGAATAAAGGCTTATACTACTCAAAAGCTGTGACTGTATGTTTGAGCCGAGGGCTTGCCACAGTTGTTAAAGTCGAGGGTACTCCTTTGCAACTAGTTGTAAGGGCCATTCCGGCACAGGGTCACCTCTGGGGAGCGGTTGGCTGCTCACTGTCAGGCTTTGAGAGGCTGACTGTCTAGTTGTGTCGGCCGACGGCAGTTTGCCTGGTGACAACCCTAGTGATGATGTAGTTTACCGCTAAAACCCGCTAAAGTAATACAGGGTCAGTATTACGAGATCTTCTCTGAACTCAATAGCAAATAGTAGAGGCCTCGACTCAGACAAATTTTGCAATATTATATGAATAATTCAACTTTTCCGTCCAAAATCTACTTAGCAGTAAATCATTAGTAAAAGTACAATCTAAGAGCACACTCACTTGGGACTGTAAACAGCGAGAACTGCTCCTTCCATAGGGGGCCATCAGAGATTCCCATCTTCTGATAAGGAATGGGCCATTCATATACAGTAACGCACAAATAATATACTAGATGACAAAACATCATAAATATATATATCCAATGAAGGCTGAGGATGTGGCACTGTTTCTCTATGTGTAATTGTGCGGAAGGAAAGTCCCATGTCCATATATGGTGGTGGAGGTTATTTATTTTATCAGTGAACATGTCCCAGAGCGTAGGGTGTGCCAAGCATTTGAGTGCTAGAGGGTAGGCACGAGCAATCATAACAGTCAAGTGCTGATTATCCACCGGGCACAGGTAAACAGTAGATGAAAGTCAAGCGACTACTTCAGCTTACCTTTTTGTCGGCTAATTGATGTATTGTTTCCCTGATACCAAATTGATTTGTGAGAAAACTTATCCTGATTTGGTATAGCCACTTAGCAGTTATATTTATAGGCACCATGATTATACCGAGTCAGGGTTACTCCGATCCAGAGTTATTCTGATCCAGAGTTATTCTGATTCAGCAGGGTTATTTCCATATATTCTATGTACACATTTCCAAAATAGATACGAAGTTAAGGGCTTTGTCATGTTTTTAAGGAAAGTTATTCTTACAACTTTTGATAGATTCCGCTTATTGATGTAGGCACTGCTATCTGATGGGGAGGGTTTACTAAGAAGGGGGCCTTAGGGGCCAAGGGCATAGCCAACAGCAGTTCCATACCTTATTTATATCAATATCTCCCACAACATTCCTTCCTATACATGTCATTGGTTATGAAGTTCGTATTTCAACTGCTTCCTGTGAGCCAGCTTCTGCATGTATCAGGTTCATCCTGTTTTGTGTGCAGTGCTCTTGTCTCCTACTGCTGCTACTGTACATATCTCCAGGCAATTGTTCCCAATACAATGTTTGAATAAAAACAACGTTCTTACTTTTGAACTTTGACTGGTTGGTCAATACATCATACAATGCAGAATGGTGAGAGAATGTAATCTCTTTTATGGTCTTCTCCTCCCCTCTGTTTATAATTGACTGGTGTGGTTAGTCTCTCTAGTAGGAAGATTTACTTGGGAAGTTAGCATCTATAGTTGAGTTTCACTTGCCAAGTCAAAAAGTCTTCCCTGGAAGGAAAGTCACCAAGCATTTTTTGCTGGTCTTCTTTGGTACTATGTTTTCATGTTCAAGCTGACATGGATTTGGAAGTGGGTAAATAAGGTGTAGGAGGGTGGTAGAACTTAGTAGAAAGTGGGTTGAGTAACCATATCCACTGGCTTTGGTAGCGGCACAGCTCAAGCTTTCTGCTTTGGTTGGGAATTTGAGGGTGAATGCCTGCAAATAGAGGAGAGAGCAGAGTTAGAAAGTGGCCAGAAAACGAGAGATTCTTTTGGGCATTTCCAGACGACTGTAGTCGTCAGAGTTGAATTGTATTACGTACTTATAAATGAGTAAACATGACACAATCAAAATACAAAGAAATATATTCGTGCTGTATTGGGCTGTTGGATTTAAAGAGAAAAATTCCCGGATAACTTATATTTTATTTTATATAAAACAATGTGCGAGTAGGCAAACAAGTAGAACATTGAAATGAAGCATTCTAAGCTTCAAGTTGTAAAGAAACTGTGTACTTGAAGTCGTTTTTTTTCTGCTAGAGTTGGCATAAACAAAGATGACGAATTTATACTAGTCGTTGATACTGCGGAGTACAAGCTCTCCACCTCAAAGAACTTGGCAGATGGAAACTTTCACCAACTGTGTGTGGCCTGTAAGTGAAGCCTATAAATCTATCAGTGATGTCATGTCCGCAGTAACAATATCATGTACATATTCATACCACAACAGCTTTGACATGGATAGAAAGTGTGGGATGCTACATTTTTAAACTCAACCTCAACTTCTGTAGTGATTTTTGCAAGTTGGCGACAATCTTTATTGATTTGCACAGATGAGAGGGATTCAAAGTACACATTCTACTACGATGGTGTAGCTAGTGGAGAGTATACTGGTGTAGACAAAGAGCTCCTCTCTGATTCATCTCTGTTTATTGGTGTCACAGCTACAAATGGAAACCAGATCAAAGAGGACAGTGAGTAGAAGTGCTGGCGTGCAGAATCTATTGTCTAAAACCGTCTCAATTCAGGAACTGATAACTCTCATGTATTAATATTTCAGCACATTTGACGCATAATCTAGCATTTTGTTTGAAAAAATTAGAAAGTTTAATCAGATGCAAAGTTGATGAAAGTAGTATTTCATAGTTGTTTTAAAAATTCAAGTTTTTTAATTCTTCTTGTTTACTGATCACAATTTTTAAATGATGAGCAAACAAATCCAATGTTTGTGACAAGCACTGCATGCATTTACGAATTACTCTTCAATAATGGAAAGGGAGATGAGAGCTCTAATGTTAATTGGTTAACCTTATGCGCAAAGGCAAAATTTTACATTTCCATAATTTTTATCTTTCTGAGGCATCTCTTGTGCTTCAACTATATTCAAGTTAAACTTATACTCACAGCTACAGACTGCTTGCCCTCCACCCGTTGTTATGCTCTAGAGGTGTACTGTTTTTTTTTATTCTCCTTTAATAGCATGTGGTCCAGTTTTTAGATTAGAACCTATAAGTACACAGAGAGTAGTATCCTATATGTAGGGGCTAGAGGGGGAATAAAGTAGAGCTGGGATGACATAAATTGGTCTTAAAGTTGTGAGAAATCCATAAGATTTCCTAATTATCTTTAAGTAGCTCTCATGTAAACTTAATTTAATTTAATTGTTTAATAATAACAAAAAAATTTAATTAATAACCGAATAAAAATGAAGTTTTATTTTTTTTAAAAGTGTGAAATGAATATGGTAAGTAATGACCCAAGTTCTATTAGAGAAAACCTCAAAATTTCTTCGGGATTTCACAGAAAATTTCAAGACTTAGATGTCTTTCCAACATTATTGTTCATTGTTAATGAAGACTGGGGCCACCTTGATCAGGACATAAAAGTGTCAAAAAACATTAAACATTACTGCCGCTCAGGTATTTTTTCCATCAAATTCTTAGATCTGATGTTGGGGTGGCATCTATCGGCCATAAAATTCTTGCGAATTCCTAAAGAAGTCCTGAGGGTTTCCCATTTAGACTTTGTGTTATTAATTACCCTATTCATTTCTAAATTTAAAAAAAATAAAATTTCAAGTTACTTTTTACAAGTAGCTAACATTTTTTATTATGAATAAATAGCATTTCTCCAAACTTCAGG
The DNA here is from genome assembly GCA_945261195.1 of Cryptosula pallasiana. NCBI lineage: Eukaryota > Metazoa > Bryozoa > Gymnolaemata > Cheilostomatida > Cryptosulidae > Cryptosula > Cryptosula pallasiana. Next base: position 22,082,439 of record OX183140.1, on the reverse strand, counting down.
ATCAATAAATGTCATCCCAGCACCAAAATTGTTTGTTACATTCGTTTTTGCTTGAAACAACATTCTTTGCAACTGCAACTTTTATTCATATAAAAATTAGACTTACCAAAATATATTTAGGAAGTTTAGTTACGTGAACAAAGGTTTTATTGATTTTTAATATTTCCTGTAGAAAAATTTTGTGGTATAGCTAGGTAAATGTTTTTTGGTTAAAGTAGATTCTTTATAGGCCACTGAATATAATTGAAATAGCATTAACAAGTTTTTGTTCGAGGGGCAAGTTCAAGAGTTTTGGGGTGTTTTTATAGTTTCGAACAGTTATAAGCAAAACTAGTTTGAGGTTCTATGAATCAATGAGCTGTTTGTGTTGTTAAGTTACTCTATATTGGTACTGGGTAACATAGGGTGACAGACCTCGTCTGACTGTTGGATCTCTGTAACTAACTATTTACTAAAAGTAATATTTGGTTATTTGCAGCTGATGGAACTAGATCCATAGATTTCTCCAAGATATCAAGTGATGCAATGACAAAGGGAGAGATAAAAGGTGTACATATCTGGTATTGGACCATGAGTGCTGCTGAAATAGATGTAGTGTATAACGTCTGCCCTGAGGTAAGCCTTTTAGCTCATGTACTACCTCTCACTGGAGTCTCTGATACATATCTACAAATGCGGTGCAGTTATAGCTTGTAATCTGTGGAAATTTGGGATTTAGTCATTTCTGTCAGTGTATTCAGACAGTTGATAATGCTACGTCATCATTTATTAAGGACAAAAGTATTACCAATTTTTCAAGCTAGCGTGTAGACGAGACAACTCAGTTTCGTTAGTAAAACAAACTACAAAAATCTCAACAAATAGAACAAGTGTTGTAAATGTTTTTTTTCCATACATATTGTGGTGGATTTTCATGACCACTACATATGCAAAAAGTCTCCCTGACAACTGCTGAGTGTCAGGCACACCTAGAATGAATTTGGCACAGCCAGAAAACAAGTAAGAGAACCGGTAGAAGCACTACCGGCCCTGCAGAAGCACTACTGGCCCGGCAGCAGTCACTACCGACCCTATACCGGGTCGGGGAGGAAAGAAGGGCTATAGCCTGTGGACCCAAAATAGCACCAGAAGATTCAGAGGCCTAACTTTGCTGCCCAGCTACCACAGGAAAGACGAAAGATGGGGAACACAGGCCATAACAGCTAGGAGCCTGTACTACCTATTGCACCATCCTGACTCAGCACTATTGAGTGAGAAGCTCCGCCCCTTACTTCTGGGCGCCTTATATGTTTAACCTATCCTAGCCAATACTGCATTGTGTTATTTATATCTTATCTTTTTATTCGTACAATTACTTCCTGTCACTGCTGATTTGTTGCCCCCTTATTTGGGCATATGTTTTCTCCTACTCTGCCTATAAAAGGCAGAGCCTGTTCACTATTCATTGTACTTGTATTGGGATTCTGCTTGTGATTGCACCAAGCAGCATAATACATTGCAGGTCTTATACAACACCGGGTTGTTGTTGTGTAATACATTATGGTTAACTCATTGAAACATTGAGTTGTGCGTTTGAGTCGTGGGCTCTGATACGGTTGTGGAGTTGGCATACTCCTCCGTTTGGAAGTAGGTTGGAAGTTGACCTCTGGAGTGAGGTGTTGTTGGTGGATCTTTGATTGGCCCCCCAAAATCCACTACAATATTTCCATTAACTCTTGTAATATACTTGGGGTTTTATTGTTCTATAGTACAAGAAAATCCAAGTTTAATTCTGAAATCTCACAATTTTAACTGAAATGTAATTAAAATAAAAGGTACGTTGTTATCAAGGGTAAGAAAAGCACAATTGACCTAAAATGTCATTTCCTGCTTGTAGGGAAATCTCTTCGCTGGATCTTCATCTAACATGAATGTGAAACCAGCTGACACAGCAGCAATCACTGTAGTGAGTGCAGGTTAGGGTGTTTATTGTATTATTAAATCTTTCATCGCTCTCTAAAGATAGCTGAATTACAAGTAAATCGCCAGAAAAAAGTCAAACTTGAAGGGTATATAAAAATAAGGCCACCTATGTCATAGAAACAGATTTGGCAGAAAACGCTCAACATACGCTTTCTTATAATCGATGTACTAGGTAGTTGGGCAGACTCTGAAGGATCACTGATTATAAATATGCAATGTATTATCTTTGGTGAAACCATAGACACCGAGCTATGTTTATTTATTGGGTAAAGTAACACTAGTTGCACAATATTACAGTTCGAAAATTTGACATAAAGGAAAATTTAGTTATTGAATGTCCGGTGTTTTGGCTATCGTGGGAAACCTGTTTGTGAGTGGGCATAACTCTACCTTGTTATATTTTGCATCATATTGCTATTTCTTTCATGTAGCTGTCACATCAAAGCTCAGTTTTGGTAGAGTTTACCAGAGTTTACACTATCAATAATTTATTACACAAATCTATTTAGCAGTATAATAAAGATACTAGTACAAAACTCCACTAACTTCTGCTCTCCTCATGTGCAGAAACTCCTTTTATAGGAGAAGGCATGAAAAACTCACCCCCTTATTAGGGATGAGCCAATAACACATAACGATACAAATCATGCATGAATCAAAAAGAGCAACCCAAATTATCATAACAAAGCAAGCCAATGAGAGAGGTGTGCACATGGCAAAATGGTTCTGGGCTTTCTTCCCGCTCTTTTGATGGTCCTGGAAGTATTCCACTCCTTATTAGGCATCTCTACTTCCTAACCTCTGTTCCTGGCATTTGTATGGCTTTGGTCTCCATAAAGTGAAGGTATTCTAGCTCCTAGGGTCCGAGGCTTTTTTCATTAGCCATCTTTCTTGACAGGCCGGGGGTACTGACCCGGGGTAGATTTTCTATGTGTATATGTATAAGATAGAGGGTTTATACAGGGTCTAGACAGAGTCGGGGTAGCCGGTTTCCGAAATTCAGGGAAATATGTGTATATACTAAAGAGGGAAGGCTCTGGGGTCACTTAAACTTCTGTAGTTGACAGGGTTAGGGGTGTAGGAGAGTTTTAGGGTAAGAGGGGTGAGGAAGAGGGCCTCGCTTGTCTAAGTATAACGCAAATCCCCCACGCTATCTACTTTTAAGCCGTAGATATTAGCAAATTTAAGTTTTTTCTTTTCCATAACGTGTAAGGAGATAAAATACAGAAAAATCCTAGTTTGCTAGTATCTGATGATTGGAGTGTTCAATGAACAATTCCGTACTGGTTTATGACTTGCAAGCTATGCATATTGGAAGCAAATATTACCTCATTTTACTCAGGTTTTGTTTTTGCCAACCATAGATGTGTCTGTGTTAGACGACTGCGGCAGTTAAATTGATACAATTGCGATTGAATATTAAACTTCAACATGGAGATCAATGTAACGAGGCTATCTCACCATCTTTCTTAAAACGGAAGGAGTGAGAAAGGTGGTCAGAAGTAGAACAAGGAGGTAAAGCGTAAGAAGGAGAGGTAGAGCAGGGAATGGAAGGGTCAAGGTGGGGTAGGATGGTGGCTGGGGGCAGAGTAACAGAGGGGCTAGAGCAAGGGTAGAGTGGGATAGGAGTAGAGTTGAGCAAGAGTGATAAATGGTGCTTGGGCAGGATGCAGCATGGCAGAAGTAGGGCAGGAACAGCACTGAAGCAGGACAGGAGCAGGGCGGGACCGGGCATGAGTAGGGCCAAAGTAGGGCAGGGCTGAGCAGGAGTGGGAGCGGAGTACGTGGGCATATTTAAATATGATTGGTCTTACTGCCAGTATTATAAATATTCAGTTAACAGCTGCAAAAGTTTGATCACAACTCAGCATTTGAGCTTTATTTTATTATACCGAAAACAGTTTTGCAAGCTGATAATTGTACTCTTTAAACAGAAGCTTTGGTTTGACAAACTAATGCTCTCTTGTTGTGTAGTGAGATTGTTTCATTGTCAACAATAGGGTCACGGCAGCGGTACTACTGGATATTGAAGGCCTTGCTTAAACTAATCCTTCAATATGACCTTTTGAAGCAATGTCAAGTTGATGATAATTCATCAAAAAAAAGATAAAAGCGGTTTACGAATAGATATTATGCAATTATGCATTTACCTAAACATATTTTGATTATTGTATTACATAATTTTAGTGGCCGCTGTCAATGGAGGCTGGACTGATTGGAGCACCTGGGCCAAGTGTGCTGGAGGATGTGACGCAGCTAATTCTGTTATATTTAGAGAAAGGAGTTGTACCAATCCTGAACCAAGTGCAGCTGGTGCAGATTGTGTGGGGGATACCAGAGAAGAACAATATTATGGTAAAGTGGCGATATTTTACTGACATCATAAACTGACCCATTAGACAGCGCTGCTTCTGGGTAGTCTAGTTTGTATTTTTGTCTCCATTTAGCTTCATTTAAAAGTTTTCAGCTCATGTATGAGTTTGAATGAAGGCCATTGATGAAAAAATCACACCTTTATTTTCATTTCACTTTTTATATTCTCTCAGCAACATTTCCTTCTTTAAACAAAAAATTGGAACCATTTGAGATGACCAAATCTGGAATTGGTATATTTAAAATACCGCATTGTGCAAAAAGTTGTGTTTCATAAACAAGATACACCATGAAACCTCTTCGGTATAGCCGTATTTAACAGTCTAAATGTGTATTATTTTAGCTTCAATTTCTGGCTGATTAAGAATAAACAATTTGACACTGGGATTAGTTTGGAATTTGTGAAAACTAGTTGGGAGTTCAAAGCCATCATATCAAATGGTTTCACTCTTTTTTGACAACTTTAATTTTTTACATTATTTTTTATGTCTCCAAATTCAGTCATTTTCTAAGTTTTAATTTCAGAGAAAAAAAACAATAAGTTGGAAAATAACCAACCAACCATGTGTTTGTGTTTGTTTTTGGTTTCTTGGTTTGTCATAATTTTTTAAAAAAAATATTTAATTTAATTTTATAATGCCTAAAAGCTACCATTACCAATTTTTTTTGCAATCTTTGAGTTGCAAAATGCCAAAAAAAATTTCAAGTTGCCTTTTGTGTGAGCTGATTATTAATTTAACAGATTTCGGTGGTCTGACTTCATTTCCAGCGGTGCAGTCTTTTTCTCAGTTACGTGTGTTTTTTTGCCGATACGTACTTTGAGCTGACCATATGAGTAGAAATTTTTTTGATGTTAGTTTTGCGGTAGATTTTGGTGCAGGTTAGTAGTAAACAGGCAGTTTACTATCCACCCTTGCGAAACAATGCACTATACTTTAACCTACAGCGTTCGGTCAACTGCTGTTCAGGTGAAAAGTCTTACTGTGCCGGTGGCATAGTGTGCAGGGCCGGTAGTGACCCCTGCATGGCCGGTATTGACCCCTTACCAGCCCGGTATAGCTATACTGGGCCGGTACAAGATGGCCGACATAGCAGAGGAACTGCAAAACCATCTAGGAACTCAGTCAAGGCCAGGAACCGGAACCACCCTCCCTCGGATTACCGACTTGGTAGACCATATTCTAACTATAGCCTGGGAGCCCTGTAGGACCTCTGATTGGACAATAGGAGACAAGACTCCGCCCTTAGCCACTTGGTGCCTTTACCATTCAACTTGTTTGCATTGTATGATTGGATCACTATTTATATAATTGATTGCATTGGCTAGATTGCTTCCTGTGCTCTTACTGTTATATACTTTATGTTAATTAGTTCCTGTGAGCTCTCCTATAAAAGGAGAGACTTTTGCCATAATCTTTGCATTCCTTCTCATGCCTTGCCACAAACACCCTAGAGGAATAATTACCCTTTAGGACTTTGTCTTGAGAATATAGCCACTTACACAAGCATTACGTTGTATTGTTTGTGTGAGCCATGGGTTCTTGCTATACCGAGTAATTCGGTTGCCTGTTACACAGTTGTCACTGTCGAGCAGCACAGTGTCCCTCTGGAGAGAGGTGCAATACTTGAGCATAGTGAATGTCCGTGGTAACCAGACCGAAATCCATTAAAGTTTTATAACAGCTCAAGCAAACAATGAGATTATTTCAATATTGGGTGTCAGATCTGCAAGCTCTTAGTTTAGAGTTCAACATTTAGTTGACTGTCATGTTTCACTAATTCTCCCTTTTCCAAAATATTCTTGTGTCTTTTTTTATCGTTCTGCACTTTCTCACCTGGTTTAATTTCACATGTTACTATATTTCAAAGTCCCAATGCATTGTCTAAAATTCTTTGCAAAGCATGCAGAGCTGACTCTGGGGCATAGAAGCAGTTTATTGTCAGATGTCCCTCATTACGTCATCAGTGACTCTTTTTCCAATTAGAACCCATCAACTGCCTATCACAATCCAAGTACTGTGACCATTAGGCCATGGCTTCAACTTCTTTGCATTATAATGGCCACTAGTTCTAAAGTATGGTAACATTTGTAGGATGTGATCCAGATATAGTTCCATCTCAAAGTCACCACATCCACTTGGGACAGTTCTGTATAGTATTCTATGAAGATTTAACAGGAGCAAACTGTGCAGACATCAGAGTAACCTGTAGAAATCAGTTGAGGCCGGCTACAGGAGTTATATTTGATGACTCCGCATGGGCTGCAGACGTGAGAGCTGAGGTGTGGGCTGTCTATGCATCGTAAGTTTTTTGCTGCAATCGGCTGCATTGTCGCTGTGAATCAGACTGCAGGCATTAGTTTATTTTCTTTTTATTGCTGTGTCACAAAGTTACTAGTAGTATGATAGGAGCGGATCTCCCACGTCACAAAGTTATTAATTGATGAATTATAAACAATCGTAAACATGGAGTAAGTTTATATCACAACCTTGTCAAAAAAATTAATTATCAACAAACTATAAATAGTTCATTATAACAATTTATTTCATTTTATGGCGGCATCTCAAAATCAATAACCAATAAATGATTGATAATGGCTGTTTATTTGTAGGGAGTTGTCTGCTCGAGGTATATCTACCACCACAAGACTTATGGTTGGTGAAAGGTCAGCTATACAATGTACCAACACTGGATGTACAGAACCTGTAGTAGTTAATGGTTGTGGTGATGCGGAAGCTGTCAATTACTATGGCTGTTATTACAAGAATAGTAAGTTTACTGCATGAAAGTGGATTACTCCCTAAGTAGCATTTCTTCATTACCCTGTCACACTGTCACCCTTTCATATCCTGACTCGAGTGAGAGTTGATTTAGTTGCTTGAATAAGGCGATAAAAACTTAATATATGTTCATGCAATTGAATTTTTTAACAAGTGTTCGTATGTCTTTTGTTTTTGCTGCTTCAAAACATAGTTACATTTAGATCTGTGGTTTGTGCAGTGAAACTTGTTATTTCAAACTCAAATAGTCATAATTTGATTGTAAAAAATTATTTTATAAAATATTTTAAAACTCGCTGTTATAAATGCACACAAAATGTTGATAATACATATATTGCTACAAAACAGCGATAAAACTGCTTACAGTTGATGGGAGTTGGAGTGCCTGGGGAAGTTGGGATCTATGTACGAATGGACATACTTGTGGTACATCATCCATCTACATAAGAAAACGTAGTTGTAACAATCCTGTACCATTTGCTGGTACAAACTGTGTTGGTGATGATGATGGAGATGGTGAAGATTCTGAGGAACTACAGCTGGGTATGTTTAGTGGTTATTGAAGTTTCTATTAAAAGAAAGAAATTGCGAAGGATACAATATGAGTATTCGCGACCTTATCGTCGAACAAAATACAGAAAATTATAGGTGTCCGTAATTCAATACATTGCAGATGCAACGGAACATTAGTTTAGAACAACATAAATATTCAATGAAATGTTATAGCTTACCAAGCAAATCATAAAGAAGATGACTCCAAATTTTCAAAATAATCAAGAAAATAATAAAAATAAAGCTGCTATAAACTGGGATAGTTTGTAAAGCTGCCCTTCAATTTAGTAAATTTTAAACCCTTGCAATTATCTTGAATTATTTTTCAAGGATATAAAACCGGTCTAAGAAAATGAAAAAGTCAACTCGCTCGTTATTATTCATTTACTGTTCAGTTTCATTCGCGACCTACGGACAACATACATGTAAATAAGTACTCGTTGATTATTTTTTTTATTCAGTGAGCTACTTTTTGTTGACCCACGAGTTCCGAACCAAATGATAATTTATTGATTAAATTTATTGCCGGTCTGATTATTTTTATTGCAATGTGTTCGGCGAACATAGGTCGCAAATACTCTTAATATGTTTGTTACGGGGTAAAAACAGTACTGCATTTATTGCAAAACTCGAAAAACATCCCAAAACTTGAAAACTGGTGAATATCGAAATAAACGTTAATTGAGAATTGCATTCTGTAAGACTTTATGTCAATATCAAGTTAACTTTTGCAAAAATGTTCAAGGGGATCAGCAACTTAAATATGAAGAAAAACACAAGAGACTTTAGTTTTCTAAAACCTTTAGTCTGTAAAGAAATATTTTAATTTTTCAACGACTTGCTAGTTATTGTCTCCAGAAGTTGATGAAGATGATAAAGAAGATGATGAACACTAGCACAAGTACAAAATTTAGGTTTATTTTCCTTCTTGAACAAAAGTTTTAGAAAATTGAATCACCTTGTAGCTTTCCTTATAATCATTTTAATTTTGTTTTTTTCCAACTGAATTATCTTTGATATTTCTCTGGCAACTTCAGACCTTTATTATTTCTTCCAATCCGTTTATTTTTACTCCTTTAGCTTGCTCTTGGGAGACTTGCAAGTTTTTAAAAAGAAATCACCTGGAATTTTACAAGTATCAAGGGTAGTTTGCAGTACTGGATTATATAACTATAAGAAAAATGAGCTGCTTATTAAAAATGTTGTGTGGATTTAGCTATCAAAATGAAATATGAGTTCTAACCAAAGAATAATTGAAAGTTTAAAATTGTTCTTTCGAACCATAATTATTTTTGAATTTTTCTAGCTTTAAACTTGTTCGGCAATAAACTATTTTAGTTATAAGCCCTTTGAGTTTTAAACTCTTTAAGTCAAAAAACCAGCCATTAATTTTTATAGTTTGCTCAAAGCTTTAAGAAAGACTTTTGCTAGATGGCAAACTAAAAAGTCTTGCAAATTGAAAACATTTTATATATGATAATACATGTGACAAAAACAGCTAATAGTTTTAACAGCAAGAAAAGTATGAGCAATTAATTTTAGGAAGTTCGCTTTCAGGTTTTAACCTCAAAAAGTGCCAAATACCAGAAGCAAAAGGCTGCGTATCTATCAAAAATGTATAGATATTCCCTTATTTTGAACTTATATTCCCTTATTTTGAACTTGTTGGAGAGATTATAAAATGTCTCCTATTTTCTGGCTAGCACGCAATAATGTACATTTACAGACTGTCCGAGTCAAGGAGCAGTCCTCTCGTACTATGGAGACGTAGCCAATTGTATATACTACGGCACAAGTACAGTCGGTATTTCATGGACACATGAATCTGTTACTTATTGTACAGATAACTTTGGTAATTCATCTACACCTATATCTATACCATCAGACGATTCCTTGTGGACAGCGGTTACAGCTGTTGCTAAACAAAACATGTGAGTGAATCCCTGGCTATATTCAACCTACTACTGCCTGAGTGCTTTCTAGCTTTGGTAAGAAGCTTTCCATTAGAATCTTTTAACTATTTCATCTCTTGCCTGTTGTAGAAACTCTAAATACTGGCTGGGACTCTATTCCAAACAAAACAAGGATTTGTCTTACTCCTGGGTGTCTGGTGATGCACTCAGTGGATCTGACTCTAGATTGAATAGCTCTAGGTAACACTCATTAATATATATTTTTATATTTAGTCTGTTTTGTTATTGACGATAACCAGCAGTACAACAATATGTCGACTTATCCTTAAAAACAATTTAATGGTTTGGTTCTTGGAGATTGAAAGGCTCGAGTAATATTCTCTTACACACGCATGAATATATATCATTACAGCTCATTTGATCCAGTGGACCCTACAGAAGGTTATGCATATCTGATCTGTACATCTGGTACTTCCTGTGAGATAAGAACTACAGGCTCTGCCTCTGCATTTCCTGTTTGTGTGTTTGATAAAAGTAAGTAGTTATACAATATTATGTAGAACAATATGGTGGTGTTGACAGTTGTGGTGGATTCTATTAGCCTTTCCCATTGCACACTCTATGCTAGAGGTCCCCCTGATATTCCTTTGACCTTAGAAGTGCTTTCTAACGATTCAGGGTCCCCCTAACCTTACATCTGATTACCTGCAATTACTATCCGTTGTACTGATTTCATTGTGTTTGTTTTACTTGTGTATGATTGGACATTACCCTAACGAGGAAAAATTGTTCCTGTGAGCTTCCTTATAAAAGGCAGTTTTTTTCATCATCCTTTGGTATTGTGGTGCACTGCGTTCTGTGTACTTTCCTCAAGTAGTGCTTACATGAGGGTTGTAAGCTAAATATATTTATTAAGTTGAAAGCTCGGAGTTATGTGTTTGAGCTCATGGCTCATTCTATAGTTGTGTGCCATAACGGCACAGATTGCTGGCCGTGTCTGCAGATGAAATAAGTGTGATTGCTGTATGGCTCCTCGATTAATTAGGGCCTGACGAACTTGGGTTGAAGTTTGGGGTTCTCGCCCTTCCTTCATCTCTTATTTTCTAACCACACCTCATCTCCTATCTGGAGTGATGGCTCTTCTTCATCATCTCCTCTTACTTTTTCTGCTCCAGTCTCAAGGATTCATGGACATCCTCTAGTTTTTCCTTTAGGGCCTGGGCGTATTTGTGCACTGGCACACACTCGTCTAAGGGGGAAGGGGTGGTAGGTTAGCTGGTTGGGGAGGCGCAGTTCTGTACCCATCATAAGAAAGCAGGGCGTCTCACCCGTAGTAGAGTGGGGGGGTGGTGCGGAAGGCTCTCATTATTTGGGGAAGAATCAGGTCATATTCTTCCGGCCGTCTTTGAAGGAGGAGGGAACATAGTGCATCTCCAAGCACTTGGTTATTCAGCTCCACAACTCCGTTGGCCTAGGGGTGATAGGGAGTAGTCCTGGTCTTCTCCAACCGCCAGAGGGTGCATAGCTTTCTCATGAGACTTTTTTCAAACCTTGCACCTTGATTCATGTGCATCTGTATGGGCAATCCGAAATAACTGAATACACATTCATCTATGGCGGTGACAACTACTGGGGCTGTAGCATAGGGCAGGGGAAGAGCGTCTTGCCAACAGGTAAAGTGGTCTGTTAAGACGAGGATCCATTTATTTTCTCTGCTGGTGTCAGAGAGGGGGGCCAACCAGATCTACAGCTAGCTTTTGCCACTGCCGACGGGCATACAATTGTTGTCAGGCCGGGTTGAGTTTTGTTCCCCAGTGTTTGGCTCGTTGGCAAGTCTCACAGCTGTTGATAGCTTTTCGCACATCAGCGTTCATGCTGGGCCAATACCAAGGGAGCTTTAACCTCTTGAGGGTCCATTGGATGCCTTGGAGGGCCATGACGTACTTTGCCTCGCAGACTGAGGCCACACAGCACACCAGTGAGACCTGTTCTGGCCGACATGGTGTATCTTTAACACACCATCCAGTCAAAGTTGCATGGAGTGTCATCTTTTCTCTAATTTTCACAACTTGTTGCTTCCAAGTTCCAGTTGCGGGAAGTCTACAGGAGAGTTGCTCTTGATGGCCTCGTATGTGACCACCACAGGGTGATGGCCAGTCTTCTATGCCCCTATCAAATCTGTATCAGAGAGTAAGGGGCGTGGACGGGTGATAGCAACCACCTGGGGTCCGGTGGGATGAGGTGAGCTGGCAGGAATTGGGGGTTGAGGGTAGAGGGTGACTGGGCTAGGGTCCAGGCTACCTCTTCTTTTGTGGGATGAGGTGAGCTGGCAGGAATTGGGGGTTGAGGGTAGAGGGTGACTGGGCTAGGGTCCAGGCTACCTCTTCTTTTGTGAGCCCACCATCTCTGGTTTCGATTTTGGTTGCACTGTTTGCAGTTGGAGGGGCAACGCCTGCTGAGCCAGTCTGCATTCCCATGTAGGTGTTCACTGCGATGCTCAATGGTAAATTGAAATTTGGACAGGGCTTCTAACCACCTGGCCACTTGGCTGGAAGGTCCTTTCCTCTTACATAGTCACAAGAGAAAAGCAAGGTCAGTCCGAACTTGGAATGGTTGCCTGTAGAGGTAGGGCTTGAAGTGTTTGACCGCTTTAACCACGGCCAGGAACTCCTTCAAAGTGACGCAATAGTTGCGCTCCGGGGGGGCTCAGTGTTTCACTGTAGTATGCTATCACTCGCTCTTTATCATTGAATATGAATATGTATATACAATGACGAAAAAGGCTCCGGGTCCACTTCAAGCTATTACTACAGGTAGGGGAGGGGTACAGGGGGTATCTAGGGTATAGGGAGGATGGGGGATGGGCGGGGTACAAATCTCTCAGTATTATTACTATAAGTAGTATCGCTAGCATTTGTATCAGAAACAAAAATAGTAACAGTAGTAGTGACTGAGATGAGGTTTTTTTTGTAATAGTTGATGCTTGGAGCACAGACTGGACACAATGGGCTGACTGTGCTAGTAGCTGTACTTCTGGTACAGCTAAAAATAAAAGAACCAGAGAATGCACTCAACCAGAGGAATCATTTGGAGGGACAGATACAGATTGTGAAGCACAAGTTCTGGTTCAAGAAACTGATCTTGGTAATTTTGTTGGTATCATTAAATGATTACTGGGTCTCGAATATATCCTATTGGTAGGTTTTATCTTTTGGTGAAAGACAATGGTTGCAACATTTTAGTCGAAACACAACAATTACAATAGACTTATAGTCGAACTACTGAACTAATGGTGATCTGGTGTTTATCATCTGAAACAGGTTGCCCAGTTGACTAGTTGACTACTTACAGTTTGTATAGATATAACTAACTAGTTGACTACTTACAGTTTGTATAGATATAACTAACTAGTTGACTACTTACAGTTTGTATAGATATAACTAACTAGTTGACTACTTACAGTTTGTATAGATATAACTAACTAGTTGACTACTTACAGTTTGTACAGTTATAACTAACTAGTTGACTACTTACAGTTTGTACAGATATAACTAACTAGTTGACTACTTACAGTTTGTATAGATATAACTAACTAGTTGACTACTTACAGTTTGTACAGATATAACTAACTAGTTGACTACTCACAGTTTGTATAGATATAACTAACTAGTTGACTACTTACAGTTTGTACAGATATAACTAACTAGTTGACTACTTACAGTTTGTACAGATATAACTAACTAGTTGACTACTTACAGTTTGTATAGATATAATTAACTAGCTGACTACTTACAGTTTGCCCTACCGATGCACACTATTTCCATCCAATGAATGACTGCTACCATGTGGTACAGACTCCACTTCCATTAGCTGATATTGATGCTGCATGTAAGACTGCACATGGACCTAGAGCTGAGCTACTAGGAGTTACTAGAGATAGTTCTCTAGAAGATCGTATGGAACTTCTTTCTCATATGGATCGGCTCATTACCAATGGGTGAGCTGTACATTTTACTTTGTAAGTTACCAGATGTGTAGTAAGTCTTAGTTCTGACCATTGGAGCTTTCCAGTAACAACATTAATTTTTTGTATGATGTACAAAAGATCACGGAAATGGCAAATTAAACTCTCGAGTTTTTAATTTGAAAATTTTCAATGTTCCCAAGAATTTATTTATTTATTTGGTTTTTTTCAAAACTTTGTATTTTGGTGAAGCTCTTTATAACTTGCACAACAGTTTCATTTCTTGTGGAAAGCTCACCTTATACTCAGCCATGTTTGAACTGAACTCTGCTAGGTGCTGTGATATTCTTCATTGTCAGCAATATTTATAAGGTTCACAAGTTCATTGCATTGCAGCCTATACTGTGTAAACTTAATGAAAACTTTAACAAGTCAAGTTTTATAATTTATTCAGAGAAGTCACTGCTGACGAGTTCTACATCAGCTCAACTGCCAGACTCAAAGATGATGTAGGACTTCTCGCCATATCAGATTCTTCTCTACCTTTATCTTACCTGTGCAAGCTCAATGATGGTATGCATTCAAACAGTCAGTTAGTGTATTGTTGCTTATTTCTGTCCTGTTCTGTTTTGTTGTTTTCTTCCACATAGTAACCTAAAGTACTGCCCATAGTTTCACTCAAGTATGATTCTTGTATCTACCATTTTTCCCCTGGGCCTACTTCCCCTCCTTTCTCTCTCTGTCTCCAATCTACTCCACTCTATGAGCTACCATGACTTTGCCATTTCTTCTTTCTTTTTATACAACACATTCCACAAATTTCTCTCTTCTGCTAAAAACAATTTCACATCACAATGAGTTCCTATATCGCTAGCTGTATAATTATCTCTCTAGTGCCTTGCATTGTGATACAGATGGAAAAAATGTTCCAAGCTCTGTTTTGGCTAATTTTTACGCACCATGTTGGTTGAACAACTCTCTAAATTTCAGAACTCATGGAGCCAACCAATTCAGCATTGGCCAATTATACTGGTAATGCGTTTTGAATTCTAAGCTCGCTACTAACTTAATTATACAAAAAATAATTCTATTAAAAGTCATTTCATGAAAAAACCTGACTTTCCAGAAATCACATTAGCACAAAAGTTATGCATTAATTGTATTTGATAATAGACTAGAGTTTTGACAAGTCCAAAATGGCCATAAGGCATATAGAGAGAAACCTGTAGATGTAGACTTGTGTAGTAAAACAATTTTATTATTCTTGTTGCTAATAAATGTGAGTTGTCTTACAGTTTAATAGACTATTGAGCCTGCTTGTATGAAAAGACAATCCCAGCTACCACAGCAGTTATATTATTAGCTTTTGCCAACATTTTGAGAGAAATTAATTTGCCTATGAGCCGGTTGCTGTACGTCTAGATTGAAAATATATGAAATGCATTTTAACCCTTTTTGATGAGACGCACCCAATACAAACCTGGTTTTCTGGATAAAACTTGGCGTTAGCAACAAAGCGAATGATCACATCAAGTGAACGTCTACTTTGACTATCGGGGATTGTAATAAATAATTCGATGGTCAATGTCAACTTCAATTTTTTATGGAAATTTGAGCCATGCAATCATGCTCCAAAGCGGACAGTTTATAGACTACTTGCTTTGCACACTCTTTTTTGATATTATCAATTAACTGATTTATTAAATCAGTTGCTAAAATGAACTAGTAGTAACTTGTTATAGATAGACAAAACTAGTAATTATGTCGAGTGCTTTGTATACTCTTGATCAAACACTTGTAGGACTTAACAACAGACATTTAGAACTGGCACATAGGGCTATCCTAAAACATAAACCTTATTATTACAGAAATTATTTAGTGTTTTTGTGTTGCATGATTACAGTTGATGGAAGCTGGAGCATTTGGGCAAGTTGGGAACAGTGTGGTGGCAATGTCAGCTGTGCTAGTGGGTCTCTTTACCGGAGGGAACGTACCTGTACCAATCCTGCTCCTTTTAAAAATGGTTTGGATTGTGTGGGAGACGACTTTGAAGAGTCAAATACTGGTGAGAATAGTTTTACTGTCGCATCAAAGTTTGCATTTATCTACAAACATATTTCTCTTCGTCATCGGCACAAAATTTATATAATAGCTACAAACAGCACATGAACATTTAGAAAGTGTATAACGCTTCAAACTAAGATTATCAACTAGTTTTTAATTTAACGTATTACTAGCCAGGATGAGCTTCTGTTGTGTTAAATACATTTTTTGTTTGCTAGAGCCATGCGGAGGAGGTTTCTATGGATACAGTGGACAAGTTAACTCTCCCAACTATCCATCTAATTATGAC